>JAZKLR010000003.1:1800000-2350382 GCA_037103525.1 Ganaspis brasiliensis | reverse complement strand
AAATACATGAATATTTAGTCAATTTTTACATTGCCAGAAAAATTTGGCAAAATACAGTAAAAAATTTTCAGCCAAATATCAATTTTTTTCCGTGTTTCTAGATCTAATTTTAAACTTTTTTATATATTAACGAACAAAATTGTACAAAAATTAACCCAGTGCGCATTAGTTTTAACTTGTCAAGAAATTAAAATTCCATCAATTTTCGCCTTGCCAGAAAAATTTGGCAAAATACACTAAAAAATTTTCAGCCAAATATCAAGTATTTTCCGTGTTTCTGGATCTAATTTTAAACTTTTTCATACATTAACGAACAAAATAGTACAAAAATTAAGCGACTGCGCGTTACATTCAACTTGTCAAAAAATGAAAATTTAATCAATTTTCGCCTCACCAGAAAATTTTTGCAAAATACACTAAAAAATTTTCAGTCAAATATCAGTTATTTTCCGTGTTTCTAGATCTAATTTTAAACTTTTTTATATATTAACGAACAAAATTGTACAAAAATTAATCGACTGCGCATTAGTTTAAACTTGACAAAAAATTAAAATTCCATCAATTTTCGCCTCACCAGAAAATTTTAGCAAAATACACTAAAAAATTTTCAGTTAAATATCAGTTATTTTCCGTGTTTCTAGATCAAATTTCAAACTTTTTTATATATTAACGAACAAAATTGTACAAAAATTAAGCGACTGCGCGTTACATTCAAATTGTCAAAAAATGAAAATTCAATCAATTTTTAACTTGCCTGAAAAATTTAGCAAAATACAGTAAAAAATTTTCAGCCAAATATCAATTATTTTCCGTGTTTCTAGATCTAATTTCAAACTTTTTTATATATTAACGAACAAAATTGTACAAAAATTAAGCGACTGCGCGTTACATTCAAATTGTCAAAAATTGAATATTTAGTCAATTTTTAACTTGCCAAAAAAATTTAGCAAAATACAGTAAAAAATTTTCAGCCAAATATCAATTATTTTCCGTGTTTCTAGATCTAATTTCAAACTTTTTTATATATTAACGAACAAAATTGTACAAAAATTAACCCAGTGCGCATTAGTTTTAACTTGTCAAAAAATTAAAATTCCATCAATTTTCGCCTTGCCAGAAAAATATGGCAAAATACACTAAAAAATTTTCAGCCAAATATCAGTTATTTTCCGTGTTACCAGATCAAATTTCAAACTTTTTTATATATTAACGAACAAAATTGTACAAAAATTAAGCGACTGCGCGTTACATTCAAATTGTCAAAAATTGAATATTTAGTCAATTTTCGCCTCACCAGAAAAATTTGGCAAAATACAGTAAAAAATTTTCAGCCAAATATCAATTTTTTTCCGTGTTTCTAGATCAAATTTCAAACTTTTTTATATATTAACGAACAAAATTGTACAAAAATTAAGGGACTGCGCGTTACATTCAAATTTTAAATAAATTAATATTTAGTCAATTTTTACATTGCCAGAAAAATTTGGCAAAATACAGTGAAAAATTTTCAGCCAAATATCAATTTTTTTCAGTGTTTCTAGATCTAATTTCAAACTTTTTCATATATTACCAAACAAAATTGTACAAAAATTAATCGACTGCGCATTAGTTTAAACTTGACAAAAAATTAAAATTCCATCAATTTTCGCCTCGCCAGAAAAAATTTGCAAAAAACACTAAAAAATTTTCAGTCAAATATCCGTTATTTTCCGTGTTTTTAGATCAAATTTCAAACTTTTTTATATATTAACGAACAAAATTGTACAAAAATGAAGCCACTGCGCGTTACATTCAAATTGTCAAAAAATGAAAATTCAATCAATTTTTAACTTGCCTGAAAAATTTAGCAAAATACAGTAAAAAATTTTCAGCCAAATATCAATTATTTTCCGTGTTTCTAGATCTAATTTCAAACTTTTTTATATATTAACGAACAAAATTGTACAAAAATTAACCCAGTGCGCATTAGTTTTAACTTGTCAAAAAATTAAAATTCCATCAATTTTCGCCTTCCATAAAAATTTGGCAAAATACACTAAAAAATTTTCAGTCAAATATCAGTTATTTTCCGTGTTTCTAGATCAAATTTCAAACTTTTTTATATATTAACGAACAAAATTGTACAAAAATTAAGCGACTGCGCGTTACATTCAAATTGTCAAAAATTGAATATTTAGTCAATTTTTAACTTGCCAAAAAAATTTAGCAAAATACAGTAAAAAATTTTCAGCCAAATATCAATTATTTTCCGTGTTTCTAGATCTAATTTCAAACTTTTTTATATATTAACGAACAAAATTGTACAAAAATTAACCCAGTGCGCATTAGTTTTAACTTGTCAAAAAATTAAAATTCCATCAATTTTCGCCTTGCCAGAAAAATATGGCAAAATACACTAAAAAATTTTCAGCCAAATATCAGTTATTTTCCGTGTTACCAGATCAAATTTCAAACTTTTTTATATATTAACGAACAAAATTGTACAAAAATTAAGCGACTGCGCGTTACATTCAAATTTTAAATACATGAATATTTAGTCAATTTTTACATTGCCAGAAAAATTTGGCAAAATACAGTAAAAAATTTTCAGCCAAATATCAATTTTTTTCCGTGTTTCTAGATCTAATTTTAAACTTTTTTATATATTAACGAACAAAATTGTACAAAAATTAACCCAGTGCGCATTAGTTTTAACTTGTCAAGAAATTAAAATTCCATCAATTTTCGCCTTGCCAGAAAAATTTGGCAAAATACACTAAAAAATTTTCAGCCAAATATCAAGTATTTTCCGTGTTTCTGGATCTAATTTTAAACTTTTTCATACATTAACGAACAAAATAGTACAAAAATTAAGCGACTGCGCGTTACATTCAACTTGTCAAAAAATGAAAATTTAATCAATTTTCGCCTCACCAGAAAATTTTTGCAAAATACACTAAAAAATTTTCAGTCAAATATCAGTTATTTTCCGTGTTTCTAGATCTAATTTTAAACTTTTTTATATATTAACGAACAAAATTGTACAAAAATTAATCGACTGCGCATTAGTTTAAACTTGACAAAAAATTAAAATTCCATCAATTTTCGCCTCACCAGAAAATTTTAGCAAAATACACTAAAAAATTTTCAGTTAAATATCAGTTATTTTCCGTGTTTCTAGATCAAATTTCAAACTTTTTTATATATTAACGAACAAAATTGTACAAAAATTAAGGGACTGCGCGTTACATTCAAATTTTAAATAAATTAATATTTAGTCAATTTTTACATTGCCAGAAAAATTTGGCAAAATACAGTGAAAAATTTTCAGCCAAATATCAATTTTTTTCCGTGTTTCTAGATCTAATTTCAAACTTTTTCATATATTACCAAACAAAATTGTACAAAAATTAACCCAGTGCGCATTAGTTTTAACTTGTCAAAAAATTAAAATTCCATCAATTTTCGCCTTGCCAGAAAAATATGGCAAAATACACTAAAAAATTTTCAGCCAAAGATCAGTTATTTTCCGTGTTACCAGATCAAATTTCAAACTTTTTTATATATTAACGAACAAAATTGTACAAAAATTAAGCGACTGCGCGTTACATTCAAATTTTAAATACATGAATATTTAGTCAATTTTTACATTGCCAGAAAAATTTGGCAAAATACAGTAAAAAATTTTCAGCCAAATATCAATTTTTTTCCGTGTTTCTAGATCTAATTTTAAACTTTTTTATATATTAACGAACAAAATTGTACAAAAATTAACCCAGTGCGCATTAGTTTTAACTTGTCAAAAAATTAAAATTCCATCAATTTTCGCCTTCCATAAAAATTTGGCAAAATACACTAAAAAATTTTCAGCCAAATATCAAGTATTTTCCGTGTTTCTGGATCTAATTTTAAACTTTTTTATACATTAACGAACAAAATAGTACAAAAATTAAGCGACTGCGCGTTACATTCAACTTGTCAAAAAATGAAAATTCAATCAATTTTCGCCTCACCAGAAAATTTTAGCAAAATACACTAAAAAATTTTCAGTCAAATATCAGTTATTTTCCGTGTTTCTAGATCTAATTTTAAACTTTTTTATATATTAACGAACAAAATTGTACAAAAATTAATCGACTGCGCATTAGTTTAAACTTGACAAAAAATTAAAATTCCATCAATTTTCGCCTCACCAGAAAATTTTAGCAAAATACACTAAAAAATTTTCAGTTAAATATTAGTTATTTTCCGTGTTTCTAGATCAAATTTCAAACTTTTTTATATATTAACGAACAAAATTGTACAAAAATTAAGCGACTGCGCGTTACATTCAAATTGTCAAAAATTGAATATTTAGTCAATTTTTAACTTGCCAGAAAAATTTAGCAAAATACACTAAAAAATTTTCAGTTAAATATCAGTTATTTTCCGTGTTTCTAGATCAAATTTCAAACTTTTTTATATATTAACGAACAAAATTGTACAAAAATTAAGCGACTGCGCGTTACATTCAAATTGTCAAAAATTGAATATTTAGTCAATTTTTAACTTGCCAGAAAAATTTAGCAAAATACAGTAAAAAATTTTCTGCCAAATATCAGTTATTTTCCGTGTTTCTAGATCAAATTTCAAACTTTTTTATATATTAACGAACAAAATTGTACAAAAATTAAGCGACTGCGCGTTACATTCAAATTGTCAAAAATTGAATATTTAGTCAATTTTCGCCTCACCAGAAAATTTTAGCAAAATACACTAAAAAATTTTCAGTCAAATATCAGTTATTTTCCGTGTTTCTAGATCAAATTTCAAACTTTTTTATATATTAACGAACAAAATTGTACAAAAATTAAGGAACTGCGCGTTACATTCAAATTTTAAATAAATTAATATTTAGTCAATTTTTACATTGCCAGAAAAATTTGGCAAAATACAGTGAAAAATTTTCAGCCAAATATCAATTTTTTTCCGTGTTTCTAGATCTAATTTCAAACTTTTTCATATATTACCAAACAAAATTGTACAAAAATTAATCGACTGCGCATTAGTTTAAACTTGACAAAAAATTAAAATTCCATCAATTTTCGCCTCGCCAGAAAAAATTTGCAAAAAACACTAAAAAATTTTCAGTCAAATATCCGTTATTTTCCGTGTTTTTAGATCAAATTTCAAACTTTTTTATATATTAACGAACAAAATTGTACAAAAATGAAGCCACTGCGCGTTACATTCAAATTGTCAAAAAATGAAAATTCAATCAATTTTTAACTTGCCTGAAAAATTTAGCAAAATACAGTAAAAAATTTTCAGCCAAATATCAAATATTTTCCGTGTTTCTAGATCTAATTTCAAACTTTTTTATATATTAACGAACAAAATTGTACAAAAATTAACCCAGTGCGCATTAGTTTTAACTTGTCAAAAAATTAAAATTCCATCAATTTTCGCCTTGCCAGAAAAATTTGGCAAAATACACTAAAAAATTTTCAGTCAAATATCAGTTATTTTCCGTGTTTCTAGATCAAATTTCAAACTTTTTTATATATTAACGAACAAAATTGTACAAAAATTAAGCGACTGCGCGTTACATTCAAATTGTCAAAAATTGAATATTTAGTCAATTTTTAACTTGCCAAAAAAATTTAGCAAAATACAGTAAAAAATTTTCAGCCAAATATCAATTATTTTCCGTGTTTCTAGATCTAATTTCAAACTTTTTTATATATTAACGAACAAAATTGTACAAAAATTAACCCAGTGCGCATTAGTTTTAACTTGTCAAAAAATTAAAATTCCATCAATTTTCGCCTTGCCAGAAAAATATGGCAAAATACACTAAAAAATTTTCAGCCAAATATCAGTTATTTTCCGTGTTACCAGATCAAATTTCAAACTTTTTTATATATTAACGAACAAAATTGTACAAAAATTAAGCGACTGCGCGTTACATTCAAATTTTAAATACATGAATATTTAGTCAATTTTTACATTGCCAGAAAAATTTGGCAAAATACAGTAAAAAATTTTCAGCCAAATATCAATTTTTTTCCGTGTTTCTAGATCTAATTTTAAACTTTTTTATATATTAACGAACAAAATTGTACAAAAATTAACCCAGTGCGCATTAGTTTTAACTTGTCAAGAAATTAAAATTCCATCAATTTTCGCCTTGCCAGAAAAATTTGGCAAAATACACTAAAAAATTTTCAGCCAAATATCAAGTATTTTCCGTGTTTCTGGATCTAATTTTAAACTTTTTCATACATTAACGAACAAAATAGTACAAAAATTAAGCGACTGCGCGTTACATTCAACTTGTCAAAAAATGAAAATTTAATCAATTTTCGCCTCACCAGAAAATTTTAGCAAAATACACTAAAAAATTTTCAGTCAAATATCAGTTATTTTCCGTGTTTCTAGATCTAATTTTAAACTTTTTTATATATTAACGAACAAAATTGTACAAAAATTAATCGACTGCGCATTAGTTTAAACTTGACAAAAAATTAAAATTCCATCAATTTTCGCCTCACCAGAAAATTTTAGCAAAATACACTAAAAAATTTTCAGTTAAATATCAGTTATTTTCCGTGTTTCTAGATCAAATTTCAAACTTTTTTATATATTAACGAACAAAATTGTACAAAAATTAAGCGACTGCGCGTTACATTCAAATTGTCAAAAATTGAATATTTAGTCAATTTTTAACTTGCCAGAAAAATTTAGCAAAATACACTAAAAAATTTTCAGTTAAATATCAGTTATTTTCCGTGTTTCTAGATCAAATTTCAAACTTTTTTATATATTAACGAACAAAATTGTACAAAAATTAAGCGACTGCGCGTTACATTCAAATTGTCAAAAATTGAATATTTAGTCAATTTTTAACTTGCCAGAAAAATTTAGCAAAATACAGTAAAAAATTTTCTGCCAAATATCAGTTATTTTCCGTGTTTCTAGATCAAATTTCAAACTTTTTTATATATTAACGAACAAAATTGTACAAAAATTAAGCGACTGCGCGTTACATTCAAATTGTCAAAAATTGAATATTTAGTCAATTTTCGCCTCACCAGAAAATTTTAGCAAAATACACTAAAAAATTTTCAGTCAAATATCAGTTATTATCCGTGTTTCTAGATCAAATTTCAAACTTTTTTATATATTAACGAACAAAATTGTACAAAAATTAAGGGACTGCGCGTTACATTCAAATTTTAAATAAATTAATATTTAGTCAATTTTTACATTGCCAGAAAAATTTGGCAAAATACAGTGAAAAATTTTCAGCCAAATATCAATTTTTTTCCGTGTTTCTAGATCTAATTTCAAACTTTTTCATATATTACCAAACAAAATTGTACAAAAATTAACCCAGTGCGCATTAGTTTTAACTTGTCAAAAAATTAAAATTCCATCAATTTTCGCCTTGCCAGAAAAATTTGGCAAAATACACTAAAAAATTTTCAGTCAAATATCAGTTATTTTCCGTGTTGCTAGATCAAATTTCAAACTTTTTTATATATTAACGAACAAAATTGTACAAAAATTAAGCGACTGCGCGTTACATTCAAATTGTCAAAAATTGAATATTTAGTCAATTTTTAACTTGCCAAAAAAATTTAGCAAAATACAGTAAAAAATTTTCAGCCAAATATCAATTATTTTCCGTGTTTCTAGATCTAATTTCAAACTTTTTTATATATTAACGAACAAAATTGTACAAAAATTAACCCAGTGCGCATTAGTTTTAACTTGTCAAAAAATTAAAATTCCATCAATTTTCGCCTTGCCAGAAAAATATGGCAAAATACACTAAAAAATTTTCAGCCAAATATCAGTTATTTTCCGTGTTACCAGATCAAATTTCAAACTTTTTTATATATTAACGAACAAAATTGTACAAAAATTAACCGACTGAGCGTTACATTCAAATTTTAAATACATGAATATTTAGTCAATTTTTACATTGCCAGAAAAATTTGGCAAAATACAGTAAAAAATTTTCAGCCAAATATCAATTTTTTTCCGTGTTTCTAGATCTAATTTTAAACTTTTTTATATATTAACGAACAAAATTGTACAAAAATTAACCCAGTGCGCATTAGTTTTAACTTGTCAAGAAATTAAAATTCCATCAATTTTCGCCTTGCCAGAAAAATTTGGCAAAATACACTAAAAAATTTTCAGCCAAATATCAAGTATTTTCCGTGTTTCTGGATCTAATTTTAAACTTTTTCATACATTAACGAACAAAATAGTACAAAAATTAAGCGACTGCGCGTTACATTCAACTTGTCAAAAAATGAAAATTTAATCAATTTTCGCCTCACCAGAAAATTTTTGCAAAATACACTAAAAAATTTTCAGTCAAATATCAGTTATTTTCCGTGTTTCTAGATCTAATTTTAAACTTTTTCATATATTAACGAACAAAATTGTACAAAAATTAATCGACTGCGCATTAGTTTAAACTTGACAAAAAATTAAAATTCCATCAATTTTCGCCTCACCAGAAAATTTTAGCAAAATACACTAAAAAATTTTCAGTTAAATATCAGTTATTTTCCGTGTTTCTAGATCAAATTTCAAACTTTTTTATATATTAACGAACAAAATTGTACAAAAATTAAGGGACTGCGCGTTACATTCAAATTTTAAATAAATTAATATTTAGTCAATTTTTACATTGCCAGAAAAATTTGGCAAAATACAGTGAAAAATTTTCAGCCAAATATCAATTTTTTTCCGTGTTTCTAGATCTAATTTCAAACTTTTTCATATATTACCAAACAAAATTGTACAAAAATTAATCGACTGCGCATTAGTTTAAACTTGACAAAAAATTAAAATTCCATCAATTTTCGCCTCGCCAGAAAAAATTTGCAAAAAACACTAAAAAATTTTCAGTCAAATATCCGTTATTTTCCGTGTTTCTAGATCAAATTTCAAACTTTTTTATATATTAACGAACAAAATTGTACAAAAATGAAGCGACTGCGCGTTACATTCAAATTGTCAAAAAATGAAAATTCAATCAATTTTTAACTTGCCAGAAAAATTTAGCAAAATACAGTAAAAAATTTTCAGCCAAATATCAATTATTTTCCGTGTTTCTAGATCTAATTTCAAACTTTTTTATATATTAACGAACAAAATTGTACAAAAATTAACCCAGTGCGCATTAGTTTTAACTTGTCAAAAAATTAAAATTCCATCAATTTTCGCCTTGCCAGAAAAATTTGGCAAAATACACTAAAAAATTTTCAGTCAAATATCAGTTATTTTCCGTGTTTCTAGATCAAATTTCAAACTTTTTTATATATTAACGAACAAAATTGTACAAAAATTAAGCGACTGCGCGTTACATTCAAATTGTCAAAAATTGAATATTTAGTCAATTTTTAACTTGCCAGAAAAATTTAGCAAAATACAGTAAAAAATTTTCAGCCAAATATCAATTATTTTCCGTGTTTCTAGATCTAATTTCAAACTTTTTTATATATTAACGAACAAAATTGTACAAAAATTAACCCAGTGCGCATTAATTTTAACTAGTCAAAAAATTAAAATTCCATCAATTTTCGCCTTGCCAAAAAAATTTGGCAAAATACACTAAAAAATTTTCAGCCAAATATCAAGTATTTTCCGTGTTTCTGGATCTAATTTCAAACTTTTTCATACATTAACGAACAAAATACTACAAAAATTAAGCGACTGCGCGTTACATTCAAATTGTCAAAAAGTGAAAATTTAATCAATTTTTGCCTTGCCAGAAAAATATGGCAAAATACACTAAAAAATTTTCAGCCAAATATCAGTTATTTTCCGTGTTACCAGATCAAATTTCAAACTTTTTTATATATTAACGAACAAAATTGTACAAAAATTAACCGACTGAGCGTTACATTCAAATTTTAAATACATGAATATTTAGTCAATTTTTACATTGCCAGAAAAATTTGGCAAAATACAGTAAAAAATTTTCAGCCAAATATCAATTTTTTTCCGTGTTTCTAGATCTAATTTTAAACTTTTTTATATATTAACGAACAAAATTGTACAAAAATTAACCCAGTGCGCATTAGTTTTAACTTGTCAAGAAATTAAAATTCCATCAATTTTCGCCTTGCCAGAAAAATTTGGCAAAATACACTAAAAAATTTTCAGCCAAATATCAAGTATTTTCCGTGTTTCTGGATCTAATTTTAAACTTTTTCATACATTAACGAACAAAATAGTACAAAAATTAAGCGACTGCGCGTTACATTCAACTTGTCAAAAAATGAAAATTTAATCAATTTTCGCCTCACCAGAAAATTTTTGCAAAATACACTAAAAAATTTTCAGTCAAATATCAGTTATTTTCCGTGTTTCTAGATCTAATTTTAAACTTTTTCATATATTAACGAACAAAATTGTACAAAAATTAATCGACTGCGCATTAGTTTAAACTTGACAAAAAATTAAAATTCCATCAATTTTCGCCTCACCAGAAAATTTTAGCAAAATACACTAAAAAATTTTCAGTTAAATATCAGTTATTTTCCGTGTTTCTAGATCAAATTTCAAACTTTTTTATATATTAACGAACAAAATTGTACAAAAATTAAGGGACTGCGCGTTACATTCAAATTTTAAATAAATTAATATTTAGTCAATTTTTACATTGCCAGAAAAATTTGGCAAAATACAGTGAAAAATTTTCAGCCAAATATCAATTTTTTTCCGTGTTTCTAGATCTAATTTCAAACTTTTTCATATATTACCAAACAAAATTGTACAAAAATTAATCGACTGCGCATTAGTTTAAACTTGACAAAAAATTAAAATTCCATCAATTTTCGCCTCGCCAGAAAAAATTTGCAAAAAACACTAAAAAATTTTCAGTCAAATATCCGTTATTTTCCGTGTTTCTAGATCAAATTTCAAACTTTTTTATATATTAACGAACAAAATTGTACAAAAATGAAGCGACTGCGCGTTACATTCAAATTGTCAAAAAATGAAAATTCAATCAATTTTTAACTTGCCAGAAAAATTTAGCAAAATACAGTAAAAAATTTTCAGCCAAATATCAATTATTTTCCGTGTTTCTAGATCTAATTTCAAACTTTTTTATATATTAACGAACAAAATTGTACAAAAATTAACCCAGTGCGCATTAGTTTTAACTTGTCAAAAAATTAAAATTCCATCAATTTTCGCCTTGCCAGAAAAATTTGGCAAAATACACTAAAAAATTTTCAGTCAAATATCAGTTATTTTCCGTGTTTCTAGATCAAATTTCAAACTTTTTTATATATTAACGAACAAAATTGTACAAAAATTAAGCGACTGCGCGTTACATTCAAATTGTCAAAAATTGAATATTTAGTCAATTTTTAACTTGCCAGAAAAATTTAGCAAAATACAGTAAAAAATTTTCAGCCAAATATCAATTATTTTCCGTGTTTCTAGATCTAATTTCAAACTTTTTTATATATTAACGAACAAAATTGTACAAAAATTAACCCAGTGCGCATTAATTTTAACTAGTCAAAAAATTAAAATTCCATCAATTTTCGCCTTGCCAAAAAAATTTGGCAAAATACACTAAAAAATTTTCAGCCAAATATCAAGTATTTTCCGTGTTTCTGGATCTAATTTCAAACTTTTTCATACATTAACGAACAAAATACTACAAAAATTAAGCGACTGCGCGTTACATTCAAATTGTCAAAAAGTGAAAATTTAATCAATTTTTGCCTTGCCAGAAAAATTTGGCAAAATACACTAAAAAATTTTCAGGCAAATATCAATTATTTTCCGTGTTTCTAGATCTAATTTCAAACTTTTTTATATATTAACGAACAAAATTGTACAAAAATTAAGCGACTGCGCGTTACATTCAACTTGTCAAAAAATGAAAATTCAATCAATTTTCGCCTCACCAGAAAATTTTAGCAAAATACACTAAAAAATTTTCAGTCAAATATCAGTTATTTTCCGTGTTTCTAGATCAAATTTCAAACTTTTTTATATATTAACGAACAAAATTGTACAAAAATGAAGCGACTGCGCTTTACATTCAAATTTTAAATAAACGAATATTTGATCAATTTTTACATTGCCAGAAAAATTTAGCAAAATACAGTTAAAAATTTTTAGCCAAATATCAATTTTTTTCCGTGTTTCTAGATCTAATTTCAAACTTTTTCATATATTACCAAACAAAATTGTACAAAAATTAATCGACTGCGCATTGGTTTCAGCTTGTTAAAGTTGCTCAATTTATGTTCAATTTTGTTCGTTAATATATGAAAAAGTTCGAAATTAGATCTAGAAACGCGGAAAAGAATTGATATTTGGCTGAAAATTTTTTAGTGTTTTTTGCCAAATTTTTCTGGCGAGGCAAAAATTGATTGAATTTTCATTTTTTGACAAGTTGAAACTAATGCGCACTGGGTCAATTTTTGTACAATTTTGTTCGTTAATATATGAAAAAGTTTGAAATTAGATCTAGAAACACGGAAAATAATTGATATTTGGCTAAAAATTTTTTAGTGTTTTTTGCAAATTTTTTCTGGCGAGGCGAAAATTGATGGAATTTTAATTTTTTGTCAAGTTTAAACTAATGCGCAGTCGATTAATTTTTGTACAATTTTGTTTGGTAATATATGAAAAAGTTTGAAATTAGATCTAAAAACACGGAAAATAATTGATATTTGGCTAAAAATTTTTTACTGTATTTTGCCAAGTTTTTCTGGCAAGGCAAAAATTGACTAAATTTTCATTTTTTGACAATTTGAATGTAACGCGCAGTCGCTTAATTTTTGTACATTTTTGTTCGTTAATATATGAAAAAGTTTGAAACTAGATCTAAAAACACGGAAAATAATTGATATTTAGCTGAAAATTTTTTACTGTATTTTGCTAAATTTTTCTGGCAAGTTAAAAATTGACTAAATATTCAATTTTTGACAATTTGAATGTAACGCGTAGTCGCTTAATTTTTGTACAATTTTGTTCGTTAATATATGAAAAAGTTTGAAATTAGATCTAGAAACACGGAATATAATTGATATTTGGCTGAAAATTTTTTAGTGTATTTTGCCAAATTTTTCTGGCAATGTAAAAATTGACTAAATATTCATTTATTTAAAATTTGAATGTAACGCGCAGTCGCTTAATTTTTGTACAATTTTGTTCGTTAATATATAAAAAAGTTTGAAATTTGATCTAGAAACACGGAAAATAACTGATATTTGACTGAAAATTTTTTAGTGTATTTTGCCAAATTTTTCTGGCAAGGCGAAAATTGATGGAATTTTAATTTTTTGACAAGTTAAAACTAATGCGCACTGGGTTAATTTTTGTACAATTTTGTTCGTTAATATATAAAAAAGTTTGAAATTAGATCTAGAAACACGGAAAATAATTGATATTTGGCTGAAAATTTTTTACTGTATTTTGCTAAATTTTTCTGGCAAGTTAAAAATTGACTAAATATTCAATTTTTGACAATTTGAATGTAACGCGCAGTCGCTTAATTTTTGTACAATTTTGTTCGTTAATATATAAAAAAGTTTGAAACTTGATCTAGAAACACGGAAAATAACTGATATTGGACTGAAAATTTTTTAGTGTATTTTGCTAAAATTTTCTGGTGAGGCGAAAATTGACTAAATTTACATTTTTTGACAATTTGAATGTAACGCGTAGTCGCTTAATTTTTGTACAATTTTGTTCGTTAATATATGAAAAAGTTTGAAATTAGATCTAGAAACACGGAATATAATTGATATTTGGCTGAAAATTTTTTAGTGTATTTTGCCAAATTTTTCTGGCAATGTAAAAATTGACTAAATATTCATTTATTTAAAATTTGAATGTAACGCGCAGTCGCTTAATTTTTGTACAATTTTGTTCGTTAATATATAAAAAAGTTTGAAATTTGATCTAGAAACACGGAAAATAACTGATATTTGACTGAAAATTTTTTAGTGTATTTTGCCAAATTTTTCTGGCAAGGCGAAAATTGATGGAATTTTAATTTTTTGACAAGTTAAAACTAATGCGCACTGGGTTAATTTTTGTACAAATTTGTTCGTTAATATATAAAAAAGTTTAAAATTAGATCTAGAAACACGGAAAATAATTGATATTTGGCTGAAAATTTTTTACTGTATTTTGCTAAATTTTTCTGGCAAGTTAAAAATTGACTAAATATTCAATTTTTGACAATTTGAATGTAACGCGCAGTCGCTTAATTTTTGTACAATTTTATTCGTTAATATATAAAAAAGTTTGAAATTTGATCTAGAAACACGGAAAATAACTGATATTTGACTGAAATTTTTTTAGTGTTTTTTGCAAATTTTTTCTGGCGAGGCGAAAATTGATGGAATTTTAATTTTTTGTCAAGTTTAAACTAATGCTCAGTCGATTAATTTTTGTACAATTTTGTTTGGTAATATATGAAAAAGTTTGAAATTAGATCTAGAAACACGGAAAAAAATTGATATTTGGCTGAAAATTTTTTACTGTATTTTGCCAAATTTTTCTGGCAATGTAAAAATTGACTAAATATTCATGTATTTAAAATTTGAATGTAACGCGCAGTCGCTTAATTTTTGTAGTATTTTGTTCGTTAATGTATGAAAAAGTTTGAAATTAGATCCAGAAACACGGAAAATACTTGATATTTGGCTGAAAATGTTTTAGTGTATTTTGCCAAATTTTTCTGGCAAGGCGAAAATTGATGAAATTTTAATTTTTTGACAAGTTAAAACTAATGCGCACTGGGTTAATTTTTGTACAATTTTGTTCGTTAATATATAAAAAAGTTTGAAATTAGATCTAGAAACACGGAAAATAATTGATATTTGGCTGAAAATTTTTTACTGTATTTTGCTAAATTTTTCTGGCAAGTTAAAAATTGACTAAATATTCAATTTTTGACAATTTGAATGTAACGCGCAGTCGCTTCATTTTTGTACAATTTTGTTCGTTAATATATCAAAAAGTTTGAAATTTGATCTAGAAACACGGAAAATAACTGATATTTGACTGAAAATTTTTTAGTGTTTTTTGCAAATTTTTTCTGGCAAGGCGAAAATTGATGGAATTTTAATTTTTTGACAAGTTAAAACTAATGCGCACTAAGTTAAGTTTTGTACAATTTTGTTCGTTAATATATAAAAAAGTTTGAAATTAGATCTAGAAACACGGAAAATAATTGATATTTGGCTGAAAATTTTTTACTGTATTTTGCTAAATTTTTCTGGCAAGGTAAAAATTGACTAAATATTCAATTTTTGACAATTTGAATGTAACGCGCAGTCGCTTAATTTTTGTACAATTTTGTTCGTTAATATATAAAAAAGTTTGAAATTTGATCTAGAAACACGGAAAATAACTGATATTTAACTGAAAATTTTTTAGTGTATTTTGCTAAAATTTTCTGGTGAGGCGAAAATTGATGGAATTTTAATTTTTTGTCAAGTTTAAACTAATGCGCAGTCGATTAATTTTTGTACAATTTTGTTTGGTAATATATGAAAAAGTTTGAAATTAGATCTAGAAACACGGAAAAAAATTGATATTTGGCTGAAAATTTTTTACTGTATTTTGCCAAATTTTTCTGGCAATGTAAAAATTGACTAAATATTCATTTATTTAAAATTTGAATGTAACGCGCAGTCGCTTAATTTTTGTACAATTTTGTTCGTTAATATATAAAAAAGTTTGAAATTAGATCTAGAAACACGGAAAATAATTGATATTTGGCTGAGAATTTTTTAACTGTATTTTGCTAAATTTTTCTGGCAAGTTAAAAATTGACTAAATATTCAATTTTTGACAATTTGAATGTAACGCGCAGTCGCTTCATTTTTGTACAATTTTGTTCGTTAATATATAAAAAAGTTTGAAATTTGATCTAGAAACACGGAAAATAACTGATATTTGACTGAAAATTTTTTAGTGTATTTTGCTAAAATTTTCTGGTGAGGCGAAAATTGACTAAATTTTCATTTTTTGACAATTTGAATGTAACGCGTAGTCGCTTAATTTTTGTACAACTTTGTTCGTTAATATATAAAAAAGTTTGAAACTTGATCTAGAAACACGGAAAATAACTGATATTTGACTGAAAATTTTTTAGAGTATTTTGGCAAATATTTCTGGCAAGGCAAAAATGCTTTGAATTTTCATTTTTTCACAAGTTGAAATCAATGCGCAGTAGCTCAATTTATGTTTAATTTTGTTTGTTTAGAGATGAAAAAGTTTGAAATTAGATCTAGAAATGTGGAAAATAATTGATATTTGACTGAAATTTTTTTAGTGTATTTTGCCAATAATTTCTGGCAAGGCATAATTATGAAGGAATGTTCCCATATGTATAATAAACGGACAAAATTATTGTTTCAGATATAGGTAATGTTTTAGCATTTCAAATTTTTTTTACAATTTTTTTGCGTAAATTGATATTTTCCTTTTTAATTTTATCCGAATGTTTTTATTAGGGGTGGTTTTCAGGTGTTGATATTTTTTGTTATTAATTTACAAAGTTAGGGTGTATATTTCTGAGTATGTTTTACTCTTTCAGATTGTGATTAGATTTTTTTTTGAACGAATTTTTATTTTTTTAATAATTTTGTCAGAATATCATCCTTTAGGGTGGTTTTCATGGGTTGATCATTTTTTTTATTAATTCAAATAATTAAATTGTATATTTTTGAGTATGATCAACCATTTTAGATTTTGATTAGATTTTTTTGTGCAAATTGATTGTTGTGCCCCTTTCTGCTACTACCTGTCGTACATTTTAATTTTTGTTATCTTAATATCTCAATTTTTTTTTGTGTAATTAAAGTTTTATTTTTTTAATTGTTAATTTTGTGGTAGATAAATATTTTATTTTTGTTTGGATTTAATTAGTTTACTTTTAAATTTAATTTTATTAATTTTAACATTTTGTTCTTAAGAAATGAAATAATTATGCTTTCAATAATGATCAGAATTGATTAATCAATTATTTTTGTTTAAACTTTTGATTTTTGTACTGATATATTCTTTAAGTCAACAAGAGTGATTTGATTTTCGTGCGGAAAAGCACGTGACCTCCTCTGATTGGTGGTCAATCTGTGCAGATTAGTTGGCTTAAACAACTTACTTGTTTTCGCTATTTTTATTATTAATTTGCCAATTTTTAAAGATTGTGCAAGTGCAATCTGATTGAGGAGGCATCCATTAATCATTTGCAATAATTTTGAACTCATTTTATATTGTTGTTTTGCTTTGGGTTGACGGAATTCAGTTCTTTATGTTTTCTTTTAGAAATAAACTATTTATTTCTTTGTATATTGTCTGGCTTCTTTAAAACACTAAGTTTTATCATAATAAGTCGTTTAGGAATTTAGATTTTTGCTTTTTTACATATTTTCCAGCAAAACACATAATATGGACTTGCAGTTTAAGAAAAAGATTTGTTGTTTGTATAGAAGTTAATCGAGATAGCTCAGTTGGTTAGGCGTTAGGTTTTAGTTAGTTGCGTGCGGCGAACCCGGGTTCGATTCCCTGTCCCCCCAAATTTGTTTTTAAAAAATATCCTCATTATGTGAGGTTCTCGCAGTTAATTGTAGCAACAATTAATCTTAATTCGTTCACTTTTATAGTAATTTGTATTTTCAAAATTCTTTTTTAATTTATTAAATTTAAAAATTGTATTTATTAACTGAAATATAACTTTTATTAATTTTAAGCTACACATAACCTTTATGTGTAGTTTACAACCCAAGCTGTTCATTGTTTTTTGTATTTTGCTGTTTAGAATCGTTTATTTCTTAAAAAATCATTTATTTTAGCGATTTGTGGCATTTTTTTTTTTGACGTAATTTTTCTGACGTGATTTACTTGACGTCGCGAAAAAACGTCATGTAATTTACGTCAAGCGCGTATGACATACATTTTATGTCATAAACTTTCGTAAGGGAGCGCATGAGTGATTAACGCACCTATGATCAGTCTCGTCAGGAACCACTTACGAATAAGATGGAAGATTCTAGTCTCAAATAAATTTTATTACTTTAATTATAAAAGTATTTTATTTATTTAATAAAAACTGTAGTAATTTAGTAAATCGCATAATGTTGGAAGCCTTCTACGATTACACAGTTTTTACCAAAAATATTTTATTTTAAATTAACGAACTTCCACAGATCGCCGCTCGATAGTCTCATCTGTTGGTAATGTTTAACACGAACTTTGATTATGTCTAGACTGGTGCATGTCTTTGGCATCTTTGTTCTGCAAATTAATATTTAGAAACTTTAATTTAAAGATGTAAAAAAATCATTATTTTGTTTCTTTAACGTGTTTTTCTAAATTGTGAAAATTAAAAGTACAGCAGTTCACTTTTAGCTTAAAAAATGATATTTTGATGGTATTTTAAAGTCACACGCGATAAAATTAAAAAGGACCTCTGACAAACGATTAAGAGTAATAGCGTGCTTCTTCACCATTGAGCTGGAATTCCAGAACAATCTCCCCTGATTCGGCTTTCCATTGGTATGGTTTTGCATGCACTCTTGTCATGGCACGGATGGAGAAAGAATAATTAAATTGGCGAGTTTTCGTTTTTACCACTTTTTTTTCCACTTCCCATTATAACAACTGGTGTGGAAGAAAAATGAACGAAAACTAGAGCGTTTTCATCGAATTTACATAAAGTAAGCTGAATTTAACTCCTGCAGGCAACGTTCCTTATTCGACGATTCTTACATAGGACTACTTTCCAATTATAGACCTGCGTGATATCGAGCTAGTTTGAGACTAATTTTTACATGATATTCCTACTTCTCTGCAGTGAATTACGGATGGCGTGTAATTTACTACATTATGATAGAAAATACTTTAGAAAAGTTTATCTGCAAAGTTGTATGTATAGAGTTGGGAATAAGGAAGACAAATGGGCGTATAATTACATTTATAAAAACTGTAATTAGGTTTTTACTGTCAGTTGTACAAAAATATGAGAAACAATGAGATACTCTATTTTGAAATATGTTTGTATTTTTACAAGCAAAATTAAATTCTACAACGAAAGTAAACGAAACCACTGAGTAGCAAGAAATTGTTTTCAAAAGAGTCTTTAGTCAGAGTTTCCAGCGTGAAAAGGAAATCATTGGAAAGTCACAGAAACTGTGGTAAAAATACATGTTGCACAAGTAGGTCTTCGAGGGTGTATTAATTATTGAATGAAAGCAATAATCGAAGCTTTGATTCTGAAACGTGTTACAATATTTAATGTTTTCGAGGGCTATCGACTAGGAAAAAATAATAATACACTTTTCTAACATGAATGCAATGATTGGGAAGAATTTAGAATTTTAATTTCTTAAGTTTTGGATGCCTCTTAAGAGAAGTGGCATTTCTCTACAAGTTAAGCTACTGAATCTGAAAATGAAATTATTAAGTTGAGAAATTACAACAGCAATTTCGTGATAGTTACGCTGTAGACCATAGTGCAAATTCACTTTGACATAATGACGTCTTCCATTCCTTCCAATACAAAGTGGGATCCAAGTATTGTGACTTTGTGCTTCGATGCTAGCGCAGGTAAAGGAACGGGGAACTTACAATTAGTTCAAGAGAAGCCATTGCGTTGACAGAGAAGCAAACTTGTTCCTTGTGTTGAGACGTTGTATTAGGTCTCCTTCTCTCTCTATGCGTCAATATATCTATCTTTCTCTTTTTGCAAAATAGTCCATTTTCTCTATTTTTTAAAGTAAGTTGTTCATTCTGCATTAATACAAAACGTATTCAGATGCCAAGATCATTAGACTAAAATGCAAATAGATGGAAATTGCGACAAACGTAGGGTATTTCAGATTAACAATTTGGAGTGACTGCTTTTTAGGATTCCATCCATCTCAGTAAGAGAATAACAACGTTTTCAGATTATATAAGCACTGTAACGCTCTTTTTAATAAACAATTTTTTTATAATTTATTTATTATTCATTTTTTTAATCGGTTAATTTTCATGAAAGTTTTAAATTACTTATGTGCCTTTAAAGGATCAATAACTAAACCAGAATTTATTGATTTTGTACTAAACTAACTCAAACTCTAATTAATAGACTGCCGAGGAAATAAAGCGACTTAAGCAACTTCATCACAATCCACTAACCAGATCCAGAACAAAAAATAATCCAAACAAGAATTTACATTTTGAATTACGTATTATCATAATTCGTCTGAACTGAGACATTTAGAAAAAGTTCAACTAGAGGTCAGTAACGACCTTTTTTATTATCAAAACTACCCTGTTAAAAAATCCGAAAATAAACAGATAAAATCCGGATAAAACCAGATAAAACTCAATTCTGGTTCTAGTTGCTTGTATCTGGTTTTTATTCGGTAACTATTTTTAATCTACGGATCAAATAAGGTTGAAGTCAGGTTTTATCCGGGTTATGAAATTAAAATTAAAAGCAATTTAAGGGTTCAGATTCAAAACAGATAGGGACCATATGGAAACCATATAAAACCCATGTAAAAACCATGTAGCAAAATTTTTTTTAACCTCAAAGTAAGAAATTACACCGCGCCAAGTTATTTTATTGTGAAATAACTAAACAACAAAAATAATAAAATAATAGACTAGTGACATAAATCAATTTAAACAAAATTATAAATAACAAGCCACTACTAACTTACTTTCCGGAGAGTGGGGAGTAAGGAGTAGCACAAACTACATTTTAGATTTTACACAACAAAATTGACATGTTTATTAAATACAAAATCTTTCAAGAGGTGAAAAGAGATCACAGAATTGCCGGCCGCATGGCATGGCCATTACAATAGACATGCACTGAACACTGACTCTAATTTTAATGTTTATTTGGAGATCGACTGCATCAAAAATAAAACAAAATTAATTATTGCAGCTCATCTGGGATGGCTTACGCTAACTAATGGAGCCCCGTCAATAATGTTGATTACATGTTTAATAAAGTTCTAACACTTTTTATAAATAACACGACCTGGCAGTCGAACATACTAGTTTAAAATACGACTAACAGCGAGAACGCGTCGTCGTCAAGTCAATATGCGGCGATACATGCGCCGCGGTGCCGCTCTCACTCATCAATTAATATATCATTTTATATTTTTAAATTTATTTCAAATATTGTGCGATGTAGCTTTACCACGTCACATTCCATTTTGATTAATTTGAAGATACGGTCTGGACGAACTGCTTCTGAAATTTAATAACAATTATTTAGAAGCTCACCTAGAGGTTAGCATCGAAGGTCGAAGTCCGGGGAATAATTAAATTTGACTAAAGTTACAAAATTTACGCTATGCGACTTTATGTTATGAGCACCACGAACTTTGAATGAAGAGACAAGCGTCGTCTCATTTCTTCGAAAACTTAGTTAATAACGCCACCAGCGCCGCTTTTAGTTATTTTAGCAACTTGTCAACAATGATGAGAATTCGACTTCTTTTTCTTGCATTTTTGATATTTATTATTTTTTTCTTTGCATGATAAGCCTGCAACAAAATTTCTGCTACCTTGAGACCTAACTGGGATATTTTGAAAATCACGATATTTTAAGAGTTTTTTTTTTCTTTTCTAAAAATCGAAAAGTGCTCCGTCAATTACAACTTTTATGGGGCGACAAAGATAGTAATAGTGTCAGTACTGTTACAAATTCTCAAATTAGTATAATATTAATGAAGATAGGATGTCATAATAATATATTTTTAACATGCCAAACTGTTTAGACGAAATCGTTCAACTGCATTCTCTCTTCGTTACCTATTTTGTACTCCCTTTAAACCATTTCACTAGGTCAAAACACTTCGATAAAGATCCTCCAGAAGAACTTTTATTCCCCAGTGAATGCCTTCTACGCCTCCTTCAAGCTTCTTATTTATTTACAATGTTTATTCTATTCTCCGACGAAAGATATCTTAGCAAATATTTATTTACATCCGAGGAATCTGACTTTTTGTTTCGTTTACTTGTGTAAGTAACTCTTTAGATACATAAAGATATATACGCTCAAACAAATTGTTAAATCTTAAGCTCACAATGCGATTTATCTCAGCTTTATAAAACACAAATTTGTCTGATTTTTCCTACTTTAATAAATTTAAAAATACATTCTCGAAGTTGAAAATTTTTCGGTTGTTAAGTTTTTATATTATCCTCTAATGATTTTCTTTCGATTGAATCATACTTTGAAAAATGTTTTTTGATTAATTGACCTTCTAAAGATTTTCTTTAAAAATTGTAAATAATCTAATTATAATTTAGAGTTAAAAGCAGAAGAATTGTTTTCAATTTTCATAGAATTGTATTATGCGTCATATTTCTTCGTACATTATGTTCAAAATATGCAAATGCAGTAGTTATAGTTAGGTGTGCAAACTGTTCGCTTCAGTGATTGACACCTGTATGTGTTAGTTACCGCCAGATGTGCTAACTTGTTGAATTAATGGATTCAAATTCAAAATAGTTTTAAAAACTAATTTATCATTTATTTGGATAACACTTTAATATTATGCTTGCATATTAAGTTTTTATTTAACATTTAAAATTTAGGGAGAATTTAAGGAGAATTTTTTGCAATAGTTAAATGGGGGTATGTGGCTTTTTGTGGGTATTGTGGGTCAGTGCTTGGTCTGTCATAAAATCTGTAATGGAGTTTAGAGTTTCTATTAAAGTGGGTCTTTCCCTGTTCGGTGGCCATGCTTGCTCTCCTTCTCTCTCTTCGTCTCTCTCTGTCTCTACCGGATGAAGATCGAATAGTTGGTAGGAGTTCTTCCTCCCCTTTGGGTCAATCAGCGAGGGCAAGATGATGGCGTCCAGTTCCGTTTTGATTTTTATACAGTTCACATCGGGCGCATTTTCCCGTACATTTCTCGACGGATTGTTGACTGATTCTCTATATTGTGTTCATAACGGTTGTACAAATGTGACGTATTCAAAATTAAAATAACAATAAACTATCTTTTTGGAAACTATAACCATGTTGTGACATTTTGTGAAATTACCATCAAACATTCCTAACAATATATTAATTTTGTATAATACTCTGTTACTTAGAATTCTTATTACTCTATTTCAAAATATAACATGCATATTTAGAATATTGTACTCTTTTTAAAATAAACATGCTTTTAAAAATATAATGTTGCTACTCATTGTTAATAAAATTCAAATTTTTGAACCATCTAATTGTCATCTTGAGCCCTTAAATAAGTTAAATTAATTTCTATACGAACTTTAGAAATTATGTAGGCCTGCTTTAGGGCATTTTTAGAAGACGTTTCCAAATTTCTCCTACTTTTCAATTGTAGTGTCTTTCTATATTAAACCTTCTATTTTAGACTTCGTCATTGAAAGGTTCCAAACAAAAAAATAATCTATTCTTTTCGTCCTATGCGATTACTATTAAATTAACCATCGTGATATGAGACTTTTTTACGTCCAAACAGAATGTGTTAGTTTAAAAATCTCAGAAAAAAGTAGTTTTTAAAATAAAGAGAAGCATTAAGGTGTTGCGCCTTCTTTTTTGTTATCGCTTACGTTGCATTTTGATGAAAAGCGAGACAAGAGGAAAGGAAGGTTAAAGAAAAAGATGAGATAAATTGTGTGGAATAATCGGATGCTATCCATCATCGTCAAAGTGACCTGATCTATACTTTAGCATAGCATGTGCATATCGCTTTCTTAGGTGCGAAAACTTCTTATCTTTTGACGAAATTACTGATAATGTCATCGGGTTTCTTCAGAAAGTCACTTTTAGTACCTCCTTTAGTAAGATGTTTCAAAATACTTAAACATGATAAGCTAAACAAGGATTTTCCAAAATTAATTACAAGAACTTGCGTCAACTGCTTTTTTTTAATTTTTAAATTTATTCTGCAATTAAAATATTTATAATAAATTGTAGTTCAATAAATAAACTAAACAGAAATTTCTTTCAAACTTTATCAATACACAAAATTCCTAATAAATTTTGCAGCTGTATATTTTAAGAACATATGGTGACCAGATGCTAATTTTTTATGACATTCCTTTTTCTTAATTTTGCGATTTAGGAGCTTAATCAAAGGGCCTAAGTGCAGAAAACAAATTGCAACTGAATTATTTACAATTTAATAAAAATTATAGTTTAGAACACAGAGACAGTAAAAAGTTCAAAAACTTTAAATCTATGACTGTAGTTTGATAAATATAAATAATTTTATTTTTAAAATTGTAACACAGAATGCACACCTTTATTACACAAAATTAAATTCAAATATTTATGTAACCGCTGACATAAATTTAGAAACCAATTTTCTTTACTTAACTATAGGTAGATTAAGTCAAACTGTGTTGATCCAAATATTACAAAAGTGATAAAATTTCCGAAAGACTTCAAATATAAAATTTTCGATTGTTCGTAAATAATTTATCTGTCAAGAATCTTCTGTAGAAACGTGAAACAGAGTAAAAGTTTTTGATAATTTTTTTATTTAGTCCGTTGATAAAATTTAAATAAAACTGGACATATAATTCTGTGTAATATCAACTTTTTAGTTGTCATAAACGAAGAAGCATGACTAGTTGTCTACCAGAAAAAAAATCAACTTTAAAATTACGTAGTGATGCTTGTGAAAAAATAGTGAAAAGTGAAAGAAATATTGAAAGAAAATTACATAGGTAATAATCAATTTTTAATTAACATCTTTATCTATTTTTAATTTCAGTACATTTTGAATACCAATTAGTACCGATACTAACAGAGATCGTAAACAAAATAATGATTTTTGACGTTAAAAATTGTTACTCAAAATTTGTTTAAACAAATCCGACTTTTTTCACTCAATTTCTTATAAATTGAGGGTCTGATAGCAAAAATGGGATAAAAAATCAGTTGAAGTAAAAGTACACTTAAATAACTACTTTAGTGAAAATTAATTTACGTATACTTTCTTTTATTACAACCTAAATAAAATCTTATGAGAAGCAAAATAAAATAACAGATTCATTAACAAAGATAACCTTATTAAATGTTTAAAAATATTTTTAAAAAACTGTTCTTTGATAATTATTAAACACTTTCATATAAAAAACATTAATTTTATGAATTCTTTATCAAAATTGAAGATATTGTACTTATATTTAATAGGAAAATTAAAAACAAACAAAAATGAAAAAGGATGGTTAAAAAACCTGCAAAACATAAATAAATTCTTTAAAAATAAAATAATTGATAAAATTATAGAAAGTAATGTATTACGAAATAATACATAAAAATATACCTAATAAATACTTTGAAAAAATTATAAAAATTATAAGATAAAAATAAAATATTTTCAAAAAAGAAAAGAAAAATTTTTAATACAATAAGAAAGCTAAAATGTAATAAATTTACTAAAAGTTTAAAAATTGATAATAAAAATAATATAATGAACGAAAAAATTGAAGGAAAGTGAAATAAATTTAAAAAGACGAAATTTTTAAAGGAATTCGAAAAACTAAGAACATCTAATAAAGAATAATAAAGCAATATTTTGAAAAATGTTAAATATTAAAAAAAAAAAATGTGACAAACTTTGAAAAAATTCAAAAAGATTTCTAAACTTAGCAAAAATATCAAAATTATGACAATAAACTGAAATATAAAAAACAGTAATAATAAAAAAAAAGAAATGTAAAAAGATAAATGTAAGTGAGATAAAAAAACTGTAAAATGAATGTGTCATTTCTTAAAAAAAGAACTAGGAAGGTCTCTCTTACCCGAGTTTGTTTAAATTTTGGCTCATAATAAACTTTTAAGAAATTTGTAATTTTTTTCTACAGAGAGTAATAAATGAAATTACCTAAACCTGTATCAAAAATTAAACAAAAATTCGTAAAATCGTAAAGTTGTGCATTTTTTAAAATCAATTACTCATTCATTTACATTCTCCAAATATTTATTATCCCATTTTTGCTCTCAGACCCTCTAAATAAATATATTTGATATTAATAATAACAATATTAATATTAATATTGTTTAAGAATTAATTTTTCTTGTGAAATTGTTATTAACAAATAACAATTAGAACAAAATCAAAGTTATTAAAAATAAATGTCGCCTTTGGATTCAATAGATTCAATAGATTTTTCTTAATTGTCTATTAAGATCTGTTCAAATACCTCATTTTTAAAACAACTTTTAACATCAAAAATCACTTTTTTTTCTCACAGATAAACTTTTTTGATATCACTATCTCTCTAAGCATCTACTAAGATAAATACAAAATCACCTTTTTAGTTTATTAATTGTTTATTTTAAATTGAGTCTACGTTCCCATCTTTTGTTTCACAAAAAATAAGTATTATTGTGATTATTATTACATTATTATAATTATTTTTGTCTAAACAGGATGAAGTTATTTCTGTCGAAATTACTTTTGATACTTTCTTTTATCTATGAAAGGTAAGTAATTTTATAAATTGTTAATTAAAATTTCTGTTGTGATGACCAAAGCTGGGTAAAGTTTTAAAACTTTTAACAATAAGTGTTTCACTCGTTCTTTTATTTATTATTACCTTTTAAATAAAAAAAATACTTTTTATTTTTCTAAAAAAGATTATAAATTACTTATAATTTACACACGGGAATTTTGTCGAAAAACTGACTTCTTTTATTTTTATCAAAACCCTCACAAAGCCATACGAATATAATAACGGAGGAAATTGGAAATACTGATTTAAATACGAGAAGAAAAATAATCATTGACACTGATGCCGGTGGTGATGACGCTGTAGGCATTCTTTTAGCTTTGAAGTATGAGTTGCAAGAAAAAGATATTGAAATAGTTGCTATTACTTGCACCTATGGTAACACGAATGTCACAAATGTTCAGCTGAATGTACAGAAAATTTTATCAATCGCAAATAGAAGTGATGTAAGTATATTAAATAATCCGATAAAGAAAACGAAACTTGTAATTAGAAATGTGGATATTATAAAAAAATTGGATATATAATCTAAGATGCATATAAACTTGCAGATACCTATTTATGTGGGAGCTTCCAAACCTCTAATAAAATTTTGGGAACCTACATTCTATTTCGGACAGGATGGAATGAATGATTTCGAATTTGACAACGAAATCACCGCTAAAATTAATACGTCAAAACATGCGTCCGAAGCAATGATTGAGTTTGTAAATAAACATCCAGGTAAGAATTTTTAACAATCTTTTTAAATACGTACCTAAAACGATTTGTTCTAAGATCAATTTGGCCTAAAACTCATTTGACCTAAACTAAGACCAATTGAGCCTAAACCCCATGTAGCCTAAAATTCATTTAGCCTAAAATTCAATTAGCTTAAAACTCATTTAGCCTAAAACCCATTTGGCCATAAACCCACTTGGCATAAAACCCATTTAGCCTAAAACTTATTTTGCCTAAAACCCATTTGGCTTAAAACCTACTAGACCGAAAACTCTTTTGACCTAAAACCTATTTGGCCTAAGATTCATTTGGCCTAAAACTCATTTGGTTTAACCCATTTAGCCTAAAACCAATTTGACCTAAAACCTTCTTGGCTTAAAACTCTTTTGGCATAAATGCCACTTGGCCTTAAACCTATTTGCCCTAAAATCCATGTGAACTAAAACTCATTTGGCTTAAGACCCTTTGGTATAAACTCAATGTATACTAAAATCCATTAAGCCTAAAACTCATTTAGCCTAAAATCCATTTGGTCTAAGCCCCATTTTGCCTAAAACCAATGTAGCCTAAAATTTATTTAGTTTAAACTCATTTAGCCTAGAACCCATTTGGCTTAAAAGCCACTTGGCCTAAAACCTATGTGGTCTATGATCCATTTGACCTAAAACCCATTTGGCTATAATTTACACGAAATTAATTTTAGGCTAGATGAGTTTTAGGGCAAATAAGTTTTAGGCTTAGTGGGTTTTAGACAAAATGGGGTTTAGCCTAAGTAAGTTTTAGATTAAATGGTTTTAGGCCGAATGGCATTTGTGCCAATTGGGTTTAGGGAATATTCATGCGTCTCCAAGCAATGATGGGTATTAGTCTCAAAGATCACAAAAAAACTTCCAACAGTACATAAATTTAACTACACCTAATTCATACTCAATCAATTACAATTTTTAAAAGAAAATTAACTTTTAAGGAGAAGTTACGATAATTGCACTCGGACCTACAACGAATCTGGCCTTAGCTATCAATCTTGACCCTAAATTTGTAGAAAATGTTGGTCAATTTGTGGTGATGGGTTCCACAGTCTCTGGAAGAGGAAGCGTATCACCTGGTGTTGATTTTAATTTTGGTTGCGATCCAGAGAGTAATGCTATATTAATGCAATCCACTCTCAAACCAATAATTATTGTTCCTCGAGAGGTTTCTTTAAACAGTCCAATGTATTTGGTAATGATTCATTTTTAAATTATTTTTTCTACAATATTTTATTACTTCAGTTTCATAAGATTTTAACATTTTAACATTTAGGACTGGCGAAAAGAAATTCTTGCAAGTAGTAAATCTTCCACGATCGACTTTCTTAATAAAGCGGAAAATATTAATAA
Organism: Ganaspis brasiliensis; assembly: GCA_037103525.1. Classification (NCBI taxonomy): domain Eukaryota; kingdom Metazoa; phylum Arthropoda; class Insecta; order Hymenoptera; family Figitidae; genus Ganaspis; species Ganaspis brasiliensis. The sequence goes on along the minus strand of JAZKLR010000003.1, from coordinate 2,321,802 downwards.
GGGAAGTAAGTATTGGTCATCAGCGGACCCAAGGACTATTGCGATTGCTCTTTGGCAAGAGGATATTGTGACCGAGTTTAAAAAATTGAACATGATTCCTGTTCGGGAAGGGAAAGCTAGAGGAGCTGTTCTTGTGGATTTTTACATACAGAATGGGAAACCGTTCAATGCAAAGACAGCAATGGCAATGGATGTTGAAAAGTTTAAGAAAAAATTAATTCGCTACTTAACTGTTGATTAGTTATCCAGTCTTAGCAGAGATAAAAAAACTGCGTCAATAATATCTAAGCAATTGTCAAAATAATGTTTAGCGAAACAAATTTATAATTCGATACAAACTAGAAAATCAAAGATTTTTTCTAGAAGGGACGTGATGGCTGGTTTTAAAATTTAATAATACGAACCTTAATGAACTTACAATTTTCCCATCAAGTGTGTCTTATGCATCACGTGGCTTTATACTTAACCGAAGTTAATGTAAGGAAAGACGAAATTAAAAAATGAGATGAAGTAGACTATGGTGAACTGGAAAATATAGATAAGAAATGATAAATGAAACAGAGATGGGAAGAGATTAATGGTTCGGATGTTATAAGATAATAAAAATATAAGATCTACTAAAGTATGGAGAAAAGGGATGAAGAAGGTAACAGATAGGTAGGGGACTACTACTTCAAGCAAGAAGATAGGAAATGAACTGAGAAAATGTAAATTGAGAGGGTGATGGGAAGATTTGAGAATAGGAAGAATGAAAACGCGAGAATAAGAAAACAATAAAAATTAAAACTAAAGAACTATAAAATTGTTACGATGAAATGGATATTCAGTAAGATTAAGAAATCAAAGGTTAATTAAACCTGATAATATTTTTCTTAAAATTATCTATTTCTTTTTGACAAAAGAAATTTACGATCGTTAAAAAACTAATGCGAAAAACAATGTTTTCCTGATACAACGCTAGATTTCTTATGTATTAAAGTTTTACGTATTTGAAAATTATGATATACATTAAAGTGATTGCTTATAAAATAAAACGCTTCTTTTTATCACCTCTCGTAAACTTTCCTTATTCATTGAAAACTAAATTACTTTTAGCAGTGGAGACTTAAATTCAGTCAAGTAAATATTCCAAAACTATTATGAATGTGTTTTATTAATCTTTACTTACAAGCATATGATTAATTTGATTTTGAAAGTGCTAACGATGTAACAAGTATTAAAATAGATTTTTTTCTTTTTCTTTGATGTATGCAGATGTATTTTTATGAGAAAATGAATTTTTCACCTTAAAATGTATTTTTCATCAGCAACCAGAGCTTTTGTGGGCACATTCTTTCTGCGAACGCGAAACTGCTGAAGGTATGAATTCCGTAACATAACGCTTTATGACCTCACAGCTGAGCTTAATAACTAACATAAGTTATGACGGTCCCTCGACTCACGTGCTCGTTTCGACTCGGAATTGCGAAGAGACGAGCACGTATTTTCACACCTTTCTAAAGCAGGTATGAAGCTATGGAAAAAAAATCATGTACTGCATTGTTTGTAAAAAAATAATATTGGTCAAAGCAAAATTACCAATAACTGTTAATTTTTACATTCAATTTAATTTTATTCCAATTTATGTTTTATAAACAAATTGGGTTTTAATGAACAATTCTGTCAATGTGAAACTATCTGACTTTCAACTATGATGTTAAATGAATTTTTTTTTTAAAACAGATAATAAAAATTGTCTTTCAATACAATTAATATAATAAAACTAGTCACTGTTAATGATCTGAATAAGCAGGGCCGGATTGGGAATTAAAAGCGGCCCGGGAAAAATATTCAAAGCGGCCCCTTTCTATATAATTAAAAATTTTTATTAACATTTAAAACTAAAATATTAAATTATTAAATTATTTTATTTAAACTTATCAATAATTTAATTATTTGGAATTTCTTGAACAGTAGCATTCTCTACTGCCATTTGTACGAAAGCAGCAGTAATTTCTTAGTTTAATGAACACCTCAATCTGGTTTTAACCAATTTTAAAGGACAAAAAATGGACAACTTCTATTAAACAAATATAATAAAAAAATTTTGAGAGAATTTCCTGTCTTTAAAAATTCCTCTGAATGTATTCCTATCTACCTTAACCCCTTCAGAATCAAAAACAACCCTTTAAAATCATTCCCTAATCTTCAATCAAGAAATGGACAATTTTTATTAAATAAATATAATAAAAAGTTTTTTAGCGAATTCCCCGGCTTTAAAAATCGCTCAGAATGAATTTCTATCTACTTTGCCCCCTTTAGCATAAAAAAAGTCGGCTTTCATTCACCTGAAAATCATTTTTTCAATATTTGAATACCCAATTACTTTCTTTAATTTACAATTATTTTCTTCAAATCTCAAATATTTTCTTCAAATCTCAATTATTTTCTTCTATTCACAATTATTTTAATTAATTTTTAATCATGTTTTTCAATTTTCAAATATTCTCTTTAATATTCAATAATTTTCGGCTTCTTTCAATATTTTTATCAATTTTCAATTGTTATCTTCCATATTCAATAATTCTCATTTTTTCAATTGTTTTTCCAGTTTTCAACTATTTTCTTCAATTTTCAAATATTTTCGGTTTTTTTCAATTATTCTTTTCAGTTTTCAAATATTCTCGTTTTTTCAATTATTTTTTCAGTTTTCAATTATTTTCTTCGATTTTCAAATATTGTCGGTTTTTCAATTATTTCTTTTCAGTTTTTAATTACTTTTTCAGTTTTCAAATATTCTCATTTTTTCAATTATTTTTCAGTTTTCAATTATTTACTTGAATTTTTAATTATTTCAGTCAATATTCAATAATTCTCGATTTTTTTTCAATTATTTTTTCAATTTTCACTTGTTTCCTTCAATAGGCAATTATTATCCAAGAATTTCAATCCAGTTCAATTTTTTATAATCCAATTAAATTTACAATTATTTTCTACAATTACTACAGTAATTTTCTTTCAATTTTTATTCATAGTTATTTCTGTTCTAAATTTTAATTTACATTCTTAACTGTTAAGATAATTCTGTTGAAATGTAAACTTTTTAATGTTGCAATTTTTCGAATTTTTTGCAATTGTCCTTTATTTTCGTCTTTTTTCAATTATTTTCTTTCATATTATTCAATTATTAATCATTTTCTTGAAATTTCAATTCAGTTCTTTAATTCTTTAATTATTTGTATCCAATCACAATTCTTGTCTTTTATTAATACTTTTTTTCATTTTCAATTATTCTCTCAATTTGGAAGTATTTTCTTCAAATTTTAATAAAGTTTAATTTTTCAAAAAGCAATTAAACTTTCAATTGTTTCTAGAACTATTCCTATCATTTTCTTTCTTTTTTAGTTTTTTTTTAATTTCATGTTTATCTTTTTCTGTTTAAAATTATTTCTGTCAGTTTTTAATTTAATAATCTTGCCATGTTTAGAATTTTTTCCAATTGGCAATTATTTTCTTCAATATTTAATAATTCTCGGCTTTTTTCGATGATTTTTTCAATTAACAATATTTTTCTTGAACTTTCAATTCAATTTTTCAACTATCCTCTTAAATTCACAATTATTATTTTCTTTAATTTTGAATTTTTTTCTTCAATTTTCAACTATTTCTTCTAATTTGAAATTATTTTCTTCGATTTTCAACCAACTTTAACTTTTTGAAATCCCATTCAATTTTCAATTATTTGTTATAATTATTCCTACAGTTTTCTTCAGTTTTTAATCGTCAATTATTTTCTTAAATATTCACCAATCCTGGGCTTTTTCACTCTTTTATACTATTTATTTATTTATTAATATAGTAATTTGTAAATTATTTATTATCAATAATTTTTTTGAAATCTCAATTTAACTCCTTAATTCCTCAATTTTTCTGTCTAATTCACAATTATTTTCTTCATTTTTTAATTATTTTGGCATTTTTTAATATTATTTTCTTCTTATCAATTTGTGATTATTTCTTCAAATTTCAATCCAGGTCAATTTTTTAAAATTACAATTTTTTTCAATTATTATTATTTCTGTAATTTTTTTCCTTTTTTAATTTCCAATTGTTTTTTTAAAATATTATATTTGTTCTTTAATTTTTTTAATTATTTTTGTCAATTGTCGATTTATTAATCTTGTCATTATTCCAATTTTTTTCATTTGTCAATTATTTTCGTCATTTTTTAGTTATTTTAGGTCGATATTATCAACTCGAGAACATTTTTGGATGGTCAAGAGATTTTGAGATCAATATCAATATTGCTCAAATATGATATCGTCTTGATATCGTAAAGCACTAAGAAATAATGGTCAAGAGAACAAAATAATTTAAAAAGTTAAAGATTAGTTATAAAATTTTTTGAGAATTATTGAGGATTGAAAAAATTGAAGGAGATAATTGAAAATTGAGGAATGTAATGGAAATTTAAAAAATGTAATTAAAAATTGAAAGAAGTAATTGAAAAAGTCTAGAATTCTTGAATATAGAAAAAAATAATAATTGAAAACTGAAGAATGGAATTGAAAATTGAAGAATGGAATTGAAAGTTGAAGATAATAATAAATAAGAATTGTAAAAAATAGTTGTAGAATTGAACAATTTAATTGAAATTCTACAATTTCTGTGATTGAAAAGAACATAGAAAGAAGCCGAAAATGATTGAATGTTGTAAAATTAATTGAAAATAGAAAAGAGTAATTGAAAGTTAAATGAAATTTAATTACATAAATTAAATTATTAATTAGACCTACAAAAATACCGGCCCGCCTGGCGGCGGCCCACCGGGATTTTTCCCGGTATCCTGAATGGCCAATCCGGGCCTGTGAATAAGTAATTTAGAGCAAAAGACTTAATTAATTAAAGAAAAAGTAAAAAACGTTGATATTGTTTCAACAATTCATATCCTAAGACTGAGCACGAATCAGAGGGTATCACGTGCTTTTTTGCACCAAATTCAAATGACTACATTTGATTTAAGTATATAAATTTATATATCTTCAATATTACTAATAAATTAATTAATTATTATAATTGTTAAAAAGTAATTCAACTTCATTTTTCGAGACCGATAGTTAGCAACCATTAAAGCCACCCCCTTGACAAACACAAAAGAAAAACTGAAAAGAATTATTCATTTATACAAAAAATGCTAATCAAGTTCCAAAATGATTGAACATACTCAGAAACATGCTCCTTAATTTTTCCATTTAATAAAAAGAATTATCAACCCTTCAAAACGACACCTAAGAAAAATAATAGAATACAGATCACAAAAAAATTATCAGTTTCTACCCAAAAATTCAAATAAAGTTCTAAAATGATAAAACATACTCTGAAACATGACCTTTAATTATTTAATTTAATAAAGAGAATTATCAACCCTTCAAAACCACCCCTAAGAAAAATAATAGAATACAAATCAGAAAAAAATTATCAATTTCTACACAGAAATTCGAATCCAGTTTTAAAATGATAGAACATTCTCAGAAATATGCCGTCTAATTTTTCCATTTGATAACATGAAATATCAACCCCTAAAAACCAGCCAAAAGAAAAAAAGAAAGTAAATTATAAGAAAATTTATCAATTTCTACAAAAAAATTCTAATCAAGTTTTAAAATCATAGAACATATTTAAAAATATACTAAAAAATGTTTCCCAATTAATAACAAAAATTATTATTAACCCTTCAAAACCACCACTAAAGAAAACAAAAAAAAATCAGAATTAATTTATATATTTAGGGGAGAGTCGCTAGTTGTGAGACGGGTTTTATTTTTGACTTATAAATTGGAAATAGGTAAACGAAATCGTAAATAAAATACACCGTTCAAAAAGTAACTTAAATACGCAACTTTTATTCCTAGAAAGTGTAGTGTTCAGATGAACTCGAAAAATTTTATGATCAATTTTCCGAGCACATCTTTTTACTCAAAAAAAAAAAAAGGTGTCCAGTTGTGAGACACTTATAAAAAAATGCTAAAATTTAACAAATTTGGCATGAAACATTATGTTTAATATAAATAACTAAATATATTGATAATACATATTATTATATACTTAATAAAAATATTTATTCTTTAAAATATGACTATCAGTTTTCTTCATCAAAATCGCTGTCGCAATGTAGGCAAATGAAATAAATTGTGCGCATGTTCCCACACTTTAAATAATTGTTGTGTTATCAAATGTACGTAACGAACTAAACTGAACAGAGCGCTTTATGCTGCATAACGAAAAGTATAGGCTATTCCAGATGGGCGGCGCCACCGTCTCACAACTGGTGACTTGCTGTGTCTCACAACCGGAAATTGGCGCTATTTTGAAAGAGGAAAAAGAAAAAATTTCCAACTGTAGATTGAAACAATGCAATATTGCATTTCAAAATATAAGAAAAATACTAAATAAAAATGCATAACATTTAGCTTTTCCAAATAATTAACTTAAAAAAAAAGTACTTTGCACATATTGAAAAAAAGTTTTTTAGTCGATTTTCACACACAGTGTTGGCATCTAACACAAACAATACATATATCCGCTTCGGTGTACACGCAAAAGTTGGCTCGTATAAAAATAAATGTTTTTATGTATACCAATCAACCTTTTTATATTTCGTGTTAAAAAAATGGACTGTCTCACAACTGGAACCGTCTCACAACTGGCGACTCTCCCCTATATATTGGCAAATAAAAAAAATATATATATTTCTGCAAAAAGAATATAATCAATTTCCAAAATTATAAGACATTTTCAGACATATGCCATCTAGTTTTTCCAATTGATAACAAAAATTATCAACCCTTCATAACCACCTCTAAGGAAAACAAGAGATAGAAAACTGAAGAAATTTATCCATTTCTACAAAAAAATTTTAATGAAGTTCTTAAATTATGAAACATACTCAGGAAAATCCACCTTCATTTTTTAACAATTATCAACCCCTTAAAACTACCCCTAAAGAAAATATTTGAGAACAAATAAAAAAAATTTTACCAACTTTTACAAAAACATTCAAATGAAGTTCTAAAAAAATAAGACTGACAGAAATATGCCTCCCTAATTTTTCCATATGAAAAATGGCCAACCACTAAAAAGTACCTCTAAAGAAAATCATACAAAACAAATCAGAAAAAAATTATGGATTTCCACTGAATAATTCTAATGAAGTGCTAAAATGGTAAGACATTTAAAGAAATATCCACCGTAATTTTTCTAATCGACGACAAGAATTAACAATTTTTAAAAACCACCCCTCAGTAAAATAATAGAAAACAAATCAGATAAAATTTATCAATTTCTACAAAAAAAAAATCAAGTTCTAAAATGGTAAAACATTAACAGGAAAATCTACCATAATTTTTCTAATTGATAACGAGAATTTCTCATTTTTAAAATCCACCCCTTAGAAAAATAATACAAAACAAATCAATTGCAAAAATTAAGGAACATATGCCTGTGGATGTTTACCATTTTAGAAATTAATTAGAAACTTTTGTAGAAATAGATAAATTTTTTTACACCTCTTTTCTTTTATTTTTCTTAAGGGTGGATTTTAGAAGTTTATGATTCTTGTTTCCAGTTGGAAAAATTGGAGGGAATATTTTTAAATATGTTCTTTGATTTTAGAACTTGATTTACAGTTTTTTGTAGAAATTGATCAATTTCCTCAGTTTTTATTTTCTTTTTGTCTTTTGGGGTGGTACTTAGAGGTTGATATTTTTTATTATCTAATGAAAAAATTAAATAGAATATTTTTGAATAAGTTCTAACATTTTGGAACTTGATTAGAACTTTTTTTTTTAAATTAATAAATTTTTTTCTCTTTTTTTCCTTAGGGGTGGTTTTAAAAGATTGACAATTCGGGTTATCAAATGGAAATATTAGAAGGCATATTTTTTAGTAAGTTCTATATCATTTTTTAACTTAATTGGAATTTTTTGTAGAAATTGCCTAATTTTTTTAGATTTTTTTTCTTTTTTTTCTTTAGGGGTAGTTTTAAAAAATTGATAATTATAATTTACTTTCTTTTTTTCTTTTAGGATGGTTTTTAGGAGTTAATATTTCTTTTTATCCAATGGTAAAATAAGAAGGCTCATTTCTGATTTATTTCAATTATTTTGGAACTTCATTAGAATTTGTTTGTAGAAATAGATGAATTTTTTCAGATTTTTTTCCCTTGTTTTCCGTTCGGTGGTTTTGAAGGGTTGATAATTCTTGTTATTAATTGAAAAAATTAAGGTCATATTTTTGATTATGTTTAACGATTTTAGAACTTGATTAGAAGTTTTTTTTTTTTTAAATTTTTTCAAAATATTTTTCTCTTGTTTCAATAGGGGTGGTTTTGAAAGGTTGATAATTCTGGTTATCAAACGGAAAAATTAAAAGGCATATTTTTTAGTGAGTTTTATCATTTTTTAACTAAATTAGAATTTTTTTGTAGAATTTACTAAATTTTTTCAGATTTTTTTTCTCTTCGTTTCTTTAGGGGTGGTTTTGAAAGGTTGATAATTGTGGTTATCAAACGGAAAAATTGAAAGTCATTTTTTTTTAGTAATTTTTATCATTTTTTAACTAAATTAGAATTTTTTTGTAGAATTTACTAAATTTTTTCAGATTTTTTTCTCTTGCTATCCTTAGGGGGGTTTTGTAGGGTTGATAATTTTTCTAATCAATCGGAAAAATTAGAGACATATCTCTGTGTATTTTCTATCATTTTGGAACTTGATTAGAAGTTTTTTGTAGAAATTGATAAATTTTTTTAAATTTTTTTTCTCTTCTTTTCTTTAGGGGTGGTTTTGAAAGGTTGATAATTCTGGTTATCAAACTGAAAAATTAAAAGGCATATTTTTAAATGAATTCTATCATTTTGGAACTTAATTAGGATTTTTTTGTAAAATTTACTAAATTTTTCAGATTTTTTTCGCTTGTTTTCCTTAGGGGTGGTTCTGTAGATTTGATTATTTTTGTAATTAATCGGAAAAATCAGGGTCAAATCTCTGAATATGTTGTATGATTTAAGAACTTGATTAGAATTTTTGTGTTGAAATTAATATATTGTTTCGGATTTTATTACTTTTTTCTTTTGGGGTGATTTATTGGTTAATATTTCTTGTTATTAAATGGAAAAATTAGAATTTAATGAGTTCTATTATTTTAAAACTCGATTAGAATTTCTTTGTAGAATTTGATCAATTTTTTCGTGTTTTTTTCTATTATTTTCCAGAGGGGTGGTTTTTAGTAGTCGATAAATTCTTTTTATCAATTGAAAAACTTAGGGAGCATGCTGCTGAGTTTTTTTTATCATTTTGGAACTTGATTAGAAGTTTTTTGTAGAAATTGATAAATTTTTTCAAATTTTTTTTCTCTTCTTTTCTTTAGGGGTGGTTTTGAAAGGTTGATAATTCTGGTTATCAAACGGAAAAATTGAAAGGCATATTTTTGAATGAATTCTATCATTTTGAAACTTAATTAGGATTTTTTTGTAAAATTTACTAAATTTTTCAGACTTTTTTCTCTTGTTTTCCTTAGGGGTGGTTTTGTAGGTTTGAAAATTTTTGTAATCAATGGGAAAAGTCAGGGGCATATCTCTAAATATGTTTTATTATTTTAGAACTTGATTAGAATTTTTGTGTTGAAATTAATATATTTTTTCTGTTTTTATTTTCCTTTTTTCTTTTGGGGTGGTTTTTAGGGTTTGATATTTCTTGTTATCAAATGGAAAAATTAGAATTTAGTGAGTTCTATCATTTCAAAACTCGATTAGAATTTCTTTGTAGAATTTGATTAATTATTTCGGTATTTTTTTCTATTATTTTCCAGAGGGGTGGTTTTTGGTAGTTGAGAATTCTTGTTATCAATTGAAAAACTTAGGAAGCATGCTGCTAAGTATGTTTCATCATTTTAGAATTCAATTCGAATTTTTGTGTAGAAATTTTCAAATTTTTTCTGATTTGTTTTCTATTATTTTTCTTAGGGGTGGTTTTGAAGGGTTGATTATTCTTTTTATAAAATGTAAAAAAGCAAGGATCAAGTTTCTGAGTATGTTCTATTATTTTGGAACTTGATTAGAATTTTTGTGTATAAATCGATCAATTTGTTCGGATATTTTTTTTTTTATTATTTTCCTGAGAGGTGGTCAGTTCGCTAGAAATCAGTTACTAATTATGTCCTTTCACTAAAAATTAGGGGAAATGAATAATCATATCAATTGTTTACCCACATTTCACTGATATATATTTACAGATTAAAGTATTCGTGAATGTTATATAATCCAGGGGAAAAAAGTTTTATTTATTAAACTTAACTTTGGAAAAATAAAAGTAGTGTAGGCGCTAAAGAGAATCAGATTTTCTAAAACATTCTCAATTTCCAAGCATTTAGCTTGAGAGGGCTTGAGCATAAAATTTAATTACCTTAATTAGCATATAATTTAGTCAGTGTTAGAATTCTAGGTAATTAGTCTTCTCTGGTAACTGAAAGTAAAGTAAAATGTTTAAAACACTCGTTGCTCGGATGATGTATTTTCCAGAGATATGTCGTGAAAATTCCTTCTTTCATGTGCTCGCACGCAATATTCGTATCATGAGGAAATGTTCTCTCGTATAATTTTACTATTTTATACGCCTCAGTGTAATCTTGCTTTTGATATGCATTTCTTATGGTTGCCTTTACCGCCCGTCGCACGGGACATTATACTTCTGCTTCGAACTACTGTCTGTTCCCTTCTTCATTTTCTACCTACTTTCTCTCATTTCATTCTTCTTTTTGTCCTTTCTTTTCTATTTTTTCACTTTTTCCGCATTTTTTCATCTACCTTATCTTTTTTCCTACTTCTAGAACAGCTTTGAATCCTAGGAGGCCGACATAGGGCAAAAAATATAAAAGAACGACCAACACGAAGATATTCTTGGAACCGTACAAAAAGTGGTTATTATTCATCTGAAGATTTATTATTTTTAAGAAAGTGTTACTGCCTTTTTTTTCTTTTACGAAACTTAGTCTTTTATATAAATTAAATAAAATAAATCTTATAATGAAATATATAATATAATATAAAATAAAGTTCCGGTACGTATATTTTCCTTATAAATATAGCTTTTTTTTTAAATTATTCAAAATATAACTTTATTATGCCCTAATAATGAGAAAAAGTTTTTATTATTAACTTTTAAGTTTTATAGCCGATTTTACGAGATCACAAACAACATTACTCTGTCTCTAGTCTGAAAACTTACCAACTTTTACAGTTGTTTGAGGATAAATTTAAATTCCAAATTTAAAACGACTTGCAGATGTTCCAAACAGGTGTAAAATATATCTTCCTAAACGGTCTCCAGAGTGGTTATTGGAAAATTTTTAAGTCCTTTTATAGAATTGACATGGAACTACACCTTTTTTTTCTATCGATTCAACATTTTAATTTAAAGTGAATTAACATTTGATTTGTTTGGAGTTTTCTTTAGATGATAATTATATAATCTAAAGAATATAATAATCACCTAAATGTTAAGATAAATAATATTATTCAATAACCAATAAAGCATTAAGCAAAATTAAATAAATAATCATAAAATCAATGCTAATGGTAAAAAAGAATATCATATTTCAAAATGATACACTTAGAGAAAAATAATATGTTTATAAAGTTATTTTACTATCAAAGCAAACATTATTAGTTCAATACGAAGAATATTGTTATATTTGAAATATCTCTCTGTTGAACTTTAATATGAAATATGAATATGTGTTACACAGGAAATGTTTTTAATATTAATGAAATATTCTCTTTGTAACAGAAATGTCTTTGTTCTATTTAATGTATTAATTAATAAACAGCGAGTAAGCAGATTCTAAAATTTGAAACATTAATTTTAAATAATGATTAAACTTTTCAAACAAAATAAACTTGAGATCTGTATACTTCAGGGAAACTTTTACAAGTTTTAAGAACATGTCTGAGTCAAAATTTCTTTAATTTTCAGTAAAGTATTTTTTATTACATCAAACATTAGCATTGGAGCGCGATTAGTTTCTACACCTTGTGTTATCAACAATTATAAATACTTTAAATATAATTTTTAAAAATAAATTTATATAAATAAATAAAATAAATAATTATTCAGGACAAAATTTATAAAATATTAGAATTAAAAAATTTCACAAAATGAATGGAAATAAGATCAACTAAAAAGTAGAAAAAGTAATTTAAAAAAACATAGAAATGTTTTAAAACAAAAGAAAATAAATTAAATTTGAGAAAGATACTTAAAAATCTTAAAAATAAATTGAAAAAAATTGAATAATAAAAAATTAGAGTAAATAATGGAAAATTGAAAAAAAATCATTGAGAATTGAGATAAATAATTTAAAATTGAAAAAAGAAATTAAAACTTTAGAAAATACCTGATTGAAAATATTGCATAATACATATATTTTAAATAAAGGAAAGTTAAAGAAAAATTCTTAAAACTTTCAGAAGTTTATTGAAAAAAAAAAATAATAATTAAAAATTAGAGGAAATAAATGAAAAAAGACAAACATATTTTAAAATTGAGAAGAATAATTTTTAAATAAAGAGATATAATTAAAAACATTTTGGAAATTATGAAAATGAACGAAAATAATTAAAAATTAGAGAAAATAATATAAATAATTATTAATTAAATGAAATATCTGAAATATGAGATAAATAGTTTAAAATTTTAGATATTATAAAACAAATGAAAAGAATTGAAACTTGAAGGAAATAAATTTTGGAAAATATTTGGAAAATGATTTTTAAATTTGAAAATTAAAGAAAATATTTGAAATATTATAAAACAATGAAGGTTAAAAAGTGATTTAAATAAATGAAATTTGAAATAAATGGTTAAGAAAAAGCATCATTTTTTACAAAATAGAAAAAAAAAATTGAAATTTCAGACAAATACTTTAAAGTTTAGGAAATTAATTGAAAAAAAATGGGAATAATAAAAAATTAAAGAAAAGAATTGAAAAAAGCTGAAATAAATTTGAATTTAAAAATAATTGTAATTTACGGTAATTAATAAATAAAAAATTGAAATTATTAAAACAAATGAAAATAAAAAAAATTGAAGAAAATAATTGAAATTTTAGAAAAATACTTAAAAATCTTAAAAAGTAATTTTAAAAAATAAGAATAATAATTAACAATCGAGGAAAATAATTGAAAAATGGTAAAATTTATTGAAAATTGAAATAAATAAATGGAGTTTCAAATATATGTATAATTAAAGAAATTGAGCATTTACTATAAATTAGAAAAAAAAAATTTTAATTTGAGAGAAATAATAGAAAAAATTACAAAATTTTTTTGATGTTAAAGAATTTTAACATCAATTTTAGAAAATTACTTAAAAATCTTAGAAATTCATTGAAAAGAAAAGAAAGTAATTAGAAATTCGAAAAAAGAATTGAAAAATGATTTTAAATTTTGAAACTTGAAGAAAATTGAAATATTAAAAAACAATGAAAGTCGAAAAGTGATATAAATAAATGGAACTTGAAATAAATATTTTAAAAAAGCATCATTTTTTACAAAATAGAAAAAAAATTGAAATTCCAGAAAAATACTTTAAAATCTAGGAAATTAATTGAAAAAAACGGGAATAATTCAAAAGTAAAGAAAAGAATTGAAGAAAGCTGAAATAAATTTAAATTTACGATAATTAATAAACAGTTTTTGGAACTTATTGGAACAAATGAAAATAAATAAAAATTGAAGCAATTAATTGTAATATGATTTTAAAATTTGGAACTTGAAAAAAATATTTTGAATATGATACAAACAATGATGAGTTATAAAAATAATGATATTTGAGTAAAATAATTGAAAAAATTACAGATTTTTTTTATATTTAAAAAAAATAATTAAAATTTGGGAAAAATACTTAAAAATCTTAGAAAATAATCATTTTTAAAAAATGAGAATTATAATTAACAATCGAGGAAAATGATTGAAAAATAATAAAAATTATTCAAAATTGAAATAAATAAATAAAATATGCTGTAAATAATTTAGAATTGAGAAAAAAATTGAAATTTGATGAAAAAAATTCAATAAAATATTTTTGAAATAATAATAATAATAATTGAAAAAATCATAGAAAATAACTTTAAATAAAAGAAAATAATTACAAAATTTCTTAAACTTTATTAATTAAAGAGAATAATTAAAAAATCGCAAAAATAATTGAAAATTGATTGAAAATGATTGAAATTTCATATCAATAATTGAAAATTTTGAAAATTATGCAAATAGAATGAATGAACGTAATTAGAAATTGAAGAAAAAAATAGAAAAATTGCTAAATTTATTTTTTAGCGAAAGAAAATAATTAAAAAATTGTTTAAAACATGAAAAATTGATGACAATAATCTAAATTTGAGATACTAACTGAAAATTTAGAAAATTAATTGAAAAATAATGATAATATTGAAATCCAGAGAAAAAATTGCAAAATAATATAAGAAACAATGAAAATTGGACAAAATAATTAAAAATTGAACAAAATAATTCAATATTGAGATACATATATTTAAAAGTTGAGGGGATAAATTCAGAAATTATAAAAGTTATTTGAAATTTAAAATAATAATTGGAAAATGACAAAATTAATGGTAAATTATCAAAATTAATTTAATTTTGCGATGAATAATATAGAAATATGAATAAATAATTAAATTGATTTAATGTCAAGAAAAAAATTATTAAAATTAAAAAGTGATTGTAAAAACTAAAGAAAATAATTGAAATTTAAGAAAGTAAATTAAAGATTTAGAGAAACAAATTAAAATTAATTAAATAATGCAGAAAATAATAGAAAAATGATCAAACTAGTACAAAATTGTAGTTCTAGTAATTGAAATCACAATAGAAGAGAATTTTTAAAAATTGAAGAAATTTGTAAACCACTTCAAATTGAGTATGTTTGAAACGTGGATTAATGTAACTTTTAATCATGATAAGTTTACATCAACTGACATTTTGAGAAATTAAAATTGCTATAAATTTAAAAATTTGAGAACATTTTATAAAGATGAAATATAATTTAAAATTTTAAAGGAAAAAATCTAGTGACAAATGTGATGTGTGGACAGAATGATTGAATGAATAATTTAAACTTGTAAATTAATATTATATATTTTAAGGCATATTTTCCTTTTTTGCCCCAGGGCTCTTGTACTCCCAGTTTCGCCACTGAAACTAATCAATGCTCAAATACTTGATTAATTTGTCCTTAAATTTTTCAACATCCATTGACATAACTGTCATTGCATTATGTGCAATTTCATTACGAATGTTATACTCTACAAAAACAGATCCTCTTGCTTCACCCTCTCGGATAGGAATAATTTTTAATTTTTGATATTCCGTTACAAGAACTTCTTGCCACAGCGCAATAGCAACAGCCCTTGGATCTGCTGATGTCCAATACTTACTTTTCTTCTTCAGATTTTCGACTTTATTCAGAAAATCTATAGTAGAAGATTTACTCTTTGCAAGAATTTCTTTTCGCCAATCCTAAATATTATAAAGTTGTTATAGAGTTTTATGAAAAAATAAAATCACTTAGAAAAAATAATTTAAATTGGTTGTTAATAAATGTTGAGTGCCTTTGAAATAAATTTTGAATTTTACATTATTGTCGAAAATTTCATTTTACTTATCTATCAATTAAACTTAAACTTAGGTGAAAGTAAAATCACGTAATCGCGCGTTTTTATTTTTATTTTAAATCAAATTAATAATAGAAGAAAGATAATGAATTCAGTAGCACTCTAGGAGTCTCGACCCCAGTCATTGGCGTCCAGTTTGTTAGGCGTTATGGGGTAGCATTTGCTTTTCAGACTGCTGGTGATTGCATCCTTGACTCCCGATGAGAGCAAGGGTGACGAGAATCTCAAGGCTCCCTCGAGACAGAGAGCTGTTTGCAAAATTAATGAAACTCGCGAAACATGTTTTTGAGTGCATATATATACGCTCTTTCTATTCTTTAGGTACTTTAGTAATCCTTATATCTAATTTGAAATTTGATTAAGAGTATATTTTACTTATTATAGTTACATTTATTAAAAACATTACATTGATTCAAATTTATTAAAAACGTGACGCATTCTTTCAGATTATGTTTAATTTTTAATTATTAAAAATCTTAATATTTAATAAAAACAAATAAACAATATAAAAATAAATATCTCGCGCCAAGTTATTTTATTGAGAAATAACTAAACAACAAAATAATAAAACAATAGACTAATGAAATTATTTAAATCAAACAAAATTGTAAACAATAATCCACGACTAACTAACTTTCCGGAATGTGGGGAGTAAGAAGCATTTTTATTAAAAGATCAAAAGATTACAAGAAAATAGTCGGCCACATGTCTATCATTTACAAAAGACGCGCACTGAACACTGACTATAAATTTAATGTTTATTTTGAGATCGACTCCATCAAAAATAAAATCGCTTGCTTCTAAAAACCCTAAAAATGCTTAATCGTTTTACTGAATTATATTCCCAACATATATATTACTTAACAAGATGTGCTAAGTTATTTTTATATTTAAAGGATCAATAACTAAACTAGAATTGAAACTAGACGAACCTCGTAGTTTCACGCGCTAATTGTCAAATCGACTGCTCGGGGCATCGACTGCTAATCGTTGAATTATTCGCTGGACTATGTTCAAGTGACGCCATTGCGTCTGCTACATCAACACTTGAAGAAATGTCCAGCTCCAATCTATTTTGACAGTTCAATGACCATTAACTCTAAAAAATGATTTTCTTTTCCTTCATGTTCCAGGGCTATCACTCGACGATACAAAAAATTCATTCTAGAAATCAGTAGACATAAGAATTGGAAACCTCAAGGTGTCGAAAAACGTATAAACAAAACAGAGAATGTGGTTGAGGCACGAGAGACAATCATTTATTGATTAGACTCTAGTGTTTCCTTTGGTTGCATGTCTTCATTACCGGAAGTCAAGAAGGAGGTATGAGAAGACGTAAAAGCACGACACAGTCGTCACGTAAACGGTACTCGTGACTAGAATCACAAATTTTTTCCTATACCAAAGACCATATCTGTTACAGGATCGAAATAGAGCGCAATCTTATGCAAAACCCTGGGATGTGGCAAAATTCTAATAAGAGTAACTTTACGTCCAAGATGTCACCAACGAAATATGTTGAGAAGTGAATAAATTACACAATTGTAGTACAATTCAAGTAATATTTCATTGTAATAATACACAATTAACATAAATTTAGAGGATATTAACTTTAAATGGTTGTTGCTTCTTTTAATGACATTTATTTTTAACCATAGTATGACAGCATGCACATTTATGCTTTAATAAAACTGAAAATTCATTTACTGCATAAAAAGACTTAATTAGGTTAACAATTACCCTTTTAACCGATGAGTAAAGTGCTTCTGAAGATAAAAATTTCACTTTGGAAAAAAGCTATCGATATGATGTTGATATAAAATAAACAGGTTATGGAGACTTGATAGAATTTGCTCGTGGCCATAAGATAGTTGGAAGTGGTCTTCCGTAAATTATGTAACAAGGGTTGTGTAGATTGTTCGGTTATGCATTGTGCATTCCATATTCCAGCATAATGTAACAGGCCACGACGTAGGTTACGTAGCACGTTTGATGCGATCATTTATAAACACATCCGAGCGCTATTAATCACGCGTTTCAACGGTTCGACGAACACGCTAATTGAACGATTCGATACGTTCCTCGAACCGTATTGATCCTAGCCACATCGATGCAATCGGCAATAGCGAATTGCATTTGAATTCGACTCTTATTATATCGACCCGAGCCCTTCCAACGTTCCGGATTAGTCGATCGACAGCGATTTGCATAAATGAATGTTTGCTACTTTCCATTAACACACTCTCTACGGAATTCACATTTGTGCTATTACTGCTGAACTCCATGCACCAATATACGCGCCAATGCTTTGACAAAGCTAATGATGACATGTGATACGTTTTTATCTGTTTAACCATATTGTTCCACATTGTCACATTTAACTTTATTGTCAATGATTTATGATTTGTTTCTTTATAATTTCGCAGACAAAAGGAACCTAGATATCTTTGGATCTTAAATTTTTTAGGGTACCTCTCGTTCGACTACTTGTCACACTACGAAACTTGATTACTCTTTTGGAACCTTCCTTCCACCTCCAAAATCGTGTAATGACTATAATGTTTGGAAATGAGGTTGCCAGTTGACCCTTGGTATCTCTTGTCCGCTCAGTGCCTTCGATATCCTTGACCTTAATCTTAGTTTCGAGGTATCGAAATTCTGAGGGCAATAGCTACCATGTGTTTGGGGTATGAGTCAAAAACAAATGACGGATCCAGTTGGGTTCATGGTCAAATGTCTGTTCATATGACAATCTACTAATGTGTCCAACTGCCTTATACCTGAAGATCTCTTGTCATTTCTCGAGAAACATATTTTGCATTCCTTATCAGATCATTTCCGTATGGCAAAATTTCTACCCAGATGGCGAGCTTAGTTTTCAGGCGCCCATCTGCCTTATTCCTCCTTCCTCTTATCACCTCTCAAAGAACCTTTTTCTTATTAACCTCATCTTTCAATCATCAGTTTGTTTAGAACCGAATTTTTTAGACCGCTTCGTCGTCGTGTTTGGGTATTGTAAGAAGTGTTTGTGTTTACAAAAATTCACAGCACTTTTATATTTCACGAAGGTTAATTTATTCTTATTACAAATTGAGAATACGTCACATTTGTTCACTCGTTAAAAACACAGATTGGAGAACCAGTAAAGAAACCGTCGGGAAATGCACTTGAAAACCCACCCGATGTGGACTGTATGAAAACCAAAACGGAACTGCATGACCATATCAGGTCCTTGCTGACTGTTAGAAATGGTGGTTGGTGGTACTTCACAAAAACTCACTTCACTTTTAAATTAATTAATATAGTTTATTTATCAATGCATATTGAGAATACGCCACTGTTGTTCATCCATTATAAAACTCATTGAAGAACCAGTCAAGAAGTCTGCAAATGCACGGAAGCACGCGCATGATGTGGACTGTATGGAAGTCAAAACGGAACTGAACTTCTTCATCACATCAGGCCCTTGCTGACTGACCCAAAGGGTGGGAAAACTCCCATCAACGATCCAAACTCCATCTTGTAAAGAGAGAAAGAGGGCAGGCATGGCCATAGAACAGGGGAAAACTCACCTCAATAGGAACCTTAAACTCAAGTAAAGATTTTATGACATTATAAACAACTCATTTAAATCATGCGAGAAATCCTACTTATAATTTTAAACACTGACTTACAAAAGAGAAAGAGTTCTCCCACCAAAGATTTGAGCTCCATCCTATAGAGAGAGAAAGAGAGCAGACAGGACCACAGAACAGGGGAAAACCCACCTTAATAGGAATTTTAAACTCTATTAAAGATTTTATGAGAAATTAAAATGCTTACAGAAAGCCATAAACCACTTATTTAAATCCTTTGAAACTTCCCTTTAAAATAATTAAACATTTTAAGCCTAATATAAAATAGTTCTTAGTGATTCAGAAATGTTCAGAAATAGTTTACTTTTCCAAGTCTAGCGAACCTGTATTTCTGTAACAATCCTTGCAACCATTAGTATGCACATCTTGACTTGCTCCTCGATCACTTTAGATAACGCAAGTATACAAGCAGCTATTCTCTATATGTAGACTGTTGGTGTGTAAACACCCTAACTGCGATCAACAGCCACACGTTTACACAGCATCGAGATATGCATATATTTACTCTCGGCAATACAATTTTCCTTGTAATCAAAACAGTAACGCGATTTAAGTAAAGACTAGTACAACAAATGGTTTGAATAATGTGACATATTTTTTCTTAAAATACAAAATTAACACATTATATTAGAGTTATTAAACATAAAGTAACACTACAACCTACGGTTATATGTTTAACTTTTTTCAGTGTTTAAAGAGGACTTGATATTGTTTAGGAAGCCGTTAACAATTTAACGCAGGGAAGGTACGAAACCTAGGATTATGTCTACTTCCTGTTTTCCGAGCCTTCAGATTAGTGGGTACCTAGTAAAGACCAAGAAGCAACAATAACAACACAACTGAAGTACTAAACAGGTATGCAACGTTCAAACGGATATAGTAAACGTCAAACTAACACTGGTCAAGCAAACTGTGTGCAAGAGGAGAGTCCTCGACTGTTTACACAGCAGTTTACCGGCTAAGGTAATTACCACAATGCTGCACGGTTCGTGCTGCGAAACAACTTCAACATCAATCACTTAACGTCTACGATAGGGGAGACTTGAGCTACGGTCGTAAGCCACGCACCTTCATCCCTTTCTGATAATAAAAATCTTTTAAAAAATTCTCTTTTTAAAAAAACCGCACTTGGAATTATTACATTATTACTTCCACTCAGCCTAATTAGAGTAAAAAGTAATCCAAAATTTATTATTCAGCAGAATATCAATCATCTTTCACAGCGCACTTTACATTCTTACAATAAAATACGAGAATCACCAAGTTATTTTTTTCTTTCTCGAACCTACGCTTTGAATCAATTTTTATTTCAAAACTTTCAATCTTTAGTACTACTGATCTTTGTTTGTGTGGTAGAACGGGACAAAGTAAAAGCTCTCTTTACGAGAGGAAGAGAAAAAACAAAATAAATTTGAAGAAAACAACAGTCAATATAATAGGTTTCCGAGAAAGAAGGTCATATTGCCATAGGCATTTATGGACGAATTGAGAACATCAACTTTTTGAGGGGTTTGTTTGTAGAAGCTTTTGCCAATGCTCCTTCGGCACGCTCCGCAGCTCATCGACCATAATTCAAAGCACTGACAGCGTCGCATCTGGAGCAGTGCCAATCGAACGATTGAATTGTATAATTGAAATTGACGAGGACATCCTTGATTATACTCACACACAATTGTTCAGTTAAGTACTCTCAGCGACTCCTAGTCGTCTATGCGTCACTGTTAATCTTGTTATTTCAAATATTGGGAGACGCGTCTCGGCTCGTAAATATCATCCTTTATGATGTCTCGACATCTTCATAAAATTTCAAATTCTATAGTAATCAGCAACCATTTATTCCAAGAATCAAATTTACCTACGCTTGACGTAAATTCTTCATTTTCAGATAAATATCTTTCTATGTTGATAAAAATCTGTGAGTAATTATTTGAATTTTTTCAGACGTTAGACATCTAGAGCGCCTACAAGTAGATTGCCACTCATACATCAGTAGTCTAGCCTGAGAATATCCACACACAATTATTGACTTTCGAACAATTTTCGCTCCCGTCAAATTAAGTGGTGCTACTTTATAAACCAGGAAATCAAACAAAAAGTCTGTTATTTATTTTAAAATAACTATAAAATAATTATAAAATAAATATAAATCAAAAATAGCGTCACAGTTGATATTTTTGATACTTACTAAATTGAATCAATTTATTTATAGATGTCCTTGTTCGTCTTCTGTGTATAATAATAATTTAGAAGGACGTAAAAATTTATATATTAAATTTACTATACATAAACGGAAAAATACAGAATTTAATTTAATTTAATTGTGTTTATATTATCGAACTATATTTTGATTATAAAGTATAATGTTTTACAATTACGCAAGAATTTGATTTTGATATTTTTAAAAAAGTTAAATCTTACAATAGATTAGTAGATATACTGTGCCGGTTCTGGATCAACTCGTGTTAGTGCGTCGACTGGTGTGTGTGTGTGAGTTCTGCATTATCGACTTGCAGAGCTTTGTAGAGGATTTGATGGGTTCTGATCCGTGCTAAATTTTGTTTGTTTTATTCTCACAGCGCTAGGGTGTTGAAGAGAGACGGATGTATGTAGATATGTGTGAGATGGATGGAGATAGGAGAAAGAATTTTGCATTTTTTCTTTTTTTTTCAGGAAAAATAGAATATATATATTATTTTTCGTTTAGTTTTTTTTTAATGCGTAGATAGAGTTATTTGTTTGGTGCGCAGTTTATTCATCCGGTCAAGATCACGCGCGACAAATGTTTTGGAAATGACCTAATCTGTTATTTATTTAGCGCGCAATTTGAAGTCTTTCAAGGTTATGTTTTCTTTTAATTCCAGGAGAAGTGACGTAATATATTATATACTATATACTATATATGTATATATATATATATATATTTATTTACAACGTAATTTGTTTGAAAAAAAAATGTTACGTGTGTTAGAGAGAGACAGAAGTATTTTTTTTCTGAGAAAAATGACGTCATCTATTTTTTTGATGCGTAATTTTCTTAAAATAATTTAAGGTGTAGAAAAGAGATAAAAAATAAGTGTTAAAGAAGAATAGAAAATTTATTTTTGTCTATATAAGAAGTGTGTGATAAGTTGTAGGCATCATTTTTCGTACAAGCATTGACTCGAGAAGTTAAAAAAAAACAATGGATTCAAAACTGTTTAAGACATATGTTGCTTGTATGCAGCAAGCTTATCAACTTATTAGAGAAAGAAGGAAAGGCGCGAGCCCCGTGGAGTGTAGAAAATGGTTAAAATTGGGAAAACATAATATTCATCGAGTTAAGAAGTATCTTCACCAAAATAGACAAAATTTACCAGTGAATGAAAAACGGAGTATAATTACATCACTAGCTCTATTAAAAGCATTTCAAAAGAAAATTCAGAATCTGAGTGAAAAAAGTGGTGGACGTTTGACTGTCACGAATGAAGAACAGAGGGAGGAGGAAGAGGTTGATCGAATCAGGTGGCAAAATTTAGAAAATGCTTTTCAAAGTCGGATAAAAACAGGTTCAGTAGTAAATTTAAATCATAAAGATACAAAACATTTTTTAGAGGATGCAAAGTCATTAACGATTAGTAAAGTGAAAGAGTGTTTGATGGAACATTCAAATTTAAAAGTTAATGTAATGTTTTACGGAAAGTATAATTGTTTGAAAGAAGGAGAAAAAATTGAAGAAATAAAACATGTAAGTACTGATAATTCAATTATTTCCCCTAGCACAGATTTAAGTGATTGGTATGATGAAGAGGTTACAGATCGTGTATTGGTAAAAATCGAGAATTTTGAAGAAGAAGAATCGGGTTGGAGTTTGATTGAAATTATTAATTTAATTGTTAATATAAATAGATATGAAGCGTTTCAAGCAGGATTTTCCACTTTTACAGATTTACCTGATTTTATTATAAATAAAAGAGCTGTTATTAATATTCAAAATAACGATCCGTATTGCTTTCTTTGGTGCGTGACTGCAGCTTTGTGTCCTGTAAAATATAACGTGTCGCGTCCAAATTCATATCCTCACTACAGAAAAAAAGTAAAATATGATGGTATTGATTTTCCCATTGATTTTAATGGTATTAAAACATTTGAGAAAATGAATAGTTTAAAAATTAATGTTTACGGCTTAGATGACAATTGGGATAATCGAAAGAAAGAAACTGCAGATGTTGTCCCTATTTATTTAAGTAAACAGGAAAAATCAAATAATCCTGTAATACATTTACTGATGATTGAAAATACCACACTTAATATGAATGATGATGATGATGATATTGACTACACAATAGACAATACGAAACCAATCTATCATTTTGCATTAATAAAAAATCTATCAAAGTTGATAAGTTTGCAAGTATCTAGAAATCACCATCGTATTTTGATATGTGACAAGTGTTTGTGTCACTTTGCTAAAGAACATTCATTTCAGAATCATAGACTATCTTGTGAGAGAATTAACAAATGTAGGGTTATTTTACCTGATGAGGATAATAACATTATGCAATTTAAAAATTATCGATTTAAAGACAAGGTTCCTTTCGTTATATATGCAGATATTGAATGTCTCTTAGAACCCATTGCTGAGACACATGACAATACGTGTAATATTCAAAAACATATTCCTACCAGTGTAGCTTACAATTTACAATGCAGCTTTAATGAATCCTTATCCAAAACAAATCTTTTTCGTGGTCAGGACTGTATTCAATGGTTCATGAATGAACTTAAAAATCTCGCTGAAACGGTAGATCGATTATATTTTACAAATATTGTACCTATAGAATCATTGACTGCGCAACAACAATTAGATTTTGAAACAGCTGAAATTTGCTATATTTGTGATAAACCTTTTGAAATAAATGATATTAAACATCACGATCATTGCCATTTTACAGGTAAATATCGCGGTGCCGCTCATCAAGTTTGTAATTTAAACTTTAAATATTCTCATGTTATTCCCGTTGTATTCCACAATTTATCAGGCTACGATTCCCATTTCTTTATCCGAGCATTGGCAACAAGTTTTGAGGGAAGGATCAGCTTATTGCCTATTAATAAGGAAAAATATATTTCTTTTACAAAAGATGTAGATAACACAAAAATAAAATATCGATTTATCGATTCATTTCGGTTTATGTCCAGTAGTTTAGAGAAATTAGCTTCCTACTTGGTAGATGATGAGAAAAAAATTTCTAAAAAATATTGCAATAATGATTTAGAATTTAAATTATTAGCTCGAAAAGGTGTATTTCCATACGAGTACATTGATGCATGGTCGCGATTAGATGAAGAATGTCTTCCTTTAAAAAATAAATTCTTTTCAAAATTAAACAATGAAACAATTTCAGACGCAGACTATCTTTATGCACAAAACGTATGGGAGACTTTCAATTTGAAAAATTTAGGTCAATATTCTGATCTTTATCTCAAAACAGATGTCCTTTTACTTGCCGATATTTTTGAAAATTTTCGAAAAACTTGCATGTCTACATACAATCTAGATCCCTTACATTACTACACTGCTCCAGGACTTGCTTTTGACGCTATGCTGAAAGTTACAAAAATTCAATTGCAATTATTAACAGATCCTGAAATGTTATTATTTATTGAATCTGGAATTAGAGGAGGTGTGTCGCAATGTTCTAATAGACATTCAAAAGCTAATAATAGATATATACCGACTGGTAGCTATGAGATAGACGATATTCAGCGCTATCTACAAACAACTCTCACTCCAAAGGGTATTGACATTCTCCTAAAACCAAATAACAATACTTTACGCAGTGAGATTTTTTGTAATCGTGAGATAAATTTTGAAAAAGAAGATTCTATAGCTCATTTGCTGGGATTTGAACCACAGACACTGATAGGTGGTGAGGTGCACGAGTCCGACTCACCAGTTTCTATTATAAAAGTTAATGCACTAAGAATTGAGTGTAGTATTACTACAGGTGCGTATATTAACAATCAGAAAGTGCACACGGTTCATGAATTTTTTCCCAGCGTACCGCCAGGATATAAGATAGTTGAAGTGCCATCTCACGTCATTTACTTACCAGTTGCCGTTAAGACCATTAATCAAATTCAGTTGCGAATAGTCGATCAAGACGGACATCTTGTAAATTTTCGAGGTGAAACCATAACAGTCAGACTACACATTAAAGCACTGTAAAAGAGAAAAAAAAAATGGGAATTGTCTTTAATCGAAAAATTGGTTTTGGCTTTAATAAGAATGCAGGATGCCTCAAAGGATTCAGTTGCAAGTCTACAGTCAAGGTGCTCACACCTCGAAACATTCAACTGTTGAAGAATCTAGGTCTCAAGGTCGTCGAGAAAAAACGAAGAAGAGTGTAAGAAGATTTAAATTCGTCTGCACTTGTTTTATTGTTTTCCTGTACAAACAGATTGTTAATTACAATGGAAGACGAAGTTCTAAACATTTCAAAACCGATTGTGTATGATGAGTCTATTGCGCATTACGAGGTGCATGCTCATCTACCATATGCTTCAGCAACATATAATAACAGTGATGAAATTCGAATAGCCGTTCAGAATCAGGACCACTGTCTCCTACCGAGCAAAAGTTCTCTTCACATTCAAGGAAAATTGACAAAAGTAAATGGAAATCCAGTTACAAACACAAAATTTATTATTAACGCCATCTGTCACCTGTTTGATGAAGCTCGTTATGAGCTGAATGCTGTGGAAATTGATAAAAGCAAAAATGTTGGTCTCACGAGTCTTATGAAAAACTATGTATCACTATACGAAGCTCAGAGTAAATTTTTGGAAAATGCTGGTTGGTTTAACACTTGTAATGCAGACACCAGCTTAATTGATGTTAATGGTAACTTTGATGTTTCGATACCTCTCAGTGTCATCTTTGGATTTACCGAGGATTATCAAAGAATTATAGTCAACGCTAGACATGAGTTAATTTTAACGAGAGCTAGAAGTGACGTAAATGCTATTCTGCAAACTGCTGAGGAACAGGTTAAGGTTTCCATTGAAAAAATTGAATGGTTATTGCCCAATGTTCGCTTGTCTGATGCACGAAAATTTAAATTATTAAAGTACATTGAAAAGGATCCACTCATTCCTATAAGTTTTCGAACGTGGGAACTCTATGAATATCCTCTACTACCACAAACGGTGAATCATGTTTGGACAGTTAAAACGTCAACGCAGTTGGAGAAACCTCGTTTCATTGTTCTTGGCTTTCAGACTAATAAAAAAGGTGTAACAACTAGAAATGCGAGTCACTTTGATCACTGTAGAATTACAAATATAAAACTATTTCTAAACAATCAGAGCTACCCTTATGGAAATTTAAATCTTGATTTTGATAGGAAACATTACGCTGTTCTATATGATATGTATTCAAATTTTCAAACTAGCTATTATGGTAAGGAACCTCAACCTTATTTGACAAAGAGTGAATTTTTCGAATATGCTCCACTCTTTGTAATCGACTGCTCAAAACAAAACGAATCCTTAATCGTTATTTTGAATATTAATAACAGCTCTTTTATTTATAATAAAATCAGGTAAATCTGTAAAAGTGGAAAATCCTGCTTGAAACGCTTCATATCTATTTATATTAATAATTAAATTAATAATTTCAATCAAACTCCAACCCGATTCTTCTTCTTCAAAATTCTCGATTTTTACCAATACACGATCTGTAACCTCTTCATCATACCAATCACTTAAATCTGTGCTAGGGGAAATAATTGAATTATCAGTACTTACATGTTTTATTTCTTCAATTTTTTCTCCTTCTTTCAAACAATTATACTTTCCGTAAAACATTACATTAACTTTTAAATTTGAATGTTCCATCAAACACTCTTTCACTTTACTAATCGTTAATGACTTTGCATCCTCTAAAAAATGTTTTGTATCTTTATGATTTAAATTTACTACTGAACCTGTTTTTATCCGACTTTGAAAAGCATTTTCTAAATTTTGCCACCTGATTCGATCAACCTCTTCCTCCTCCCTCTGTTCTTCATTCGTGACAGTCAAACGTCCACCACTTTTTTCACTCAGATTCTGAATTTTCTTTTGAAATGCTTTTAATAGAGCTAGTGATGTAATTATACTCCGTTTTTCATTCACTGGTAAATTTTGTCTATTTTGGTGAAGATACTTCTTAACTCGATGAATATTATGTTTTCCCAATTTTAACCATTTTCTACACTCCACGGGGCTCGCGCCTTTCCTTCTTTCTCTAATAAGTTGATAAGCTTGCTGCATACAAGCAACATATGTCTTAAACAGTTTTGAATCCATTGTTTTTTTTTAACTTCTCGAGTCAATGCTTGTACGAAAAATGATGCCTACAACTTATCACACACTTCTTATATAGACAAAAATAAATTTTCTATTCTTCTTTAACACTTATTTTTTATCTCTTTTCTACACCTTAAATTATTTTAAGAAAATTACGCATCAAAAAAATAGATGACGTCATTTTTCTCAGAAAAAAAATACTTCTGTCTCTCTCTAACACACGTAACATTTTTTTTTCAAACAAATTACGTTGTAAATAAATATATATATATATATATACATATATAGTATATAGTATATAATATATTACGTCACTTCTCCTGGAATTAAAAGAAAACATAACCTTGAAAGACTTCAAATTGCGCGCTAAATAAATAACAGATTAGGTCATTTCCAAAACATTTGTCGCGCGTGATCTTGACCGGATGAATAAACTGCGCACCAAACAAATAACTCTATCTACGCATTAAAAAAAAACTAAACGAAAAATAATATATATATTCTATTTTTCCTGAAAAAAAAAGAAAAAATGCAAAATTCTTTCTCCTATCTCCATCCATCTCACACATATCCACATACATCCGTCTCTCTTCAACACCCTAGCGCTGTGAGAATAAAACAAACAAAATTTAGCACGGATCAGAACCCATCAAATCCTCTACAAAGCTCTGCAAGTCGATAATGCAGAACTCACACACACACACCAGTCGACGCACTAACACGAGTTGATCCAGAACCGGCACAGTATATCTACTTAGATTAAAATACAAAATTAAAAAAGTAATGCAAAAGAAATAATTTTTAACTAATTGTAGGAAGGTTGGAATAGAAAAAATAATTTTTGTTTCCCCAATTTTTGAAAGTATTAATTCTTATATATTGTATTATAGAAAATAACACAATAAAATTCTGAAGAGGAGGCTGGGTTCAGCTTCGAAACGTAAATGATTAAATAAATTTATTTATAGATGCACTTTTTGTTCGTCTTCTGTGTACAATAATAATTGGAAGAACATAAAAATTGAAATATTTAATTTTTAATCTTATCCTCAGTCGTGAGATTATGTAATAAAAAGTTGAAAACTGTAATTAGTTATTTGTAATATGTCGTATGAAATTAAATAAAAGTCTTAAGGAGGTAGAACTAGTTAGAATGATGAAAAAATCGATTTTTTCCTCACATTTTCCAAAATTAGAGTATTTTAAAACTATTTTCTGGGAATTTTAGACAAATCGGATTTTTATTTATGCAGATAGAATAGAGCAGTCTTTAATTCGTAAAAGTAAGCATCAGTGGGGATGTCACGTAACTTTTAAAAATAAAAACAAAAACGCAAATTCTCGATTTTGCGATTATATATTATATTATATAATTAGATTCAACAACGCACGCTAGTTTCTACACCTAGTGTTATTAACAAATATAAATATTTTAAATATAATATTTAAAAATAACTAAAACAAGCTTTATTTATATTGGACAAAATTTATAAACTTTTACAATTAAAAAAAATTGCAAAAAATAATTGAAAGATTAAAAAGTAATTTCAAATTTTGTAAATTAATTTTAAAAAAATAGTGTAAGCAATAAAAAAATTGTAAAAAATTTTTAAAATCATACAAATTTGTTAAATTTAAAAAACACAATTTAAATTTGAGAAAAATACTTAAAAATCTTAAAAATAAATTGAAAAAAATTACTAAAATGAAAAATTAGAGAAAATAATTGAAAATTGTGATAAATAATTACAAAGTTTAAAAATTAATTCAGAAATTATGAAAATGATTGATAATTAAAGAAAATCATGAAAAAATAATATAAATAACTTAAAATTTAAGAAAATGATTAAAATTTAAGAAAAATATTTTTAAATAAAGTTAAGTTGAAGAAAATTTTTGAAAAATACTTGAAACTTTTAAAACTTTTTTGAAAAAAAGTAAATAATTTTGAATTACAGAAAACAATTAGAAAAGATAAAGATAATTTAAAATTGAAGAGAACGATTTTCAATTTAAAAGAAATAATAGCAAAAAATACAGAATATACATAAAATAAAAGAAAATTATAGATATTATTGAAAATTGAATAAAATAATGAAAATTTAAAAAAAATAATAAAAATCTTTTTGGAAATTATAAAAAGGATCAAAAGTAATTGAAAATTCAAGAAAATAATTAAAAAATAATAAAAATAATTGAAAATTGAATAAAACAATTGAAATATCATATACATAGTTTAAAATTTTTTAAAATATAAAAAAGAATGGTAATTAAAAATTTGGGAAAATAATTGACAAATGATTTTAAATTTTGAAATTAAAGAAAAATAATTGAAATATGATAAAAACAATGATAAGTTGAAAAAAATGAAATTTAAAATAAATAATTGAAATTTGAGAAAAATACTTAAAAATCTTAAAAAATAATTTTACAAAATGAGAATATTAATTAAAAATTGAGAAAAATAATGCAAAAATAATAAAAATAATTTAAAATTGGAAAGAAATTAAAATATGATAAAAGTAATTTTAAATTTAAAAAAATAATTGAAATACGATGAAAATAATTGAATTTTCAGATAATAATTGAAATTTTTGAAAATTATGTCGAAAGAATAAAAATAATTAGAAACTGGAAAAAATAATAGAAAAATTACAGAATTTATTTTTGAGCAAACGAAAGAATTGAAATATCGTTTAAATAATTGAAAATTGAAGACAACGATCAAATTTTGATATATCGACTGAAAATTTAAGACATTAGTTGGAATATCATTGTAAGTATTAAAAGTAGACAAAATAATTGGAAATTAATAAAAAGAAATGAAAATTGAACAAAATAATTAAAAATTGAGACATATGTATATATAAAGGTCAAGGAAATTAAATCAGAAATAATGGAAATGATTCAAAATAATAAAAGGTAATAATTGCAAAATGATAAAAATAATATTGAACTAAAGTAATTAATTTAAACTGAGGATTAATAATATAGAATTTTGGAATAAATAATATTGATTTAATGTCGAAGAAAAACTAATTAAAATAGAAAAAGTGATTGAGGAAATTAAAAAAAGTAATAGAAATTTGAGGAAGGTAAATTTAAGCTTTAAAGGAAAAATTGAAAAATAATTAAAATTTTTAAAAATTGCAGGAAATAATTAAAAAATGATAAAAATAGTTAAAAATAGTAGTTTAAGTAATTGAAATCATAATAGAAAAAAGTATTAAAAATTGAAGAAATTTTTAAATCACTTTAATTTTAGTATACCTATTTGAAGCGTGGATTAATTGAATTTTTAATCAATGCAAGTTCAAATTAAATGAAATTTGAAGAAAATAAAATTGATGTAATTTATAAATTTGAGAATATTTTAGAAAGATGAAATATAATTTTAAAATATATGTAGAGAATAAATGATCGCGGGAAGGTAAAAAAAAATTAATAAATTTTTTATTTTTTATTGTCACATCTGCAACATTTTGTCAGCTTGGTTTGCTGACCTTTCAGACTACTTTTTTTTTAAAAAACACCAAGAAGTTAACCACAAAACTGTATAACAATAAATAAATGTATAAATATGATTTTTTAAAATAAAGCACAAAGAAAACTATTTACTAAAAATACAACAAACTGTTACATATTCAATATTCCAAAAAGCATTAAAGTATTAATTAGATCTTCTTTGTTAATTTTATATGTATCATCTCCGAAATTGTAGCTTTTTAGAATTGACTCACAATCTAATATTTTTACATTGTTCGAATCATATTCATGATGTGAGGCCTGCAAATGTTTACCGACTACGGAATTTGCAAATGTGACAATATATAAAATTGTTTTTTCAATTTTTTACTACATTTCTGAGATTATTTTTTATTTTCTACATATCTTAAAAAAATAGAAGGAAAAAATTTACCTTGTAAATAAAATTTTTAAATTTTTAAAGAAAAAAAATCTAGTGCCAAACTTCAGGTGTCGACAGAATGCACGAATGAATCAGTAAGTGAAATGTTGGTCGAATAAACAACTTTGAATTTCAACATCCACCATTTTTTGAAAAATCAAAATCTTTCAAATCCCTGCTTCCATCCGGAGCATTATATCATTAACTAATGATCCTTTCTTTTTGTTTTGATTTCAGATGTTTCAATGACGAGCTGAAGTGATCACGAAAAAAACCCTATTTTTGGACCCACGCAAATTTTATGTACTGTAACCTAATTAATTAAATTTAAACAAATAGATAATAAGTATTAAATAAAAATAAAATCCAATAAAATATTAGGTTACCTTCAGCGTAATTTAATTAAAGGTGGAAGTAAAGATTTGATAAATTTATACTCGGTTGGACGCATTTACTAATTTTCTTCATTGAATTTTTAACAAAAAGAAATTCTTACCAAAAGAATCAGATTAATATTCCAAGGGATCTGCAAGATTATTCCCAGAAAGGCACAATTAAAAGAAATTTTTACAACACTTTTGTAAAATTTAGTTAATTACAAAATTTTAACAAAATTAAATTAATGTTCTTGACTCTTCGGAGGTTACACGAAAGATGATAAACGGTCTTCATTTTTGTATAACATCAGCTCGGATTTCGCGCTTTTCATTTGTTTAAAAACCCAAGGATACTTGAGGGACGTAGTTAATCAGCAAATCATATTCGAATTTAAATAAAGCTACTAAATCTAAATTGAATGAAATTAATTAATATCAGGTTCGTATGATGATTTCAATGGGCAATCGGGAAATATAAGTAATTATTATCCTTGGGTCATGGATTTATAAATTTTTAACCGTCAGTAAAACATTTTATTTAATTATTTTAATGTGCAGCCAAATAAATCCTATTCTAATTTTTTTGGGCGTCCCAACTAAGTTTGACCCCCTAAAGATGAGTTCCAGTAATTATGTTGAATTTTCAAAAATTCACTAAAAATAGATATTAAATGTAATAAAAAGATTGCAAGAACCAGAAATACTAGATAATTTAATTTTTCAGGTGTTCTATCGAATCTGAACATTTGACAGGGACAGCTGGAAAATTGCAGTCGTTATCCAGATACTTTTAACATATCGTAGCCACTTGCGAATGCATAGAATTTTTATTTACATTCACAGATTACCCAGCTGCGATATAGTAATGGACGTCATACTGCCAACATGCCTTGCTGCGACTTTCTGCTTTGGCAAAGATAGCAAATTCAGCTCGTTTCCTACATCTTTCCTCTCCTCGCTCGTTTCTTAAGTTTTCTCTCGCACATCTTGCTTTCTCTCATTCTCTTTTGCAATGCCAGCGATGTCGTCGTTTACGACAAACGCTGCATAGCACAACTCACTTTACACCTATCAACGGAAATTAAACAATTTTGAGAAAATGAGCTTCAGCGTTCACGACAGTTGCCTGTTCGACCTCAGATTCGTCTTAACTTTGCTTGGAATTCAACATCTTTTGCAATGATTCTTAAAAGTAAAATACATTTTGTTATGTAAGAAAACTAGTTAGGAGAAAAAAAATTATCTGATGATACTTAATTTAATAATAGTTTCATAAATCATGAAGATTAAATCTCTTGCTTCAGAGTGTTATTAAATTTTATTTTCTAGTTTGTATCGAATCACAGAATTATACGTAAAAGTAACTCCCTAACTATTCCTTAATTTTAAAATTTCTACATTTTATGTAGTTCGAAATTTCGTTCAGCACAACTAAATGTGTGATCTGAAATGACGTTCCTTTATTCTGAAAATTCTCACATTTCATCAATTTAATTTTCTCGGAGTAAAAAGCTATTTATGTATATCTAAGAATATTTAATGAACACGGTAAAAGTCTGGAAAACAAACTTTTAAGAGACTATAACAGAGGGTTTCTCAGTCTTTGTGGCGTTGTACAGCAAATCGGGGATTCCCACAAATAAGTAGTACAATCTAAAGCGAAACAGTCTTATAGCGTGCGACGGAAACGTCTGACACAATCAGATGTTTCTACTTGCAAAGTGTTTGAATGAGTTAGTCCAACATGAAGAGATAATTCCAGACTAAAGATGGACAATAACCATTTATTTATAGCACCTTGACGGTAAATAATTAAAATGATAAAAATTAGCTTTAGTACTTTAAACTACATAAAATATTTTAAATGATTAAAAATTCGATAATCGCATATTCATTATCCAATATTAATGAGGGATAATGCAGATAAAGTTGGAAAACGAATGGTATAAAAACTACATTGTTCTAAAATCGTGTTAAAAGTTGGTTTTTGAATAATAAAAATCTACAGAGCACTGTCACGATCCGTATGAAAAAATCCTGTCAGAAACGCATATCATCAAGAAACCTGTCTGTACCCTGAACTCCATACACTATTCCATTGTTCTATTATTGTGAATATTCTACGCAGTTGACAGCTATCAAAATGTACCTGCTTCAAATGCAGATGCAATTTACGTCGCATGGATAAGTTTTTATGGAGTTCAACAACACTGAAAATAGAACACTGAGAAAAGTATTTTGCATCGACAACGAGACATTACCTTGTATTGGTACATCGAGATTCTATTACTTTTGTAAAATCAACTGGAATTTGTTTTACGTCAACAAAATAAATATTGCAACTAAAATCACTAATAACATTTTAATTTAAATCCATTTTTTACCACAACCATTTCACCATTTGAAAAGTTATTGATATCAGTTTAAGAAATACATTAAAACTTTGCATGTTTT
Organism: Ganaspis brasiliensis; assembly: GCA_037103525.1. Taxonomy (NCBI): domain Eukaryota; kingdom Metazoa; phylum Arthropoda; class Insecta; order Hymenoptera; family Figitidae; genus Ganaspis; species Ganaspis brasiliensis. The sequence goes on along the minus strand of JAZKLR010000003.1, from coordinate 2,287,375 downwards.
GATTTGCAGCTCCCATCTAACCATCGATTAATCTACTTAAATACTTTTTTTTTATTTAACGAATATGTTTATTTTTATTTTTTATAAGTTATCTGTGTAATTTAGGAAAAACTTTTGAAAAAATCTAAGTATGTCATGATTTACTTAAAACTATTACTAAAACCCTTCGAGCCCGGACGTATTTTCGGCACCTTCGGAGCTCGGACCTGGGTCGTTTTCGTCCTGTCGTGTTTACAGGTAGAAAAAATGATTTAAAAAAATTGAAAAAATTCATAGATCATCATCAATCCTTCTAGTTAAAGTAACAATTACGTTTTTAAAAAAAAAAAAAATTTTATTTATTATTATTATTAAAAAATAGACTTACCTCCTGAAAAATTGCTACTTCACTTAAAAAATCATAACTTTGAGCCAAATTGAGATATCAAAAAGTTTAAAAAGGTAATTAAGGCTGAAGAGTGTGTCTTTCACAAAAAAAATAGTAAATTTTATTTTCTTTAAAAAAATGGTTAATTTTTTGACTTCAAAAAAGGTAAAAAATTACTTTAAAATTTTCAATAAAAAGCTATATTGACTTCTTTTAATGACAAAAAATAATTGTAAAATGGGTATAAATCAGTAAAAACTCAACATTTTAGTAGAAACGAACAATTTTATTTTTAAGATAAATTTTATTTATCAAGACAAAATACAATTCTATGATCGTCGCAAGTTGGTTTGGCGCATTTCGCGCAACAATAATTTGTTTTTCGGTCTTTTTTGGTCGGACAAAAGTGGCATCGCTTTCTTTTTGACATTTTTTCAGAGATTAAATTTAAATTTCCTTTCTCTTCAATGTTTAAAAGATAACGGATGTTTTGACTAACATACGCGGATAAATCGCTGTCGTGGTCCTCAACAGCATCTACCTCTTCGTCTGAATCGTCCTCTTCGAAATAATTATATATTTGACAAGGACGCAATATTCTGAGGACCTCCTCGCTCGTTCGTGGACCCTCAGACATTTTTTTCAAAAAACTGCAAAAATCATTTTTTTAAAATACTTTTTACTTCTTTTATTTATTCCATTATTTTTAAAATACTTTTTAATTGTAAAAAACGAGCATTTTTATCTAAAAACTACTAAAAAATGTCAAAAAAATTTTTTTTGATTAAAAACAATTTTTTTATACTTTTTAATTATTTTTAAAACTTTTTTTAAATTAAAAGACACATTTTTACATTAAAATTCTAAGTTTTAAAAGAAAGAAAAAAAAATTATTTACACTTTTCGCACCTTCGGAGCCCGGACCTGGGTCGTTTTCGTCCACACTCAAGTTGACACACCTTTCCTGAAGGCTCAAGGAGTACTACTGCTCTGCCATTCGGTAGAGGGGTTCACACGGAACCTAACTTTTTTTACGAACAGGTAGTGGCGCCAATGGCAGCCGATTTTGGAAATTGCAGCACTTTTAAATTTCGCCTGGGTCGTTTTCGACCCAGGTCCGGGCTCGAAGGGTTAACTATAACAACTTAACTTTATGAACATTATATACACTATTTGCAGATTTTGTTGCAATTAATAGTTTGGCAATCTATACCTAATCTTATAAGGTGCTTCATTGTACTTAATTGTACAAATGTTACACAATATACAACGAAATAAATTTGACAAATTAAAAAAAATATTCATAAGCAAAATCAATACTTTTATTCGTCGAAAAATATGAATTTACCTTAAACCTACTAGAAAATTCAGTATTCGGAATATTCATTTTTCTGTGGAAAAACCTCTATCGTGGAAAGTCGCAATAGTCGTTTCTTCGAGATGCGTCTCGTGTCCGTTCGCCAAGATATTTTTTATTGCCTTAATGCGAGTCAGACGTTGATTTATAAAATTCTTCTCTACAAACTACTAATGCGACTTGCATCGTAAAGGAGGAATCAAAGGGTTGGGAAGGTCAAAAGAAAGCAACCGAAGTAGTTCTTAATCTATTTCCACCGAAAGTGAGATATAAAAACTGAGAAAAATCATCAATACTATTCGAAACAAGATCTATATTCCATCTTAATAATGAGAATGTAATGAAGAAAAACGCAATCGGATTTCAAACATCACTGAAGATTTGAAACCGTAATTCTCCATCGCGGTATCCATTTCCAGCAGCCAATGATATTTGAGCTGACATAGGGTCGACTGAGTTTATTTTCAATCTCTGTTTCGTTTCGCTTCTTGTACCTTTGTGCCAAAGCATATCAGCCTTCCAACCAATGGGAGAATCCTCCTTTCCCATCTGAAAACGAATTTCACTCTAAACCTCAGCTCCTAGGCAATCTCTTCTGCTCTAATTTACACCCTAGTAGTTCTCTAACAGTTTCCCTAAATTTCATTTTCTCCGAATTCATGTACAGACTTTCAAAATTCAAAATGATTTCTCAATCTCACATTGCTTTTGTCACTGACTATTTTCAAAGTTTTTACGTCCACGCAATTTGCATTAAAAAACCGAATTTAACTAACGAATTTAGAATCGTCCTGAGATTTGTCACTGTCCACAGTGGAGTCTCAGACACGATAAAGTTCTGGACATCTATTTCATAGACGAAGGAATCCTAGCTAGAGTAAAGTTACTCCGTGACGAATTCTTGATCATCGTCGTGGTTTATCACGAATGGTCAAGAAATTCGAGAAAATTTCTAGAGCACTTATGACGTAGGAAAGTGTTTGAAACAATTTTAAAATCTTCCGCGCCGAATCATTGACGTAGATTGTCACATGGGCTTCCCCTGTGCTACGTCATTGAAGGACAGACTATCCTAGATGAACACCCGCGTTGTTTAACTATTCTTCAAATAAATTCACCACGTACCTGAAATTGCGCGTTCAGATTTAATTGTTTTTTACCGGACTGACAATTTTCTTACCTGACAATTAATTTCAGTATACGTATCCGCGAATCGACCATACGTGTCTAGATGGCCGATTTTATTTTAAGATCATGGTGAATGACGGCGGCAATATTTTTTAGCGGTTCGTCCGTAATTTATATTGTATTAGAGACGGAGTTTTATTATTTACCGATTTAATCCGCGATCGATTATACCGAATAATTTTTATTGAATTAAGAACATTAATATTATTGTGTAATCTAGATTATTTTTATTAATCTGGTTTTTAGATACCGCTTAAACAGAGTTTAACCGATTACCGGCAGGGTGAAGTTTTTGAATAACCCAAAGAGGATTTCTATTTCTCTTATTGTAATTATTTAAACGCCGGCTCTTATTTTATTTATTATATATTTTTATTGTTATATTCCTTCATTTTCTTAATTTATATTCTGTTAAATTTATTTTTATATTATAATATTTTGTACACTTTTTATTTTGATCTCAATATGTTCTTTTGTTATTTCTTACTAATAGAAATTCTGAGAATTTTACTGACTTTACCTATCCTAAAGCGACAGTAGAAATAAAGCAAGTAAATTTCTGGTCATTAATCTAGTTTTCCAGTATAAGTGAATATAATTTGAGAACCTTGGCTCCGGCGAGCAAGTTCGGAGCATAGCAAAATTTCACTTCGTTACAAATGTTTTTATTTGTTTTTTGGACAGAAACAGCAGCATTTGAAAAAAGAGTTACTAATGCAATTTTTCTGGAATTATGTTAGTATTTTTAGTAATAACTATCATAAATAAAAAAATATCGCAAATCTGACAAAGCCATCACATTTATAAGAAACCTTTAAATATATTAAAAAATATGTTTAAATTCCTCAATTATTATTTTTGCAAGCAGAATAAGACTAAATATTTCTTAGATTTTTCGTCACAATACACAAATTGACTTACATAAAAATTCTAGAAAAAAACATCTTCTATTGTTCATCGTAAAATGGTTGTGTAATATAAAAATAAGAGCGAACGCAGAATACGATTTTAAGCACTAAAAGTCGAAAAAAGTATGCGAAAAAGTAAAAAGAAGAAAAAGCTGGAAAAGTTGTAAAAGAGGAGAAAAAGAGTGACGTGTTAAAAAAAACCGGGCTCACAAACCTTTACGAGCCATCAACCTTGGTGCGCAAACACCGTCAAACGCATGCACCATTAAGCTACCAAGAGAAAAGGGAAAAATCCGGTAAAGAAGAATTGCCAGGAATGAAAAAAAAAACATCGAAAACAGAAAGGGTGATATGGCGAGGGAAAAATCCAACGGAATGGAGGAACAAGGTGATTCAAGGACTGTGTGCTTTTTGTCACAACACGTGTCTTACGTACCGTTTCAATGACCAAGGCACTTTCACAGTGCTTGTGCTGCCAGCTTTCAAGAACCCTCCAATTTTCGCCAAAAAACATTCTCTAAGTGGCTTTCTTGTCTTCGTCAGTTTGACAAGCTGCCTTAATTACTTTTTCACCCCTATCAGTGTATTAATAATGTTTTGTTGTTCTCACGTTTCATCACTTCGAAACAATAATTTACATACTTTTCAGTCAACATGTGAAATGTGAAACATTGTTTCGAACCTTACCGAGACTTTTAATTTTAATATTTTATACTAATTTAATAAAACATGATGAGCTTGAGGGTTGAGAAAACCGGCACACAAAAAGACGAGGGAGATTTTCCAAAATCCCAAAGACGGTCTTAAAAAACGTTTTTGTGACATCTTTTAGACCAGTGTGTCTACTGAGCACCAACTCGCAGTTCAAGTTCAAATGTCGTAAAAAAATAGAATTCATTAGTTAAACAGAAGATCGCTATAAAGCGCACAAATATAAACTATTCAAAAATCCAAAAATCCAAAATTATTATTAATCTTCTTCATGTTTATACTTTATATGTTATATTATATTTTATATTGAGTTGCATACATGCGTAGCTGGCTTTGCCAATTAATTATTGTACTGATTGAATAATTATATATGCATTTATAATTGTATTTTTATATAATTATTTTGTGACATTTTGTAAATTGTTCCTTGAAGGGCTAACTAGCCCTAGGAACTCTATTTGAATAAATAAATAAATAAAAAATAGAAAAAGCTATAGGCCTGTTACCCTCGTAGCTGTTACGCTGTTCGTCCGTTACGGTATAGAGAGAGACTGTTTAAAATTATAAGTAGGATTTCTCCCCTCTTTCTTTCTCTTCAAGATGGAGCTTGGATTGTTGGCAGGAGTTCTCCCACCCGACCCCTTTGGTCAGTGATCGAGGGCCTGATGTGATGAAGCAGCTCAGTTCTGTTACGACTTTCATACATTAACCATCGTGCGCGTTCTCCCGTGCATTTCTCCCCGATTTTCTAAACTATGTGTTCAATTCTGTATAAATACCGGGTGTACAATTGTGACGTATTCGCATTTTGTAATAAGAATAAACTATATTTAATTTAACTAAAAGTGCTGTGAGTTTTGTGCAACATCAACATTCATCATTTCTAACAGAGACAAAGATTGTAGGTAGCTTAAGATAGAGACAGATATGAAAGGTAGGTATAATGGGATAACAATAAAGGTCAAAACAAAAATAATAATCCTATATAAGTAATCAGCCAGCGAAAGGCCTGTTAGCTCTTTTAGCTGTTACGCAATTTAGGACTGTGTGTCCGTTACGGTATAGAGAGAGACAAAGTTTGTAGGTAGCTTAAGATAGAGAAAGATAAGAAAGGTAGGTGTAATTGGATAGCACTAAGGTCAAAATAAAAATAATAATGTCCTCACTGCTTAAACCTTCGCCTAATGAAAATAAGGTAGGTATAATGCGGTGGCAGGTGGCTTGAGATAGAATGCAACTTTAGATTTAATTTCAGAGAAAGAAATAGAAAGCGAGTGGCTTATGATTGACAAAGACACAATTATAGATTTAATTTCTGTTTTGTACTAGAGGATCGGAGCAATGTAAGAAAGACAGATAGTCTTTCTTCTGCTGTCAGTTAACATTAACTTGGCTATCGCTTACCTCAGCACAATTAGTTGTTAAAAATTCTAATAGATGTAATTGGTTATTGGAACATTTGGAGAATTTGGAAAATAAAAGCAGAAAAATTGTAAAAATAGTTTAAAAATATAGTTATTTGAAAATTGATAAATTGGTTATTGGAAAATTAGTGAATTGGTTGTTAGTTATTTTTATTTCTGATAAATAATCAGATTATTTTATTTAGTACTCTCTGTAACCTAGTCAACAAGTAATAATTATACCGAAAAGCAAATTCAAATAAATGAAATTGAAAAATTAGTAACTTATTGTAAAATTGGGTAATTAGAAAAATTGGTAAATTAGGATATAAATAAAACTTTTAGTAACATGCAAAAAGAAGAAAAATATACCTACCTTTCAGGTCATCCAGTACTCTCAGTCTCAGAAGACATTTTTTTGGATATCGATCATCAGGCATGCTGAAAATTCTCTCCAACAAATTAAGAGTCATCTTAATAATCTCGCAGGACAAATGACTTCTACCAGTTTCCAGAGGATAGGATATCCTTGAAATATCCTTTTAAGATGAGGGAAAAAAAGCAAGTTAAGCATTAATTTTGCTAGTCTTTAATAAACTACTTTTAAATTAAAACTGAAATCCATCTTTAAGGTGGGATTTTTAAAGCTACACTTCAAGGCTTGAACATTGCACCAGCGTTTAATTCATTATTATGTGGGCGTACCTTCTGGCATAAAATCCAAGGAAGTGAATTTCTTAACTCGAGTCTTCCTTTCAAGTGGATCAGATGCAAATGAAATTGCGACAACTGCCGAAAGGCGGAATCAGCCGTTGCACTTGCAAGCTGAATGTTCCCTGGAGTCGACTTATTATATTCCGAATAATATTAAAATGTTTCCGCACATAGGATAGAATAATTGAGCAATTTAAATTTTTATTTCTACATCTACCTAACCAGTATTCACGAAGCAAAATAAGTTTTTCACAAACATTCCAGGAATATGTAGTTTTCGAATGCTTTTAGGGCATTTTTTAAAGGCCCTTACCTTATCTAAGGTAAAATTAAATTTAAATTTAAATTTATTCCAAAGTCTTCTTATTATTAATTTTCTTTTTTTATTATATTATGTATTTCTTTCATTTTACATAATTATACAGAAATAAAACATTATTTTAAGAAATAATAAAATTTGGCGTGCGCTTTTTTCCTAGTTGTTTTTAAAACAAGCACATTTTGGTTTACGAACTTCAAAACTGAAGTATTCTAGAGGCTTTATTACTTTTAATAAAATTTTCAGAAAATGTACTTTGTGAACTTTTTTAACTTGACAGCAGTTAGTTCCTTGAGGAAGCAGACTGTCACTTTGCGGTTTTGTGCGTCATCCTGAAGTGGAAATCTTCGCCTTGGGCGCTTTGTCGCTCGTAAAGTAACTCTTGGTAAGCGAACCCTCAAAACTGTTCTCTAGTAATCAAGAAAGTTCTCCTCATTTTCGCTAAGTCGCTTTAAACTAATGTTAATTAAAACATTTTTTTCTCGCAATATTTGCAGGGTTTATTCAAATTGAATTCATGTTTAAATAATTTAAATTCTTTGGCTATTGTTTAATTACGAATATTTCAGTTGTTAAAGATTTAACTAGTTAAAACACGTTGATCAAGTTTAATTATGGAAAAATTGTGCCTACATACATTTACGAATTTTTCCGTTTTTCGAAAGAGACTTTGAAAAATTAGAAACTGAAATGCGGGATGGAAATTCGGGACCTAGAATATACATAAAATGTCAAAATTTGGAAAGGGATTCAATATAATTCGGTTTGACGGAAAATCAAAATGGGGAACAATGGGATTCAGGTTGCTAAAATATGAAATTGTATAACCCGGAATGTTGTAATGTTTGTTGACAGGAATCAGAATGTTGGAATGTGAAATTTTGCCGTCCGGCATGTAAGAATCTAAAATTTTAGGACCGGCGTGTGGACACCAAGCTGGATGAATTTTGAATGGTCGAATCAGAAATTTATGAGTTCGGAATTATGACATAGTGTAATTAAGATTAGATAGACTTCACAATATGGAGGAACGGGATTTTAGATGAGGAGTTCTGGAATTCTGGAAACCCAGTTGTCTAAATTTCATTTGAGGAATCAGGAATTCAGGAATCCGGAATTATGATATAATGTCATTAGGATAGGCAATACTTCAGATAATGGAACAGCACGATTTGAGGTGAAAAAACTTTAAATGCTGAAAACCCAGTTATCTGAATTTTGATTTGTTAAATTAAGAATTTAGGAAGCCGGAATTGCAACATAGTAAAATTAGGATTGGACAGACTTCAGAATATAAAACAGCAGAATTGAGATGAGGAAAGGCGGAATTGTGGAAACCCGATTGTCTAATTTTTGAATTTAGGAATCGAGAATTTAGGAGTCGAGAATTTAGGAATCGAGAATTTAGGAATTCGGAATCGCGACGCAAAATGTATAGGATTTGCCAGACTTCTAAAATAAAACAGCGGGATTTGAGATGAGGGAATGTGAATTCGTGAATGTCTGAATATCGATTTGTGGAATCAGGAATTTATGAATTCAGAATTATCAAATACTGAAATTGGAATTAAACAGATGTCAAAATATATTATGGCGGGATCAGGGTGTGTGGAATTTGACGGATCTGGAATGACGGAATTCAAATTTACTGAATCCAAAATTGTGAGATGGTGGAAAGCGGATTAGCAGGAATGCCGAAAAGTGAATGTTTTGAGTCTGGAATTTAAAAATCCGAAATTATGAAACATAAGTAACATTCGGTTGAGGGAATTTAGAATAATGGAATGTGTAATTGAGGAATTCAGTATGGTAAAATTTGTATATTTAAGATGTCGGATTACTGGATTTTGAGTATCTAGAATTATGAGATGGTGGAATTCAGGAGGGTGAAATTTCAAGATCCGGAATTGTGGAAACAGATATTTGAAATACGGATTTGAGGGATCAGTAATCTTGGTTTTTTGAGATAAATAAATTCGGTTTGTCGGATCGTCAGAATGGCGGTATGCAGGCTAGTGTTAGTTTTTCGTCGACCTATGTCCCTGTCCTTCATCCTTTGAGCTTCTTTGATGATTTTCAAATTCTTAATAATTTCGCTTTTAAACAGCAAGGCCACAGTCTACCAGTCTGAAAAAAAATTTCAAAATTCTTCTCTTTTGCCAAAATTATAATTACGGGTGGAATCTGTTGATGTAAATTATCTAAAACCAAAAAAATTCTAAAAGCTAAAAAAATACTCAGTTTTATAATATATGCAAAATACGCTACGGAAATTTTAATGTGGTAATTTTGAATTAAAAGAAGACTATTTGAGTACAAGCCCAGTCGTTCTACTTTCCTTGCAAAGAATCCTGTTTCTTTAAAGGGAATGTTTCATGCAACGAATATGCCTACAGTAATGCTGGAGGCAATATACTGTCCTAAATGTAATACTGGTGTTTAAAATGCTTTCAACTATAGTTAACATGTTACGTTCTTTCACTTACCTCAGATTTTATTTTATATTCTTTAATTACCTTTAACATTTTTTCTCCATTCCCTTGACAAAAAATATAGATGTAAATAACTGAACTTTTGTCTGGACTCAAGAAAATTAACAAAATATTAGGGTCGTTGTTATAAATTGTGTACTCGATTACAATATAGATTTTTTTGTATGCAAAAATAAAGAATGGTAATTAAATTACTTTTGAACTAAATAATTATCTTAAATTTGTAGTTTTTGGTCAGACCTACACTTTAAAATTTAAATCCAAATAGATGCTTTTTAATCGTTAGTTAGAGTTTGCAAATAATTTACAAGCTATTTCATCTAAAGAAGTTGTCACGTTGATTCTCAAACGGGTCAAGTTTACCCAACAGCTATTTATCCTTTGCCTTTACAATTTCATTGAGCCAATTTCAAAGACGAAAGTAAGTAACTGATGTTCTAAGAGCAACAACGAAACTTTTGTTAAAATATCGATCCTGACGGGACTGTTCTCGTACAAAAGACCGCCTTCATTCTTCTTCCTTTTTGATATGTCAGTTTTGCTCATCCTCCTTTTCCTACACATCATAGCAGCAGGAATGAGAAAAGTACCGCGTTGAGCGCGCGTGCAGAGACAATATGACCAAATTGATTTCTGCCCCTTTGTATCTCTCCAGTTCCTTCTTCTCGACGTAATCCCCAAAAAAATTGATGGGAATCACAACCGTCATCTAGTTAAGTAATTTAGAAAATAAACACTTTTTTTGATTTTCAGAATGATTATTATATTGAGTGGTTTGCGATCAACAACTTTAGAAGTCTCAATTAGAAGATCCGGAGTGTTTCTGTTTAAAGTTAAGGATACTATTTCTTGCAAGATTTAAACGGAAAGTCCAGATGACTTTTCTCTTCATTTTGCGGATTCATTTGAGATTTTTAACCGTCATAAGATGATGTAGAAGATTACAATGTGCCGACAATCTTCCTCCGAAGGCATCATTAACAGAAACCAACATCTGCAGAAAGGTTCTCGAGTCTTAGATTGAGAACTCTGGGTCATCAAAGGCCAAAGTTTAGGGTCATTAAGGGCAGTTCCTTTTTGACTTTCTGTTTAAAATGTTTAAAGTTATATAAAAAAAATTTCTTACAAGTCTGTCATAAATTTTTTAATGGTGTTTAAAATTTCTATTAAGGTAAGATTTTCCCTGTTATGTAGTCATGCATGCTCTATTTCTCTCTTCACAGGATGGAGCTCGAATAATCAGTGGGAGTTCCCCCTCCCTTTTGTTAGTCAGCTATATATGGCCTAATGTGATCATGTGATCATCCAGTTCCGTTTTGGCTTCCATACAGTACACATCGAGCGGGTTTTCAAGTGCATTTCCCGACGGTTTCTTTACTGTTTCTCCAATTTGAGTTTATAACAGATGAACAAATGTGTTATATTGAAAATTTGTAATAAGAATAAATTATCCTTTGTTAACTATCAAAAATTGTTTCTTTAGTTTGTTTAACGGATAAACAGTTGTGACGTATTCATATCACTAATAAATTAACCACTTTCGTTTTAATATTAAAGGTAATATATACGAGGCGCATGAATATTCCCTAAATCTCATTTAGCCTAAATCCCATTAAGCCTAAAATCAAAAAGCCTAAAATGCATTCAGCCAAAATTCCATTTAACCTAAATTGCATTTAACCTAAATCGCGTTTAACCTAAATTCCATTAAACCTAAATTTCATTTTACCTAAATCCCATTCAATCTAAATTCCATTTAACCTAAATCTCATTTAACCTAAATCTCATTTTACCGAAATTCCATTTAACCTAAATCCCATTTAACCTAAATCCCATTTAACCTAAATTCCGTTTAATCTAAATTCAATTTAACCTAAATTCCGTTTAATCTAAATTCAATTTAACCTAAATCCCATTTAACCTAAAACGCATTTAGTATAAATTCCATTTAACCTAAACTGCATTCAGCCTAAATCTCACTTCACCTAAATCCCATTTAACCTAAATCTCATTTAACCTAAATTCCACTTAACCTAAGTCCCATTTAACCTAAAACGCATTTAGTCTAAATTCCATTTAACCTAAAATGCATTCAGCCTAAATCCCATTTAACATAAATTCCGTTTAACCTAAATCTCATTTAACCTAAATTCCACTTAACCTAAATTCCATTTAACCTAAAACGCATTTATTCTAAATTCCATTTAACCTAAAATGCATTCAGCCTAAATCTCACTTCATCTAAATCCCATTTAACCTAAATCTCTTTTAACATTAATTCAACTTAACCTAAATCCCATTTAACCTAAATTCCATTTAACCTAAATTCCATTTAACCTAAATTCAATTTAACCTAAAACGCATTCAGCCTAAATTTCACTTCACCTAAATCCCATTTAACCTAAATCTCATTTAACCTAAATTCCACTTAACCTAAATCCCATTTAATCTAAAACGCATTTAGTCTAAAATGCATTCAGCCTAAATCTCACTTCACCTAAATCCCATTTAACCTAAATCTCATTTAACCTAAATTCCACTTAATCAAAATCCCATTTAACCTAAAACGCATTTAGTCTAAATTCCATTTAACCTAAATTCCATTTAACCTAAAACGCATTGAGCCTAAATCTCACTTCATCTAAATCCCATTTAACCTAAAACTTTATTTGATTCAACTATATTTATCCTTAAATTAAAAAAATTTTTAGGTTCAATGGGATTTAGGTGAAGTGAGATTCAGGCTGAATGCATTTTAGGTTAAATGGAATTTATACTAAATGCGTTTTAGGTTAAATGGGATTTAGGTTAAATGGAATTTAGGTTAAATGAGATTTAGGTTAAACGGAATTTAGGTTAAATGGGATTTAGGTGAAGTGAGATTAAGGCTGAATGTATTTTAGGTTAAATGGAATTTAGACTAAAAGCGTTTTAGGTTGAATGGGATTTAGGTTAAATGGAATTTAGGTTAAATGAGATTTAGGTTAAATGGAATTTAGGTAAAGTGAGATTTAGGCTGAATGCGTTTTAGGTTAAATGGAATTTAGGTTAAATGGGATTTAGGTTAAATGGAATTTAGGTTAAATAGGATTTAGGTTACGTGGAATTTATGTTAAATGACATTTAGGTTAAATGGGATTTAGGTAAAGTGAGATTTAGGCTGAATGCATTTTAGGTTAAATGGAATTTAGACTAAATGCGTTTTAGGTTAAATGGGATTTAGGTTAAGTGGAATTTAGGTTAAATGAGATTTAGGTTAAATGGGATTTAGGCTGAATGCATTTTAGGTTTAATGGAATTTAGACTAAATGCGTTTTAGGTTAAATGGGATTTCGGTTAAGTGGAATTTAGGTTAAATGAGATTTAGGTTAAATGGGATTTAGGTGAAGTGAGATTTAGGCTGAATGCATTTTGGGTTAAATGGAATTTATACTAAATGTGTTTTAGGTTAAATGGAATTTAGTTAAATGAGATTTAGGTTAAACGGAATTTAGGTTAAATGGGATTTGGGTTAAATGGGATTAAGGTTAAATGGAATTTAGGTTAAATGGAATTTCGGTAAAATGAGATTTAGGTTAAATGGAATTTAGATTGAATGGGATTTAGGTAAAATGAAATTTAGGTTTAATGGAATTTAGGTTAAACGCGATTTAGGTTAAATGAAATTTAGGTTAAATGGAATTTTGGCTGAATGCATTTTAGTCTTTTTGATTTTAGGCTTAATGAGATTTAGGCTAAATGAGATTTAGGGAATATTCATGCGCCTCATATATACACACTTAACAGTTTTTTTAATCCTCTTAATTAAATAATCTGAGGGACTGAGACAGAGTTCACTCCACAAAGACTCTGCTGGAATTCGGACTAGGATTCCGTAAAAGTTTTAAAAATACAAACAAACGGAACGCGTTTCCATGAATGCGAAGAATGTTACGTTTCATGTTTTGTCTTTCTGCAAAAATTTTGAAGAATTTTATTTGTCTAATTTTTAGCAGAGCAGAGTGAACTCTGTCTCATTGCCGCAGATTTTGTTACTTGGATTGTAACACTTGAAATTCCGAATTAATTTGATTTGACCAATCTGAAATAAAACGTATCGAATAATTATATTCCAATAATACAAAAATGGTTTTTAATTTATTAACTTGCATCAAAATCGTGGAAATTATGAAGAAACTAATTACTACTAAGTTCTTTGAAGACCTGCTTAAAGGTATATCCTATTAACCTATATCGCGTTTCTTTTTTATCCAGGAAACAACTTTTTTGCCCTAATGCACTATAGTTAAAACTTGTTCTTTGTTGTTCACTTTATCCCTCTATTATATTTTCATAGACTTCCTTTCACCCATATTTCAGATCCTTCTATTCTTTCTCTCTTCTAACTCTCATTCTAAAATACATTTTGCTCCTTTGAAAAGAGAATTTTTGTTTTGTTATTCTTAATTGGAAGATTTGCTACGAACGCAATTTTATTTCCCTTTTAAGTAAAGTTTTTTTCCTTGACCCAATCTTGAAAGAATGATTACTCTACGTCGGTCATCTTTTGTTACTTTATTCCCAAGGTAACAAAGTTCTTTAACTTCCGCTGTCTTTTCGTTATCTATCTTAATACTTAAATGTCTCTTTACTACTATCTTTCCACGAGCCATTAGGTTAGTTCTTCCCCTATTTCTTTTCGTACAACAGTTGTTGCAAACTATCTTCATTACCTTCTGCATTCTATCTTATTGTTTTTCTCCTCATTAATTTACATTATTTTGTTGATATCTTTTATAATAACAAAAAAAAAGAGTATTGTTATTATAACAGATAGATATAAATACTGCAGAAATGGACAATTTTTATATCATTAAATTATTTATAACTTAAGTCAATTTAGAAATAAAAAAAACATGTATTGGAAATCGGTATGGTGATATTTACTTTGGTCTTTGAAGATTTACATTCCTCTCATCAAGCTGATTGGACTATCGTCACTGGTCGAAAATTCAGAGAGTGCAGCTTATTTAGAAGAGTATGTGGTCGATATTGATGATTTAAATAGAACCAAGTTACACAGGTCGGATTAAAAATGATAATTTTATTTGAAATCGAGATTGTCAACTGATAGAAAAATAGTTACAATTTATGAATTTGTAAAATCTACAATAATAATCAGCAAAATTCATTCATTCTTTCATTCATTCTTGTCTGTTCTCACCTGAAGTTTGTCACTTAGATATTTTTTTTGTTTTAAATCAGTTAAGTTTAAAAAAATGTATCTTTAAATTAAAATTAGAGTCTACTTTCATAAGAATTAAGGTAACTGCATTGACAGAAAATAAATTAATTAAAATATAGTTTACCCTAAAGTATTGAACTAAAATTCCCATACACTAAAATTTTTAGTAAATTAAAATTTAATTCTATCAATATAAATTAACTTGAAGTGTTCTTGTGATTAAATTAAATGATATTTAGATCATTGGAAATTGAGATCATTAAAATTTTGAAATAATTATTTTTAATGAAAATCTAAATTAGTCATTAAAAATCAATAATTATTTAAGTTTTAATTTATTGAAGACTGTATTCATCTTAATTTTTATTGGTTATAAGGCTTTAAATTATCTAAATTTTAATCCATCCTTGCGTTCATATTATTCTGATTATTAATGACTAAACATTTAAACTTTTCACAATTTTAATTTTTTTAGTTTTAAATATAAATTTCACTTTATTTTAAATTCCATTAGCCCAATTTTCATTTCTTCAAAGTATAGTCTAAATTATTATTTTCAAAATTTGGACTGATTAAAGCTTTAATATACAATGAAATTTTTTTGTATAATAAGAAGTTTTTTTAAATTTGGAAAAATTAAAACTTGAATTGTTAGAACTTTTGAAGAATAGAAATAATTCTCAATAGGAATTTGGAACGATTGAAGTTATTATAAATTATAGAAGTTTGAATACATTTTGTTCAAAAAACTATTTTTTCAACAAAAATATTTCAACATTTTGTTATGTATCTACCTACGCTATTTTCTCCTTTTATTTATTTTTCTTATTATTTTTTCTTTTCTAAATATAAAATTGGATAATCCGTGCTTTTTCAAAACATTTTTTATTTACTTTCACTTATTTGTTTATTTTTTGAAGTCGGCAGCGATTTTAATTTGCATAAAATTAAAGTTATATTTATCTAGAATATTAAGTTTATTTGAATAACAAATTTCATTAAATTATTTATCTTATTTGTACTTGCAAAAATATATAGTTTTAAATGATCAGAAACAATTCAATGTTTTTCAATGATTATGTTACTATTATTTTCAACGGTTTTCAATATACAATTATTCTCTTTAAATTTTATAATTATTCTTTAAGTTTTTTAGATATTTTGTTCTGTTGTCGATCATTCTCGACAGATTTAAATTTTTTCTTTCGATTGTCAATTATTTTCCTTATTTCTTAATTACTGTCTTTAATATTTAATTATTTTAATCATTTTGTAAATTTTCTTTCAATTATCAATTATCAAATTCCAATACAATTCTTCAATTTTAATTTATTTTGTACAATTTTATCCATAATTTTCATCAGTTTTTAATTGACAATTTATTATTCTCCTCCAATTTTATGATTATTCATTAATTAAAAAAAAAAACATTTTCTAATTCTGATTATTCTCACCTTTCTTCGATTTTTTTTTAATTGTTAATTATTTTTTTTAACAGTTTTATTTCTTCAATTTCTAATTATTTTCTTCAATTCTCAAATATATTTTTTTTAATTTTAAATTATTTTTATCGACTTTCCATTAACCCCCCAATATTCAACAATCTCGGATTTTTTCAATTACTTTTTTCACTCATCAAAATTGTTTTAAAATTTAAATTCAATTGTTACTATTATTATTATTATTATTATTATTTTCATTATCATTAAGTTTCATTAATTTTAAATTATTTTCTTTAATTTTTAATTCCATTCTTCAATTTTTAAGAATATTACCTTAATTTCAGTTTAATTCATTAATTTTTGATTGCTTTCTTGAATTTTTAATTATTTTTTTCAATTTTAATTATTTTTTTCGATTTTTTATTCAGTTGTTAAATGTGCAATTAATTCCAACAAGTATTCCCTCAATTTTTTTAATTTTTCAATTTGCAATTCCTTTCTTTAAATTTAATATTTCTTGTTTAATTTTTTCAATTATTTTTTTCAGTTGTCTATAATTCTAGTCATTTTTCGAATTTTTTTTCAATTGATAGTAATTTTTATCATTTTTCAGATATTTTCATCAATTTTTTAATTATTCTCGACATTTTTCAACTATTTCTTTTAATTATTAATTATTTTCCGCAATTTTCAATTATTTTCTACAATTTTATTAATGTTCAATTATTATCTGGACTTTTTATAATTATTCTTTGATTTTTTAAATTAATTTTCTCGGTTCTGTGTTAAATCTAGAGATTTTTTTAATTTTGTTTTCAATTGTTTTCAAATTTTAATTTTAATTCTTAAATTTTAAATTTTTTTTTCGTAATTGTTTTATTATTTTTTTTAATTCCAATTATATTTTCGATTTCCAATTCAGTTTTTTAATTTGCAATTATTTCGAACAGTTATTCCTATAATTTGTCAACTATTTTGTTTAAATTTAATATTGATTGTTTAATTTTTTAAACTATTCCTTTCAATTGTGTAATTATGTAGTTATTTTTAGAATTTTTTTCAACTGTCAATTATTTTTGTCATGTTGCTAGTATAACAATATAATTAAAACAATAATATTATGGTATTATAAATTATTTAAACGTGCGACTAATCACGTCTTAGAAGCTTCGAATTTAATATTAATAATGTGTCATAAACACTTGAACTAATATTGCACAACGTGTTTTGAACTTTTCTAAAAAGTCGTATCCGGAAGTTTAAAATAAATTATTATTCCATTATACCTTTTTTTTAATTATATAAAATCTCATCAATTTCTTATAAAGCAATTAGATTTTCGAATTGAAAATTAGGCAACATTCTAAAAAGTAAATTTAAATCATGAAAGAACTGATAAGATAATAAGATGGATAATAAAGTCGGATATGTTTTACTTAGTGCATGGAAATAAAAAAAACATTACTAAATCAAATTATCAAAATTTATACACTGTATTAATTATAATGTAACTTTCTTTAGACTAATATTTTTAAGGTCAGGATGTCATTATCAATATTAGTATACTCAAAGCAGTTGTGTAAATACATCAATAAATTTTAAAAAAAATACCTCCTCTTCCATCGTTGATTGTAACGAAAACCTTCATATTCGGGGTATATAAAACCTCTTTACTACAATTGTCTAATAAGTAAAAAAGTCTTTACTGGCAATATCAAGTAAGTTAAAATCACTTAGTTAAAAATTTGAAAAATTAATTTCATAAATGAAAATTATTATATATGCATAATATTAACTATTTTCTATTTGTTTCTAGGATGAAGTTTCTTCTTATTAAATGTTTCTTATTAGTTTCTCTTTTATACAACATGTAAGTAATTTAATTAAAAGCGTATGACATGAAAAGTATGATAGACCTGTCATGAATTTCTTGTCATACTTTTTCTGTCAGTTTTTCGCGCTGACAGAAAATGTATGACAGGAAATGCATGATTGAAAATGTACTACAAGAAAAAGGACGCCCTATACAAATAACGTCGTGAAAAAAACGTTAGGATTACTTGACGTTATTTTGCGACGTCAAGAAAATAACGTCAGAAAAATAAATATACCTAATATTTGTGTGAAAGGAGAATTGAAATCCAGGTTTAATTCTGCGAGTCTCACTTTAACTTCATTAACGCATCCCGAAATTTTTAAAAACTTTTTCGATTGCGACGAGACTACACTCACGACGGATGACAAAAGACTAAAAGGTTCCCGAGAAAAGTAGCTGTTGTCTGTTCGAGAAGAGGTTAGTAATTGCTGATTGGCTGATGCGTATTCGATGTATCGAAGTCGAACCAATTAATTTTTCTGCTCACTGTCAAAGATTCTAATTGGTTCGATTTCGGTACATCGAGTACGCATCGGCGAATCAGCAATAACTAACCCCTCCTTGAACGGATAACAACTACAAGTCCCACTAACTGTTCAGTCTTGTATCATCCGTTGTGAGTATAGTCTCGTCGCTGACAAAACAGTTTTTTAAAATATCGGAACACGTTAATGAAGTTAAAGTGAGACTCGCATAATTGAACCTGGATTTCCATTCTCCTTTAAACAATCGGATATTTTCAGAGCCAATAATTCTTTTAACGTAAGATTTATACTATTTTTCACACAAATAGTTTATTTATTCTCCTGACGTAATTTCAACGACGTTATTTGTATAGAGCCTCCTTTTTCCTGACACACATTTTCTGCCAGCGCGAAAAAATGACAGGAAAAGTATGACACGAAATTCATGACAGGCCTATCATACTTTTCCTGTCATACTTTTTCGTAAGGGGTCATACTCCATTGCATGTCCTTAAGTAAAATATGTGTATTCCAAATAGTCTAATTTTTATTACTTTTATTTAAACCCAATAAAGCGATGCAAAGCCACTTACAGTCGATGATTAAAGCAATTCGAATAAACCGAGAAAAATAATAATTGACACCGATGCTGGTGGTGATGACGCTGTAGGCATTCTTTTAGCTTTGAAGTATCAGGAGATGGACAAGAATGTTGAAGTAATAGCCATCACTTGCACTTATGGTAACACAAAGGTTACAAACGTCGTGGAAAATGTTCAAAAAATTTTAACTGTCGCAAAAAGAAGTGATGTAAGTGGATTCATTGTTCAGATACAGAAAATCCCCAAAAAATGTCAATATTTTGATTCTAGAATATAGACACATGTTTAATTTGATTACTAACTTTTAGATTCCTATTTATGTTGGAGCTGACTAGCCCTTAATAAAATTATGGCAACCTACATTGTACTTTGGACAAGATGGAATGAATGACTTTAAATTTGACAAAAAACTAATAGCCAAAGTTGATAAATCGAAGCACGCAGCTGCAGCAATGATAGATTTAGTAAAAAAATATCCAGGTAATAATACGTTCTAATAATATTTGGATAAACTTCCGAATAATGGGTAGTTTCGATTTTTTTAAACCTCGTATACCCACACTACTGGACAAAATTGTGAGACCACTTACTAAATTGTGATTAAAAACATGACCATCTTAAAATCTTGATAACTCTGTCACAAATTAAGGAAATTACATTTTTTATAGACCATTGGAAAGCTTATAAAATTTGCCAATAAATAGTCTTATATTAAAGCTTTTTTGACTAAAAGCAACGAAGATTCATTGTGATAAAGACAGGTGAATTTTTCTCTTGTGAATTTTCATTTTTCAAGTTTGGTATGCTGCATTTTCTAGAATAAAAATTTGAAAATTTTTAAATTATTCTAAATTAAACCTTAAACTATTAGCTTAAAAATGAGCCATAGAAAATTAAAATATATTTACTGGTTCAAAAGTTATAAGTAAAATTATGATACGAGAAAACTTAACGATTCTAGCGCTTGCTCCACTTTTGGCCCACGGAGAGGGGAGGAAACAAAGTAATTGTTGCGTTTTGTTCTTTATACTCATTTACTTATAACTTTTAAACCAGTCAACATATTTGAATTTCTTTTGGCTTATTTTAAAGCTAATAGTTTAAGGTTTAATTTAGCTTAATTTCAAACTTTTTCAATTACTTTTCTAAAAAATGTGACCCATCAAACTTGAACAATGAAAATTCACAAAAAAAGAAAAATCCACTTGTCTTTATCACATTGAATCTCCGTTTCTATTAATCAAAAAAGCTTTAAAATAAGACCATTTAAAGGCAAATTTTATAAGCTTTCCAATGGTCTATGAAAATTTTCAATTTGCTAATATCAGCCAGAGTTATCAATAATTTATGACGGACATGTTTTTAATCCCATTTTTGTAAGTGGTCCCACAATTTTGTCCGGTAGTGTACGTGTTTTGATGTTCTGATTACGAAAATCGTAGTGAAAATTGGCTACTAAATAATTTTCATGATGAAAACCATAAAAAACACTTAAAAGTTGACACAACTTTTCTAAAAATCAATTTTACTTTTTTTTTTAATTTCTTGAGATAATTGCGAAAAAACTAAATTCTTATTGGTTTCTTATGGTTTTCATCGTAAAAATGATCTATTCGAAATTTTCCTAATCAATTCTTCAAAATACGTAGATATACCATGCAATCGATAAAATCGAAAACTAAATTCTTTTTTATAGGAGAAGTCACTATAGTTGCACTAGGACCTACCACAAATCTAGCCTTAGCTATCAAACTCGATCCTACATTTGTAAAAAATGTTGGAGAAATTGTGGTTATGGGTTCAACAGTTACCGGATGGGGAAACGTATCACCAGGTGTTGATTTTAATTTTGGTTGCGATCCAGACAGTAACTCCATATTAATGAAATCCACTCAGAAGCCAATAATTATAGTACCACGTGAAGTCTCAAAAAACAGTCCAATGTTTTTGGTAAATAATTGTTTTCCTTTTTACAGAATTTTAATGTCTTCATTTTCGATTTACGTACATTATTTTTCTTTAGGAATGGAGAAGAGATACTCTCGCAAAACTTAAATCTTCTGCTATCACTTTTCTGAATCAGGCTGAAAATATCTTCAAGCAGACTCCTATTCCATATTGGTCATCAGCAGATTCAAGAGCTGTTGCTATTGCTCTTTGGCAAAAGGATCTTGTAAAGGACTATCAAAAAGTAAACATTATTCCTGTACGAGAAGGAGAAGCTAGAGGATCTGTTCTTGTGGATTATAATATTCTAAATGAAAAGTCCTTTAATGCAATGACGATTATGTCAATGGATGTCGAAATGTTTAAGAAAATATTAATTAAGTATTTAAGCGTTTAGTTTATTTATTTAAAAATATTTGTTAATACTGACAGTTGAGTTTCACAAATTAATGTTATCGAATTTTATTTATACGCTTTTAATGTAAGTCTATTTTAATTATTTATTGTAGAAAATAAAGAAATGTTTAACTAAAAACAAAACCAATTTTTAATGTCGAGATATCCTTAAAATTATTGTAAAAAAAGGAGAACTGGATATGAGATTTTCGAAGATGAAGTTAAAAAATTATGGAATATAAAACGACTGGTCGAGGCTTTTCGTAAAATGTAAATTAACATGAGTAAATAAATATGGAAATTAATTAAAACAAAAAGCAGCACAGTACATAAATTGATGATTAATAATGTTTGAAAGTCAGGTACATTTTTTAAATTATTCGTAACAGAACAAACAATGTCTGTTCATAATACTTTTAGTTTCTTTTGTGCTGCTTTAATTTGAAGATGATTTACGGAGGAAAAGAAGATTTAATTTCACGCGTGACTAGAAGCATCGACTATCTTGTTTGTCGTTCACCCTCGTTATCACACACCTCCTCGTCTCGCAAACAAGAGTTCTATGCCAGAATTTAAACGAGGAAATTGAATTATATTAGAAATTTTTAGGACAAAATAAACTGAAACCAAGAAAAGTAAGATTCTAATAAATATGCAAGGTTGAGTAAAAATTTTGTAAAGTGAATTAGGTTTTATGAAAACTAAGAAATGGTTTACCATCAAATCAAATGTTATTTTCGGAAGGGACAAAGTACAATTTAATGATTTTAATATTTATCCCTGATTTATTTACAAAGCCAAGAGACTTTGAACTAAGGGAACAGGGCAAAAGTAAGTCTACTGAACAATGCGTTAGGTTATACAATTTATGAACATTTATTTTATCAAATAGTTCGGGAGGAAGATGACTCCAGACTATGATCCAAATTCAAGTGAAAGGCAATGCTTAGTCTCATCTGTTTATTTCATATCATTGTCTCATGTTATATTCTCATGTTATTGTCTTATATCTTTATCTCACCTGTTTTATTTAATTATATTATTAACACTTCTTTTACACTATAACGACTCTTTAGAAACATTATAATCACTTTATTATTTATTAAACATTCACCATTAATTTATTTATTAAACAGTTATCAATAACTTGTGTAATGAATCCTCAATCGCATTTTATGGACAGTTGTAGCATTTCATAACACTAACTTTATTGACAATAAGAAGGAACTAAAAAATGTAAACACTTTCTAAATATTGTTACTTTAGTCGACACATTTTGTACACTTTCATTTTTCACATTTAATTCTTACTGTATATTTACTATTAGAGTCACTTTGTTATTTACTATTTATTATTTACAGTTCATTTCTTTAATAAACACTTTTTGTTCACCGTATTAAGAACTATTCAACACTAACTCATAATAATCAATGAGCATATTAATACTATACACTTTTACATTAAACACATTTCTATTATAAACACTTAATAAAAAATACACAATAATTAGCATTATTCACTTCCACATTATACACACTCAAGTTCTATTCATTAATAACTTTCACTACCATGCACTTCTATACCACGCACTAATGTATTTATCTCTCTTTCCGTTGAAGCTAGAAAATTTTTCCTCTTTTCCTTAATAGGATGTAAGCCGAAATCTCTGAATAGGACTCTATGCTAAACGATGTTGAATTTCAGGTGAATCATCGTTTAGCAGAATCTTCTAGTGATTACGAGAGTCATCTCTTCAGAAATTATAACCTATATATTACTCTTAACAGTTTTCAACTAAAAATCCAAGACTATTTTGTCATTAAAAATTCTAGTTTAGTTATTGGTCCTTTAATTAATTATCTCTAAAAAAAAAAGTTACCGTTTCTCGTTTACTCTTAAATGTAAAAATTAATCTTAAATTAAAATTTTTTTTCTTATTATTTTTATATGAACAAGTACCTAAAGGACACGCATAGTTCATAATACTTTCTCGTTCATTTTAAATTGAAAAAGCGTCCCAATGCTGTAAGTGAGCAAAGCAATAACGTAATGGAACACTCAGATGACCCACATTTCTACGAAACCTTGGTAAATGATATCGCACGCTGGCTTGTGTGCCAACTTGATCGACGAAATCCTCTATTGTTAAGTACACCTCGCACACGAATAAATCCAAAAAATATATTGTTCCCTTAGCGGTTAAACTATTTTTCTCTGGCGCTCGTCTCTGCAGAATAACACATATGAACTTCCTACACGTTAAATTCTATGATTTTAAATTCCTTGCACAACTTTAAAATATTATATAAATTATTTTTATTTCCTGCGCATAACTCTTACTTATACAGACAATTGAATCATTTACTGAATTTTTCTATCTCTACGTGTGCACCGTATCCATGTAAACGGAGAGATCTTTTTGTGAACAATTTTTTAAATTCAACCTAGAGAATATTTTCCATTTTCGCAATATTGTGAAGGAAATTTTTTGTTTGTTTTTTTGTAACTTTTCGGCAAGTCGCAACATTTTTAAGTTTAGGTAATTTTACCAAGTCTCGTGACGAAATATTTTATAAAAAAGTTTACGGACAAATTTTGTTTACACGATATACTCTATCACATGCAAATAAAATTAATCTTGTTTTTGGAAGATATTGTTACGCACTGAGAGAGAAAAAAAGTAAATGCCTGGGTATTATGTTTCACTAAAGTAGCTACGAAGAGATGACAGTCATATATGTGATATGAAAAAGTGGTCCCAGTGCTCTGAAAGTTACTTTAGGTTCTATGTGTATATAGTAAGGATCACTTTACGTAATTTGGAACCATCTACTCGTACGTGTGGCAGGTGGCGGCACTTATGTTAAGATCTAAATGCTTCAAAAAATAACATTTTTATGGAAATTATTGCATTGTCAGTTAATTTTTACCACAACATATTTTTTTCTACGTCAAAATAAATTCATTCCTCAAGTTTCATAATTTATTCCAAATACACTGACCACAATCTGAAGAAAAAACCTTTCTGTAGTTTTGGTAATTAATTTAAAATTTGACCCTAAAATCTTCAAAATTCAAATTCGTGGATCGAATATGTCCGCTAATTATTTTTAAATTAATTCCTTCTACTTCAAGTGTTAACTGTTAGAATCTCTGAATTAAAATCTGACTTCCTATGCTTCAGATCTAAAATTTGCTGATACTTATACATAAAATTCAAGATCGCGGCGTCAAAATGGCGGATATTGTAAAAACAAAATTTTTAATTTATATCTGTTGGATTAATCTTAAAGTTTTATATTAAAATCAATAAAACTTGGTACATATGAGTCTTTTGGGCAGCAGATTACAAATCTGTTAATATTTTTTTAAAATTCAAAATGGCGGATCCAATATGGCGGTCGAAAATGCAACATTTTTAATTTTTATTAAACACAGTATATAAGAGTTTTTGAGGTCAAAAATTAGAATACGAATCCAATCATAATATTTTAATTTTCAAAATGACGAATCCCATACGGCGAGAGATTTAAAAAAAAGAGATTAATGATTTTTACAAAGATTTCAGCTTCTTTCTAATTTCATGTCCGCCATATTGGATCCGCCATTTTGAATTTTGAAAAATTATTAACTTATTCGTAATCTACGACCCGAGAAACCCCTATGTACCAAGTTTCATTAAGGTTGGCAAAAATTTTGCATTAATTTATTTTTAATTTTTATTTCTTAACATTTTTTTTAATTTCATAATTAAAATGATTGAAATGCAATTTAAAATGTTTTGTCGAAACTACAGTTTAATAAAACATTAAAAATTAAAATATAAACTATTAAACACACTTCCAGTTTTAAATTTTTAATTGAACAAACTATTAAAAAGATATAAAAAATATTTTAAAAGAAGCTTTAAACTTCCTTCTAAAATTAATTGATCGCAAAATAATCAAACTTTATTACTCGCCCACTTCTAGATACGGTCGTAAAAATATTTATAGTCTTAATTTACTACCAAGAAAGTTCCACTTTGTTTTTGCTAAAAAAAAACACAGCAGAGGGTCATATTGCTGAAAAAAAAACAGTGTCTTACGATTTTTTGCTTTATTACCTTATTTGTTCCCAAATAATATTTGTTTTTTTTACAGCTCATATTTTCTTCTAAGTAAAATGAATCTTTGACATAAAACCAATTTCAGATTTGGATCGAAATTTATTAGCAGAATAAAATCTGGAAGCTTCTCTTAAAAAGTAGAATATTCTTACCTTTTGCCCACGATAAGACTCTACTAATTTTGACTAAGTTTGTCATAAGTTTTTATAACTCATTTATAGGCAAATAAAAATGACACTTTATCTGTTAGAAAAGAAGCTTATTATTTAAAATTGCTTTCTGAAAGAAAATTCTATTGTTTAAAATTTCTTCAGTTTTACTATTTGAAAAAATAACAACAATTTTAGATCAGAGAAGTTAATTGTTTTATCTATCAATAGCAAAAAATGATTCTTTATAACGCAAAAGATTATCTAGGAGATGGCACCATCTACGGGAAATATTTCAAACCACTAGACTGTTTACTCTGCCTACTTTATCTTCGAAAAGCGAAAATTATAAAGAAATGAAAATCATGAAATTCCTTTTCGTTTATCCTAATATATTATTTTTGTAAATATCTTTTTTTTTATTATCTTTGGGTGTTTTTAAACAAAAGAATTTTTAATTAAAAAATAGCTACACATTAAATTTTATTTTAAAATACTATCAGTATTTTACGCTTATGAAATCCTTTTTAATTACGATTGTAAAAACGCTTTTTATTTTATAACTGAATTTATAAATCTTTTTGAAATAAAATTACAAATAATAACATTCCTCACGCAACGAAATAATTTTATTATTCACGTTTTTAAATAAAATCATATTTAAACACAATAATACTCAAAGTCTGATTTTTTTGAATAACTGCATTTTTAATTTAAACATAAAATAATGCTAAGGTGTTTTAAAAATATTTTAACTGAAATTGTGAAAATGGTTATAATTCTGTGATTTAATTTATCAAGCTTTTTGAGATAAAATGACATATTCTAACATTTTACGTGAAATGAAATAATTTAATTTTACCCCGAGAAGCTTTTGTTCAAACATTTTTGTCTGCAATATACCATCTGTCATTGAATAAAAGAGTTTTTGCGGCGGAAAATATATTACTGGAAAATTGTAATCTGATTATAGTAAGATTTACTTTAAATACTTTAAATTTATTAAGCCATTTTCAATATTAATATCTGCACCGAAAATATTTCGTAAAATTAACCAAGTAAATGATGAGATAAAAGAATTACTCATTTTTGCAGATTCAATTGACAATTACATTTTAAATTACTTGCTTAAAACTTTTTCCTCCATTCTGGATCCATTTTGAATTATATAAATTGAATTTAGATTTTTTAATCAGCTACCACAAAAACTCTAGAGTAATAGAATTTAGTAAAATTCAATAAAATTTTAATTTTTCTATTTATTTTAAATCCGTCTAGTGTTCGCCATTTTAACTTTTTTCGTCTCCCATATTGAATCCGACATTTTGAGTTTTTCAAAACTGACACTGGATTCATACTTAAAGATCCTAATAATTATTATTAAATAATAATTTTATTTATTAACTAGGAACTTAACAACTACGAACTAGCGTTTCTTCATATGATCGCCATGTGGTTTGAGTCTGGGATAAATGTCGGTAATGTCGATAAGTAGGAATCTTGGAGTGAATTCGCCTAGCAAGAGTGTAATAAAAAAATTTTTGACTGTTTTATTATTTTCTTTATTTAAAAAATATTGGAATAAGAACAAGCAATTACCAAGTCTTTATATAATTCCAAGAGTTTAAGAAACTGAAAATCATAAATTGATACAATTTTTAAAATCCTGTTACAAAAAGGTTTAAAAAAATTATGTAATTTTTAAGTGCTGAATTTTTCTGTATATCTTAGGGAGCAGAAATTAATTTTTTACAAAAAATATCGTCTATTCAAACGTTCTTTGACTAGGTCAATTTTCTGAGGAACTTACTTTAGGAGGCCTACAAAATAGCGTTTTTTAAAGAATTTGTTTGAAAGGAAAAAAGTTAACTAAGACCTCCAGGCTTTAAGGAATATTTTTATATTTATTTAAAGTATTTGTGTACAATTCTTTGACAAGAAATATTAAAATGCACTCGAGTTATAATAAATTATTGACTTCCAAAACAATGGGCTTGATGGAAATCGCAGTCCGCTCTCTTCTTTCTTGTAATGTGAAAAATACTTTAGATTGTCCTCTAAAACTTTGGGTATATATTCTCAGATATATTACCTAAAGATTTAAGCCAAGAAAATAGATTTTTTTGACAGTCTAAAGTAGAATTTCCTTGAGCCCAAAACTTTTATCCTATCGGATGATAATATTATAATTATTTTGAAGAAGATACCACCCACCTAAAGGTCCTGAAGATAGTCCTTTGAATTTAATTAATTACTCCTTCTGATTAAATGTTACGTAAGTGCCTGAGAGGAAATATTGACTGAAAGCAATTAATGAAGGGTCAGCCACGATCACCAAAGAGTACTTGCTCTAAATCTTGAGAATTAGAAATCAACTAGAAACGGAAATGTAATCACAGCATTACATCAAAAGCAACCCACAGTTATCGAATGGACATACTGATAGACCAAAATGAGGTCAGAATTTTGGATTTAATGATACTAGTCACTGTAACTACGATTTCAATTCAGATTGTGTTTATAATAAACTTAAATTCAAAAAGTCCACGACTCAAAAATTTTGTCTTGTGAATCTAATATTTCCAGAATTGTTGGTCAAGTCGACGACCTTAAAATTCTCTAATCTGAGATTAACCACAATGCAAATTGCCAACGCTCAACAGCGCATTCAATTCTTGATGAGTGGGAACAACGGTTCTCTCGTAAGTTCAATATCATTATTTTTGTCATGCAGGAACCATATTCAGATAACTCACACGACCTAACTAATTTCGACAACTCATCAATACTTTCTATGATCAATGAATTATGTCCTCAACCCTTTATGAACCGTGACTTCAAAATCATGTCTTTGTATTCCTTCTCAGACTTTATCTCAACCGAGACCTCTCAAGGTCATATGTTCTGATTTAACGTCTCCAAAATTTTTTAGAGAAACTTTTGTGCAACTTAAGCTGACAAATAAACTTACGCAGAACCTCCAATCTCTTCATATTGCACCCGATCGCACTAAGCAACAACAAACAACCGAAGCAACGCATCCTATATTGCTTCATTCGTCTCCTACGTTGGAGATTTTAACGTTTGTTTATTTTATCAAACATCTGCGGATTAAGCACTAAAAATGGACTGTGTAAGATTTTTCCAGGTTTTTTTTTATCTTCTGTGTCTCGATAAAAGTGTAAACAATTATATCTACCTATTCTTGTGAGTTGTCTGATTTATTTCAGTTCAACATCTTTGTTAATCTGTCAATCAGATTAACAATGTGTCAGTTTAGTATTATTTACTACGAGTTTAAATAAGTTTCCTGCGTTCACATAGATTTATACTTAGACTCTAAGGAATTAAAAAATTAGCTATCGCCTGTATCTGCAAATATTTATTACTGTGACGAATTTTTCCAGATTATGTTTGATGTTTAATGTTTCTTAATTTAATTTTTGAATATTTAATCAAAACCATGTAAACAATATAAGAACAAAACCCGGACGCCAAGTTATTTTAATGAAAAATAACTAAACAAAAATAATAGTAAAATAAAAGACTAATGAAACTAATCAAGTGATTCTAATCTTTAATTAAAATATAATAAATATTAAATGAAAACCATTTCAAAAGGTTACAAGAAATCCAAAATTGCCGGCCGCATGGCACGGCCATTTACAGTACATATACTTTTTTGCTTAGATCTGTACATTACTATTTTGAATTTATTTCTTTTCATTGCAACTTTAATATTATGTTTGTATTCCCTTTTACTGGTTCACTCTGGACTACGGGAACTTATGTTAAGTAAATAAACAAACAATTAAGGACAATTGCATTTGACAGACAGAATTGAGTGGTATTTGAATTTTTTTTAACGTAAATGGCCACCTCTAACGGTGAAGGAAAAATAGAGACTAGCAATTGGCAATGTTCTTTTACCTCTCGGTTAACCATGCGAAATTGTTGACCTGTCTTTTCACGACACACCGCATGCAGAATTCAACGCCCGCGTCTTTTCAAAAGACAGCAAAATTTATCAGTGGTTAGCTCACAACTTGACCGAAAGTAAGAGTAATGTTACGAACCTCTGCTTCAACGGAGAAACATTTAAATCAAGACTGCACTGCTAGAGATTCGTTTTGCTAATTGCCGTTTTAGAAAGTTCATTCATTTATCATGAATTAAAAGATTTTTAATTTTCTTTCTTTTGTCCATTAGGCAATTTCGAATAAAAGTTCATTCCTTTAAAAATAAGACGGTTATTATGTTCACAGATACATATCGGGGAAGGTGTATGTAATTTTATACTTTTAACTACACATGGAATCTGTTCAGCGTCACGAAAGAAAACAGGTATGGAACTGTTTTTTTTTAAATCGGTAAACAATAGGTTCATTGTCTACGTAATGTGATTCAGTTACTCAATTACTAAAATCTAAAACTAACAAGAGGCACTTGCAGTAGATAGATAAATTAATCCATTAGCAGTCGTTAGGAGTACATCAGAGAAGAGCAAACAAAATAAAATATGCGAGGACTCTTAACAGTCGTACAACTGCAGTAAGAAAGAGGTAATGGAAAACAAAGAGACAGCGAAAGAGATATTGGGTCAAATTTCACTAAATATGTTAAACTCGTGTTTCTATCCAGACAACAAAAATAATATTTATTTTGAAAACGTTTGTTACTTGCAACATAATAACGAATTTTGTGCAGCAAGCTTGTTACTAGATTGCGTCACTTAAAAGAGTTTGGTTAGAGTTAATCCAGTTAAACTAAATTGAAGTTTCACATAAAGTTTACTTCTTACAAAAAGAAATATAATTAAATACATTAGTTGTAAATTTGAGGTTATGTTATCAAGTATGCAGTTTTTAAACACCACAAACAATCTTTTAAGAAACATATATATACACTACCGGCGAAAATTGTGGGACCACTTACAAAAATGGAATTACAAAGATGTTCATCTTAAAATTTTGATAACTTTGTCAGATATTAGGTAAATGCAATTTTTTACAGACCATTGGAAAGCTTATAAAATTTGCCGATAAATATATAGGATAGATATTACTAAAATAGAAATCGCATAGTTTAACCTTTTTTAAATTTGTGACTTTTGTGTAAAATTTAGAAATTTCCTTCCTCTTGTACAGAAGAAAATGGACCCAGCAAATACCAGATGCGAGAAGCAGAATCGTCGAAATGTGCCTGGCAAGGTAGAACGATAAGGAAATAGGCCGATGGACCTATCGACTGATACCAACACTTACAACTTGGATAAATCAAAGCATAAAGTAGTTCCTAGGAAGATTAGCTCCACATCGAGATATAGATAATAGTGTCTGACCTGGTAAGAGGTTTTTATATTCTACGCAAAAAAAGTCTCGCAATATTAATTTTTCCAAATTTAGTAATTATATTTTGCATAGTGTAAGAGTTAGTTAACTAATATTTTTATTATCTCCTTATTACTTGACACTGACAAAGACTAATAATTTTTTACAGTGTCCAACTAAATCTACGTAACAATTCCTTAAAAACATATTACATATATATTTATTTAACAATCAAATCCCAAGTTAGATATTATTCAAATCATTTTCTGAAACATTGTGATGTTTAATCATATTCTGCATATTAATAGCGTCTTTCCCTTTAAAAATTTTCTGATGCTCTGTATCAATCGAAATTCCCGCGGAATCACCAGCCTCTTGAAATGCGCGATCAGACATATTAGAGCGCAGGAGATCGTCCCTAAAA
This sequence comes from Ganaspis brasiliensis, assembly GCA_037103525.1. NCBI lineage: Eukaryota > Metazoa > Arthropoda > Insecta > Hymenoptera > Figitidae > Ganaspis > Ganaspis brasiliensis. Next base: position 2,255,954 of record JAZKLR010000003.1, on the reverse strand, counting down.
GTGAAATTAGATATCAAATTATAATTCTTAAAATAGAGATCCAAAGGTTCGATAATTGTTTTTATGTTCATCTGTACTTATTATTTATTCACCTAAACGGTGCTACGATTAAAATCTCCTGATCCCGAGGAGCAGGATCCTTGATAATGGAGCCAGGTTTTGGAGTAGTGAATTTTTTATCATTACAATTGTGCACACAGTTTCGTTTACTTTTGGCTCTGCTAAATAGCAGTTGTCTGAAGTCATCAGCAGCGTTTCTTTTTTCTGACCTGATATTTTTACCGGAAATACCACGAGACTGGAGATACTGCGCGAGACTAATATCCACAAAACGGTCGATGAGCCTGTGTTGCTCTTCTGAACTCCGCAAGAAACTTTTCTCAGGTCCTTCAAGTTCTCTTCTAGCTTTGCAATTTTTTTTACAAGGTCTCGTTCCTACACAATCCTTTTTTAGCTTCGGGGTACGACCTTTACACTCTTCCAACTCTGTCACAACGTCATCTTCTCCGGGATGCGATCCTGGTTTTACGCATTGCACTTTTCTATGCATAAAACCTTTTTTCTCGTTACAAGCACTGCAGGCACTCCATTGGCTAACTCTCCACCTAATTAAATTTTAAATTACTAGTAAATCTATTATATTATCAACAACATTTCAAAACCTTCTGTTCATTTTCTAAAGCAATTTTGTTGAATAAATAAAAAATTAATAATTAAAAATGAAATCAAGATACTTTGCAAGACAGGATTGTTCATTGCATGTTCTGGTTTTAGGTTCTGGACGTGGAATACTAGAGCAAAAATTATTTGAAACTTTTCCAGAGTCCTGTTCGAGACACGTAGCTTCTGAAATCTAATACATAAACATGTTACAACGGAAAATTTTAAAAATGTATCAACATTGTATCTTTTGATGAAAATATACAAGCGAGCAGTTTGCTCCTTGTGCTTATTATCTTACCATTGTACCACCCCCACATTTTGCACTACATGTCGACCATTCCAAAAAATCCCAAGTGTATGTAGGAGCCTGCGTAGAATTATCCGTTTTGAGGAAATATTCATAATGAACTCCAGGGTTGCTCTTCTCAAAAAATGAATACTGCAACAAAAGATTTTTCAGTAGGCTATGTAAACATTTTAATATATCTGAAGATCGATGCAACCTTAATGATTTTAATTGTACGTATCCAACATAATTGTTGTATCCCAAACTAATTTATATATTTGCGAATTAACATACATCTAAGATTCATCCCGCTTGTTACCTAAACAATTTTTTCAAACAAAAGGCAACGCAAGAACTGGTTCCTTTAACGAGATTTAAATCTTTTCCTTTGCCTGGAAGACAACGAGTTACTTACACATTCTTTGAGGAGATAACCAGCTTCTCCGCATTTATTGCAGATGGTTGATCTCTCTTTCTCCTTGCACTCTTTGCTTAGGTATCCATAGCCAGAGCACTTGTTGCATCATACAACTATAGTTCTTCTTCAGATTAGACAGCTCTTAAACTGCATTATACTGTGACGATACTCTTAGTATCTTGTGGTCGACTAATAAAACTTTTAGCTTATTGAAATTGAAGAATATAATTTTTTAAATTTCAAAAAATTAACCAATACCGTTTTTAGAAAAGTACAAATGAAACAGCCTCGCTAAGCGTTATCTAATTGCTTTTAAACATGATTGAGACTCGGAAAAGAGATATAAAATTGGAATATAATTGTTGAGTCTTTGATTAATAATAAGGTGTTAAAAATTGAGTATGCTTCACATACTGAATTGGTTTTTTCTGTACCAAATTTGATACCTTTATAACCTCAATCGACATCTGTTGAGTTTAGGAAAATTATAAGTGATGAGTTGTCATCTCATTTAAATAGTATTAGAACTGTGTTGACGACTTTCTCTGATACTATTTCCAGCAAGCTAGATAGCATATCCTCTCGCCATGATGTTAGTGAGAATCATTGAAAATTCAAGAATCTCAGAATTGGAGATTTATCTACTAAGGTATCAGACATTGAAGGTATTGTTAATAATTTTAAATTGAAAACTTGAAATCGGCCAGCATGAATTTTTATCAATGTATGGTGGAGGCTGAGGATAAAAAAGAATAATGTTATTTTATTCAATGTTCCTGAGCAGGAAAATCCCGCTCCTGTATCGTCAAATGACTCTGTTATCAACATCAGAAACCATGTGACTCGTCTGCTTGATGGTGCTATATTTGCTGAATTACTAGCTATCACTAATGTAATTCGTTTGGGCATTTCCTCACAGACACGTTCGAGGCCACGCTCAGTGAAAATATTATTCGAATCTCAAAGCAAGGCACACGATTTTCATCGCAAATTTCCCAATGTCAAGAAAACTCAAAATCAACTGACGTTGAAGGATGTTTGGATAGATTTTGACAAAACACGAGCGCAACTAACAATAAGTGAACTTGCCGAATTGAAAAAGGACTTGCATCAACTTTAAGAAGCAGACAGAGCAGATTGAAGATAAGTCAAAATCTTACTGATGAAGCTAGTTACATCGTCTACTTTATGATACAAATAATTTAAAAAGTACCTTATATATGTTGGCGTCTGCCAAAAAACACTTCCCAAATAAAGCAAATAATAGTTTTCACATAGGATGATACCCTTAATAAAAAATATAAAGGATTTATAAAGTTTACCTGAAGCTGAATATCCTCCGTTATCGGTCCTTTTATGACCAAGTTTTCTTTATTCGTTTCCGGGTGAGTGTATAGGATGGTGGAACCGGCGCACGGATAATCTCCATTTCTTGCCTCCTCACTGAATTCAAATTATTTTCAAATAAGTATTTTATGTTCGTATTTTAAAGTTTCTGAAGTGTATAAAATATAACGTACAAATCAGCATTTAAGCAGTACTTGTCTCCATTTTCTAATTTCACAGCCAGGATATTTCCATGTGGCTTTTTCTCGTACACATGAATACTTCTAGCACCCTTTGGTATTGTGACTATTTTCTGATAATCTAAATTGTAGCACATGTTAATGTACACATTAATTTTAGTTTGAGATTTTATTTTCTACAGAATATTTAGGATACATAGAATACCACTAAAGAGCCGTTCCAGTTGTTAACTTATTTCAAATTCTGAATAGAAAAATTAAAAGCAAATTAAAAAATCCGCCATGGAAAACTTGAGCTTAGGTAATTTTTAAAATACCTTTAATATTAGCTTATCAGTGTCTTTTACCCTAGAAATTTTTTTATAGTTTATTTTTATAGACCCGGTTCTCGGCGCTAAATCTCCCGCTTGCAATGTCTTAACCGCAGTAAAATTACCAGGCTAATTAATATTGCAAAGTGGTTGTTTAAAAATCCAGAATTACCAACTGATCCATATTATCAGAAACTTTTAATTTTTCTATTGGGAAAGTCGAATAAGAAAACATCCAGAAGGACATAGTCTAAAAATGTTGAGTACAAACTTTTTAAATCTGTGGCCGTATAATCTCCTTGCTCATGAGCGCAACCAACACCAGTGCCTTTACAAACTCCACATGGATCTTCAATAGCATCTGAGTCCATTTTCCAATCACAACCAACTTTCTAAATTAATAATAAGAATGTAACTTTGCTTTGTCTCGTATTTTACTTTAAAAAGATTGTTAACTTCATGATTATTTTCTAAATAATTTATCCATATTAGTAGCAACCAAAGCAGATTAATGTTTTCAATAATAGGAAAGTGGCTTCGTTGTTTATTATTAAAGGGAAGTTCCCAAGGATTTAAATAAGTGTCATAAAATCCATAATAGAGTTTAAAATTCATATTAAGGTGGGTTTTCCCCTGTTCAGTGGTCATCCCTGCTCTCTTTCTTTTTCTACAGGATGGCCTTCGAATCTTTCGTGGGAGCTCTCCCTCCCCTTAGTCCGATAGGGCCTGATGTGGTCATGCAGTTCAGTTCCGTTTTGGCCTTCTTACAGTCTACATCGAGCGCATTTTCAAGTGCATGTCCCTACAGTTTCTTTTCTGGGTTTCCAATTTGCATTTATAACGAGTGAACAAATGTGACGTATTCTTAATTTGTAATAAGAATAAACTATCCTTCGTGAAATATAAAAGTGCTGTGAATTTTTGTGAAATATCATCAAACACTTCTAAAAAAGAGAAAAACACCCCGGAGGCAGGTAGACAGAATCCAGGAGGAAAGAAGATTTAGGCAAAAGGATTTTTGCATTTGAAGGTGGGCAGTGAAGAAGACAAGAAACAAGTGAAGATGAAGTTTAATTTTGACGAGGGAACTATAGATTAAAGTGGACAAAGGGAAAAAGAGTGATCAAAAAATGCAAGAAAGATATAAAAATAAGTAAAAGAAGGAAGGAAATTCAAAAGATTTTTCGTGGTACTTGCTTCCGGAGCCTACATCTGTGCAAACTAATTAAAATAATTTTAAATTTGTTCATAAACCTTTAGTCACTGATTAGCACTCGAAAATCATAAATCTCTAATCATTCCAAAATGAAATGTGGTACGGGATCCGGTATCTAACGGAGCACTGGTTCAATCTCTTTAGAACATATAGCTATAATTTGGCAGGTTGAAGTTTGTGCAATTCTTTTCTCTGCACAATTCATCCTTGAAAAAGAAACATTTGACAGAAGGATGAGCATATGTGTAGATAGTCAGGTGGCTTTAGCTTTCCTGAAAAATCCATTTTTTGAATCAAAACTGGTTTGGGAATGCCGTAAGGCGTTAGACGATCTTGGATCAAGAAATAAACTCTCATGATCTAGTTACTAGTCACTCAGAGATCACGGGTAATAAAAGGTCGAACGGTCTAGCTAAAATAGGGTCAAAAACACCGATGATTAACATTATCAAAATGTAGAAAATGTGAGGAAGATATAACAAAACATCAACCTATATACTATGTCATTGTCCAGTACTCGCTGAGGCGAGACGGATAAGCTGGAAATCATATTTTATTAATCTCTAGCATGTTACTAACTTATCCTTGGAAGAGATCCTAAACTTTTTGGAAAGGACAGATCTCCGAATAGGGTGGGTTTATTTATTTCGTGCGAACAGATAGGCGAGTACAACCGTGTTTGCCTAAGTGTCTACTTCTCCTTGTGAGTATCCTCTGTGAAGCGAGTTTAGTTTAAAATAAATTAGATTAAAAAGGGCAGTTTCGATTTGTGATTAATAAATTTAAAAATGCACAATACCCTGCAAACGCCCGATATGCACATGTTGTTGGTACCAGGTTTGCATGGAGTTCCATCCTTTACTACCCGAGCAAGCTCCATAAACACTTTCTTTTCGTTTATGCAATTTAATTTACACATATCTAAATCCTCTTTCGTATAGGGCTTCCACGTGTGATCTCCATCATCCTTAATTTTCTTCTTATCAAATTCAGTACACTGACTTGCTCGGAAACCTGGGGCTGAAGAGTCACAAGGCTACAGAAAACGAGTTATAAAAGAAAACATGAATTTCCCAAACTCACCTAAAAAGTTAATCTCAGTATTATTTATTACTACTAAAGTAAAAACAACACTATTCATTGATTTCTCCAAAAGTATGTTGACTGCAGTTGCTAATAATTATAATTTACCTTGGTGTTACAAATTTCGATTTTTTTTCTCTCTCCAATGCAAAATCTGCCGCCGTTTGATGGAGCCGGTTTGTTGCATTCCCTTTCTGCGCTTTTAACACCCCCGCCACACGTCCTGGAACATTCGCTCAATCCTCCCCACTCACCCCAGTTTCCATTCACCGCCGACGGACGAGAACCAATGTCCACACATTCCTTATGAATGCACCACTGAATAAAGTCCAAATTAAAACGTTCAACGATATGACAATATACACGTGAATTTTTCACATTAAGTCACTCGATTAAATACACATTGTGCATGCCGTGAAGCAGAAAATTTGCAACAAAAAGAAAAACACAAGAATGACAAAGTATTCTGTTAAATCCACTTTAGCAGGGTGAAATATATTTTATTAATTATAAACACTTGAAAAGCTGACTTTCTTTCAAGTAATACCTTATTGGTGCCACATTTGGATCCTTCTGCAGGTGGAGCACCGTTTGTCATACACTTATCGCCATTTTTGCACCAAAGTGATTCACAGTCACCTTTTTTGTCACAAGGTTCCGAATTGTTAAATACTAAATTGCATTGATATTCTGGTCCGTACATTGCTCCAGGCAGCATGTTTGGAAATTTAAACTGCTCAGGAGGACTTTTTGGATCATCTGTGAGACAATCGCCTAAACCTGTTCTGTCAATTTATAAACATGTTCTAAATATTTTTAATCTGGAATAGTAGAACCTATTTAAATCATCGTAATTATAATACCAGAATGCTTACTCCATTAGAGTGGTTATGAATTTCTTGCTACAAGTCGACCATCTCAGAGTATAAATAAAGACAAAAGGGGACATCAGGAAGTAACTTTCGTCCTTGTCTTGAGAAGCGCAACCACTAATTTCCTCTGTGTCGTGCGCACAACCTAGTCTGCAAATTATCATCTTTTGTTCTACTTGGATTTTGCATCAATAACTAAATTAGTAAATAGTTAAGTATCTACAAAATTCTTTACGTGTGACCAACTTCATGAGCTATTACAATTCCTAGTAAAAGACCATTATCTTCATTAATGCAAGCTGACTTTGGTCTATCACAGACTGCTGATACATATGCTAAACCCATTAGAGAACAACCGTCACTGTCTGCAGAACAAATATCATACCTGCAAAGTAATTAAAAATTAATACAAATAGTAATAAATTAATAAGAGTAAAAAGATAATATACAATTTAAAAAGTTGAATTATCGACCTTGTCACCAAGATCGCTATATCATGATGATTAGGATGAGTATGAGATTCAGGATTCATCTTCGTTGCCCATTTAGCAAAACTTTCCAGTGTTGTCTCCGCTTTAGAACTAATGGTTAAATCTAACTACAAATAACTTTAATGAAAATTATAATTTACAATAAAATATTCTTTAGCTTGCTTTTTGGTATAACATTTTAAAAAATATCACGATTATGAAAGCACGAACTTCTTCTTTCTCTTGTTCCAAGTACACCATCCGCACAATTACAAAGTCAATTTGATTTCCAACAGAACTGTCATGATAAAAATCTGAAACCATGTTTGCTATTGTCAATAGATACTGCTGATAATCCGTTCCCTTGTGATAGTCCAAAAACTTTTTATCAGCAGTGATTGCTGCCTCGACGTACCGATGAATGCTGTGGGTGGCACCTGATTCCTGATTGTTCCGCTTGTGATCGTCGTGATTTTCCAAAGACAACTCCCGTCTTCTTCTTTCTAATTGTTCAGCCCAAGCAGCTTCCCAATTGTCTAGCCATTTGTAAAACAACTTAAAATTGTTGCAAAATGTATAAGACTTAACTGTTGCTGTAGAAACCGGTGCTAAAACATTTGTCGTCATAGCAACCGTTGCCATAGTAATTGTCGGCATAACAACTGTTGCTATGGTAACCGACTCCATAACAACTATTGACATAGCAACCGTGACCATAGCAACGGTTTCAAAACAACTATTACCATAGCAACCCATACAACAAGTGTTGCCATATCAAATAATATCAAAATCAATAAATTACACTTAATTAACTAACCATCAGTCCCACAATATTTTTTAGATGGATCTTCTTGCTCGTGCGGTGCGCTTCTCTTATAAGCTATGTGGACATGCTGACCGTCTGGTTCAGGTTTCACTTCATGTAACGGTTCAATAAAATACCGACCATTATTGGTATGCACATATCCAGCCTGTAATTGTTATAGAGTAAATAAATTATTTTCTGAAACTATTATAGGTTGCAAATTCTTGAATGAAAGTGATTTGCTAAAATTATACAACTCGCACTATAGGTGACAATTATGCAATTAGAAGAAGATGCGCAGCAAATATAATCTGAAGGTATTGTCATCAATGGAATAAGTATAAAACAAATCGAAGGACGTGCATCTTTCCGAAGCTTATCAAGCTTCCTGTTACAATTCTCTGGTGTACATGCAAATTAATAAATTCATTTGCACATAGATCGATACTCCGTCGCCAATTCAGCACCGCGTTGTATCATAAATTCAGGATTTAAACGCGACAGCAATTGGAAACTAGAAGCAGAACACGAATCTAGAAACCTAGCTGTCTGGGTATTTGAGTTGTAAAATTATTCTGAAATAAAAGCACTGTGCCAATAACAAGAGTGTTGCATTCAGTCTTACAACTATTTGAATTTTAAATTATTTACTCGCCCGTAACTTGCTACTCGTTTTTACTCCATGTAACGAATTTCAAACAAATTGCATCAATTTCAACCGTTTTTTACTAAGATTCCAAAATAAATTTATCTTATCTACAGAATTGTCACCTATTTGATTTTTAAATTAGTGCTATAAAAAACTGATTTTTTATAACAAACATTAACTATTAACTAAATAAAACTGAAAAGTTGAAGTACTAACGACACCGTCGCAAAGAGATAAAGCAGCTCTAGAGTCCTTGTGACCCCTGACGGTGCCTCTGTAATGGCATTGTTGATCCGGCACCCTCTTGAATTTAAGTCCTTTGTTCAAATCGGTACTAATGCCTTCTCCCCGAATCTCAATCACCATTTCTGGTGAGATAAAGTCATGGAATGGAGTGAGCTCGACATGGTGATCAATCCCATTAAACGGAAGAATCAGATGCAATTCGTCCGTATTGCTATCGTTAACAGATCTTTTCCGTCTAGCATCGACTTCTCGACGATCGTAATATTCAGCCAGAAAGTGCGTGTCGAAATTTCCGTCCTCAAAGACTCGACGTGGTATCATTAAATGCGGATCCCTCACATTCCTTGTGAACCTACCTATAAAACAAGAGACGAGTAAAATTATACCAAAATCGATTCAACAAAATTTTTAACATGTCAACAAAAAACTCTTAGTATTTATTGCAAATTCGGCCATTTTACACAATTTACACTTTGTCTATTTCTTATTTCATTTTTTTCTGTCAGTGGTTTCCTGTTTGAGTTTCCAATCTATGTTCGATAGGTAAAGTAAATTAAGAAACCACAAGCGCACTAGGAAGCAGAAATAAATTTCGCTCCAAATATAAAATTTCTTTTACAAAAAAATAATGTCAGGAAATTTTTCCAGTTACATTTGCCATTATACACAATTCACACTTTATCTATTTATTATTTCATTTTTTTCTGTCAGTAATTTCCTCTGTGAGTTTCCAATCTATGTTCGCTAGGTAAAGTAAATTCAGAAAACGCTAGGGCACCTGAAAGCAGAAATAAATTTTGCTCTAAATTTAAATTTTCGTTTACAAAATTATTTATATATTACGTAGATCTTTATGTAAATCAATCTTTAAATATTTATTTATAATTTTGGTTAATTATTGTTATTATCATTTATTCACACATATATAATGTTGTAATAACTTTTTGAATTTGAACTTTTCGCGCAATTAATTTTCGTACAAAGATGTGTCTCCTGAATACACTTTTACAAGTAAACATAGATTGGAAACTTACTAAGGGAATTAACTAAAAACTTTTATAAAATGAGAGTTGCTGAAAATCTCGAGAAAGAAAAATTAAACAACCTCATAATTACTCTAAAGGACAATTTCGTCAAGAATAAAATAGGTTTCGTAAAATTGAAACTTATAAAAAGCAGATTTTGGAAAAAGAATTCGGTCAAAGAATATTTTAGATTTTATAGCGTTAATAATGGATAACTTGAACTAATTTTAATCAACATGTCTAAATAAAAAAGTTTTTTTTTAAATTTAAATTAAGCGCGCAATTAAATTTGGTTCATTAGTGCGCCACCTAGATCTACTTTACCTAGAGAACCTAGATTGGAAACTCATAGGAAAAATTACCGAAATAAATTATATGAGATGAGAATTACATACTGGGAAATTAGACAACTGAAAAAAAGTTCAATCAAATAAAAATACTGGATAGTAGAAGGGATTTGGTCAGAAATTGAGGTTGGAAATATGAAATGAGAAAAAAAGGAATTTCAAGAAAAAATGAAAATGGAAGCGATGCGTGTAGAATGGGGATGAATGAAACAGACATTGGGTAAGCATTCAATGTGAATATCGATTTTGAACAGAAGCCTCAGGGTTAGCAGTGATAAACCGAATACGGGAAGGCGAGATTGATGGCACCAGCAAAATGAGATCGAACTTACCTACCATGGTAAATACTCCCGGGGCTCTTGGTGTATTTGTCCAGGATTTTCCCATCGGCAATAAGTTTATTGGCCGAAAAATCAAATAGTATTAAAGAAAACGTTACGAGAAGCATCTCTGTTATTTCCATTATACTTAAAAATTCTAAACTTTTTAATAATGTGTCACATTAAATAATATGTCAATAACATATCAAACAAAAGACTGAAGAAATTTTTCTCGAATCCTTTGAAGTTTTCTGCGCAGTGTTCAAAACTGCAGAATCCATTTCTTTTCAATTTCGTGTTTCTAAAAATATATTTTCCCTGGAACAATAACCAAAGAAAATAAAAAATAAAAGATTGTGCAATTTTTAAAAAGAACATAAAAATGGAATTGTCTGTTGGATTTTTAAAAGCAAAACATTGAGCAGTGACTTTTAATAACATTCGTTATTCGTATTTTACGAACCGTAATCGAACGATACGGTGTGGGACAATTTAAAAACAGAGTCGTTATCACGAGAGAGAATCATGCGGAACATAGAATTGCATACGAGAGAATTTAGCAGCCTATTTATCCGCTGCTCGGCATTCGCTTCAGTGCAAATAGTAAATAATCCGTGTATGGCATATTCAACGAGGAGGCAGCAAATTTCGGTACGCGTGTCATGCATTTGATTCCACTGTGCTTTCATTGTCATGTCACTCTATATATAGTGAACAAATCAGTTTTTTTGGAAAATTATATAATAATAAATAAAGTTAGAGAGTCTATGTGAAACAGTTTTTACATACTAGTGTTTATTTAGTTTTCAATTTTTATCCATTTCTACTCTACAGAATAAATAAAGAGAACATCACGCAGTTGTTCCAAATAATAAAATAAAAATATTTAAAAAAAGTTCTTACTGAAATGTTTATGTAAATCCATTTTTAAATATTTTAGCTTTCATTAAATTGATTAATTATTTTAAAAATGTATTAATTATTGTTGTGATTATTATTTATAAAAATAAATATAATTTTTTTTTAACTTATGGTTTAATTAATTTTCTTTCCCTGATGTCCCTCTGTGTAAAAATGCACTATAAGTACATCGTCAAATATTAATGCGTGTGTACACCCAGAGAAATAATATATTTGTCTCACAGCCAAGTAACTTTTTATTTGTTTAAAAAAAAAATTTTATTTGTGTCAAATGAAATTCTATTTGATTTAAATAAATTTTTTAAATAAAAAGTTACGAGGCTGTGAGACAAATATATTTTTATTTAGCACAAATAACATATCTTTGAGTCAAATATATCACTTCCCTGGATTTATGAGTTAGTGTACCTTTTATTATAGATAGGATAACTCGAAACAGTCGCGTAACTGGGAGGACAAGGGCCCTGGGGCAAAAAAGGAAAATAAGGCCTTAATTATAAAATAATAATTTACAAGTTTAAATTACTCATTCAATCATTCTGTCCACACCTGACATTTCTCACTAGATTTTTTTTCCTTTAAAATTTTAAATCATATTTCACCTTTATAAAATGTTCTCAAATTTTAAATTTATAGCAATTATAATTTCTCAAAATTTCAGTTGATGTAAACTTATAATGATTAAGAGTTAAATTAATCCACGTTTTAAACATACTAAATTTGAAGCGATTTACAAATTTCTTCAATTTTTAATAATTTTCTTCTATTATGGTTTCAATTACTAAAACTACAGTTTTGTACTATTTTGATCATTTTTCTATTATTTTCTGCAATTTTTAATTAATTTTAATTTGTTTCTCTAAATCTTAAACTTATACCTTCTTAAACTTCAATTATTTTATTTAGTTTTTACAATCACTTTTTAAATTTTAATTATTTTTTTCTTGGCATTAAATCAATTTAATTACTTATTCCTAATTTCTATATTATTCATCGCAAAATTAAATAAATTTTGATAATTTACCATTATTTTTGTCATTTTGCAATTATTATTTTCAATTTTAAATAACTTTCTGAATTCATCCCCTCAATTGTTAAATAAGTATCTAAATATTCAATTATTAAGTTCAATTATCAATTATTTCGTTTAATTTTAATTGTTTCTTATATTATTTTGTAATTATTTTCTCCGTATTTTAATATTTTTATTATTTTTTAATTAATTTCCTAAATTTTCAGTTAGTATCTCAAATTTAGATTATCGTCATCAATTTTTCATGTTTTAAACGATTTTTAATTATTTTCATTCGCTAAAAAATAAATTCAGCAATTTTTCTATTATTTTCTTAAATTTCTAATTACGTTCATTCTTTTTATATAATTTTCCAAATTTTCAATTATTCATCTGAAATTTCAATTATTTTCATAAATTTTCGATTATTTTTGCTATTTTTTAATTATTATCTTTAATTAAAAAATTTAAAGCAACTTTGTAATTATTTTCTTTTATTTAATCTTATCTTCCATGATTTTTTCAATTATTATTATTATTTCTCTCATATTTTATTGAAATTTTTTTCTCAATTTTAAATTATTTACAGCATATTTAATTTATTTATTTCAATTTTCAATCATTTTCATCATTTTTCAATTACTTTCCTCGATTGTTTATTATAATTTTTATTTTTTAAAATTGATTATTTTCTAAAATTTTTAAGTATTTTTCTTAAATTTCATTTATTTATTTTTATTAAAAAAAAACATCTGCAATTTCTTATCTTATTTTACTCAAATATCATTATTTTTACAACTCATCATTGTTTGTATCATATTTAAAATATTTTCTTCAAGTTCAAATTTTTAAAATCTTATTACAATATTAATTACTTCAATTTTTATTTATTTTCATTTGTTTCAATAAGTTCCAAAAACTATTTATTAGTTATCTTAAAATCAAATTTGTTTCAGCTTTCTTCAATTCTTTTCTTCAATATTTAATTATTCCCATTTTTTTAATTAATTCAATAGATTTTAAAGTATTATTCTTTAATTTAAATATTTTTTCCTATTTTGTAAAAAATGATGCTTTTTTAACTATTTATTTCAAATTCCATTAGTTTATATCACTTATTAACTTTCATTGTTTTATAATATTTCAATTATTTTCTTCAATTTTAAAATTTTAAAATCATTTTTCAATTCTTTTCTCTAATTTCTAATTATTTTCTTTTTTTTCCATGAATTTTTAAGATTTTCAAGTAAATTTCTAAACTTTCAATTACTCTCTTTAACATAAAAAAATTTTGTAATTTATTCAATTATTTCTCTGAAATTTAAATAATTTTTTTTTAATTTATAAAACATGCTTAATTTCTTCAATTATATATTTCAAATTCCATTTATTTCAATTTTCAAAATTTTTATCATTTTTCAATTATTTTTCTCGATTGCTAATTATTATTCACATTTTTTAAAATTTCTTTTGAAGATTTTTAAGTATTTTTCTAAGATTTCAATTATTTTCTTCGCTTTTTTTTCATTTGTTTTAATAATTTCAATTTTTTTTTATTAATTATCGTAAATTACTATTTTTTTTATTTTTGTCATTATTTGTTCACAACCTATCATTGTATGTATAATATTTCTAATAATTTCTTCAAGTTTCAAATTTTAAAATCATTTTTCAATTATTCTCCAAAATTTAATTTCTTCAATTTTCAATTCTTTACATTTGTTTTATAATATTTAAAATTTTAAACTATTTATCTGACATTTCAAATATTTCATTTAATTATTAATTATTTATATTATTTTCCCTAATTTTTAATTATTTTCCTTCATTTTCATAATTTCCAAAATGTTTTTAATTATTTCTCTTTACTTAAAAATTATTCCCTTCAATTTTAAAATAGGTTTGTCTTTTTTCATTTGTTTCTTCTAATTTTTAATTCTTATCTTTTTTCTCAATAAACTTCTGAAAGTTTTAAGAATTTTTCTGAAATTTTCTTTAACTTTCCTTTATTTAAAATATATTATGCAATAATTTTAACTAGGTAGTTTCTCAAATTTTAATTGTTTTTTTTAAATTTTAAAATATTTATCTCCAATTTTCAATGATTTTTTTTTAATTTTCCATTTTTTTCTCTAATTTTTTATTATTTAATTTTTTTTTTCAATTTATTTTTAAGATTTTCAAGTATCTTTCTTAAATTTAATTTATTTACTTTTGTTTTAAAATTTTTCTATGTTTTTTTATATTATTTTTTCTAATTTTTAATTGATTCTTTTTCTATTCATTTTGTAAAATTTGCAATTCTTTATTGCCAGTTTTTTAATTCTGAAATTACATAAATTTTGTCCTGAATAATTATTTGTTTTATTTATTTATATAAATTTATTTTAAAAAATTATATTTATATTTTGACTTTTTTCTATTCCTTTTTATCCTATAAATATAACTTTAATCATAAAGAGATTGTTATTTCTTGATAAATTGATTGACAAAATTATTCGCAATTAAAAAATGAAAAATATACTTTTTTAAACACATTTTATAGACTTAGGTACTTTGTAATCATGTTTTTAAATTTCCAGATGTATTTAATTGCTGGTAATTTAATTTTTTTTAAATAACTATTATTTTTTAATGTCTCTTTATTGTCGAGTAATCTTCTCTATTTTAAAATAATTTTCTCTTCCTAGGATTTTTTAACATTTAGTTTTTATTTTCAAATTAACATTTTTCACACTTCAATGAAATTTTCTTTCTAGTTATAATTTTTCGATGACAAAATATTTTTTAATTTTCAGTTTATTTTGCTCGATTTCAAGATATTTTAAATAAATAACTATAGAAGATAAATTTACTAGAAAATTTGTTTCTTCACTTTCTAGTTATTTTTAAATATTCAGTAACTATTAAACAATTTGTAGTTAATTTACTAGATTGTATTTATTTATTCTTTTTTTTTTAATATTTTTTACGTTCTGACAATTCTTCTTTATTGTACAATAATTTTTCTTTATTTCTAGATATTTTTTAAAATCGATTTTTAACATCTAGTTTTTAAACCCAAAAAATAGTTATTTTCCCGCATTCTAGAGATATTTCTTAATTTCTAGTTATTCTTATTAAACATCGAAATATTATTTCTTTTCAGTTGTTTTTTTTAATTTTCTAGTTAATTATAATATGGATTTCTAATCACTTATTCACTTTTCACTTTTTAATGGTAGGTACAAAAGATTTTTTTATTTTTACATTTTTTTTTCGTATTTCTACGGTTCCATCTTTTTTAATTCTAAAATTAAGTAATCTATTTACATCTACTAATATTTCTTACTTTCTAATTATTTATTTTTAATACTTAGAATTTTTGTATTTTTGTAAGTTTCCTTATTCCTACTTTTTTTCTTTTTTCTTATTTATTCTATAAAACTTTTTGCTTTATTTTCTAGTTACTTTATACATTTCTAGTAACTTTTAAACAATTTCTAGTAACTTCCAAACACTTTTTAATTAATTTCTTAAATCTCTTCTTATTTAATCACTTTCTATTCGTTTTTTCCTAACTTTAAGTTGTTTCCATTATTTTCTGGAAATTTTTCTATATTTCTAGTGATCTTTTTCCATTTCTAGATGTTTTTTAACTTCTAGGAATATTTTTCCTTTGATAGTGATTTTTCCTAAACTTTTTTTTTCTTAAAATTTATTTACTTACTATTCTAATTTAGGTAATAAAACACTAGAAATGACTATTGGTCACTTATCGCTACGAATGAAATCATCTATAATAATGTACGTTCCGTGGGTGGTCTCACTGACCAGATATGGGTCATTCCACGTGATATTTTCATTCAAAGTATTTTATTGTTTAAAATAATTTTTTTCCAATTTTACATCAAAAATAAGAAAATAAGTATTTTTTTATTTATTTAATGAATAAAAATTACAGAAGTTATACATTTTTTAAATTTTACGTTTTCAGAAACGGAGCACTTTTGCCCACGTTATTCTCCGTTACTATCGAAAAATTGGAAAAAATGTTGTGTATAAAATGTGTTCAGTTTTTCCTAAATTTCTTAAAACTGCGGTAAAAAATAACGTATCTGCAAAAATATATATAAAAATTTGAATTTAAGCCGAGAAAGTGACATTTCTCAAAACCGAAGACATGGAATTTCGAATTTTTTCTTTTAACTTACTGGTTAAGAAAGAAATTTTCTCCTTAGTCTAAAAGTGCAATATTTTTAACGTGTAAAAGATATTTAGGAAAAACTGAACAAATTTTATGCAGAACATTTTTTCTAAATTTTTCATAATAACGGAGAAAAACGAGGGTCAAACGTGCTCTGTTTCTGGAAACGGCAAATTTCAAAAATTCATAACTTCTGTAGTTTTCATCAATAAAAAAATAAACAAATACGTTTTTCCTTATTTTTCATATAGAATAAAAAAAAATTATGAAGGAAAATGTCACGTGGAATGTCCCATGTGCCATCTCTTGTTATTAAACAGATTGCATCGATATACGTCCACTATTGCCGTGAATAGATAACACAATGTTACAGAAATGTAATTTAGCAGATTGTGTTTTGCTTTTGGTACCTTTATCTTCTATTATCACATTCAAGATACTACGAACCCTCCACTACTAAATTCAATTATTACACACATTCCACACAGCTTTTGTCTTTGCAATTTCATTGACAAGATTAAAGTTACACTATTGACAATTTTGTAAACCTAATTGTGAATGTATAAAATTAATTAAAGTGAACAATTAAGTGACATTATTTATTTCTTTAATATTCTTAATAATCAAAATTGATTTTAATTTTCTCTTAACATGTTAAAATTAAAGTTTTAAAACTTATATTACAATGTCTGTAAAACTGCCGACATCATTTTGAAACAATTAATTTTGAAACAACACTGCAAGCATGAAACATGCAATCAGATAAAATAACTTTTACTTGACAACTTTATTCATTACGACAAGGGAGTTTGATGACAAGTTTAAATTCATTTCTTAAGATCCGCAAATTGCTTCGGGTTTAATCGAAATAATTTAAAAATATTAATAAGTTAATAATTAACTAATTTTTTAAATAAATAAAAATGTTTCTATTTTCTTTCTCTCTGGATCTCAATTTAAACACGTGGAACATTGCATCATTTAAATTTCTTTGAGGTCAAAAGAAGTTTTATTTGTAACAAAAAAAATATTTAAACAAAGACATTCATATACATGTGAAACACATTTTTTAACAACTCTTAACATTTATTATTTTTTTCAAACCTTTTTTTATCTCACATAGAACTTGTCTGGATCCGAACTTCAAAACTATTATATTTTTGTTATTGTGCTATTTTTGTCGTTTTTCATATGAACAGCTGTACTGTTCAAACTTAAAAAATCTGGTTTCTTTATTTCATTTGGTTTCTTTTAATTCATTGTCTCATGTAGATTAACTTAATCATATTCTTATTATAAAGAAACAAGTTTAATATTTAGTTTCAATGCTTTCACCTATATATAAAAATTTAGAAAACTTTTTTCCATTACTATTTCTGAAGTTGCTTTGTTCATAAACTGTACAAATGATTATATTTAACATGTATGTACGGAGAGAATTTTCGAACATTAAAATCTATCTGTGTTTGCTTTGTCTTGTATCTTCTTATGCAGGTAAGAGTGGATTTAACATTAAAAAATTAATTTTGATTGCAATTTTTCTGACATTTAAAATATAAACCTTCAGCCTTTCGCAAAATGTTATTTTTTGTATTTATGCATTTTTATCCCTTTTTCTAAAATATTTTACATTTTTTAAAGATTCCAAAACCAAATGCCCAGGACCATTGAAATTTTACGAAGATGTGAGGTGTAAGCCAATAAAACATAATCCCAGTGACTTTTGTGCTTTTAAATATGATTGCACACATCTTTATAAAAGAAACACTTCGAAATGTTATATAAATGAGAATGTTTATGAAATTGATGAAAAACTTAAACCAGAAGATGGCTTTGTTTGCGATGGCGATTGCATCTGTGAAAAAGGCGATAAGGGAGTGTAAATATTTTTTATTATACTTTTTTTTAATTAAATATATACATATATTTTATAATTGTGGATTTTATTTTTCACTAGAGCTTTATTTAATTGTGAGTCCATTGATTGTCCCTTCGAAGAAATACTTTCCGATGGATGCTTCCTTCAACATTCTTCAGAACAGTGCTGTCCAGGTGAACTGGTTTGTCGTAAGTAAATTTCTGAAAAACTTTTTTATTATATTTTTTATTTAAATCAATTTTCTATCTCTGTACAGGCAAGATTTTAGAAATAAATTTTATGTTTGGGAAATATTCATGAACCTCTTTTAATATATTATGAGAAAAGTGTAAAGAATAATTCCATTTTAGAACAATTTTTCATAATCTTAGATTTAAAAAGTAATTGTTGAAAATCTTTTGAGCAGCCAGAGAAAATTCAATGACTCAAATGGTGAAATAATCTTAGAAATGTTTTCTAAGAGATTCGAAAGGAAAATAGTAGTACAGCAAGATTTTTTATTAAAAACAAAACAATTGTTTATAAACTGGACATTTTTATCTTTAAACATTCCAGGATTTGTACACAAGCATTCTATGTATTAAAAATTTTGAAAATATATCATTATTTTTAGCTGAAAACCCCGTACATTGTATTGTGGATGGTAACGTTTTCAAAGGAGGGGAATTTTTCGAATTGAAAAATCAGCCAAATACAATTTGTCAATGTAAGGAGGGATACAAAGGTAAAATTTTCAATAAAAATTAAGTTTTTCCTGAATGAGATTTTAGTTGGTAGTTATTATTTGAAGCTAACTTATACAATTTAAATATTAATATCACAAATAAAGACATTGCATTAAAAATTCCAAATAAAGTAGTTTATTACATTTTAGTTATTTATTTTCAGGAGAAAATGTGCAACCTTTCTGTTACACACCAAAAAGCAGTCTTTGTCGAACTGAGTTAAAAATGAGTTATGAAATTAATAAAAAATGTGCTCCTGTTTATGTCCACGGACAATCTCCTCAAACGGCATGCAGCTTTTATTACAAATGTCGTAAGTAAAAAAAGAAATATTAAAAAAAAAATTAATATTTAATGTAATATTCTTTGATTTTTAGAAAACAAAAAATATACTTATGCATCTGATTTTGAAGATAGTAAAATGTCTAATCAGGATAAGTCCAGTAAGTACTTTTGTAATTTAACATTTTCAACAGTTATTGCTAAAGAAGTGAACGACGGAAGGACAGACAGACAAATACTAAACTTTCGCTTTAACCAACGCAAAAAATTACTAAAATTTTAGAATTTAACGCAAGCTTTTTAAAATAGAAAATATTCAAACAATAGGTCAATTTACTCATTAACAATAATTTACAGATTTTTGCACATTCGGCGATACATTATTGAAGATTGGTGACGAATTTCAAGAATCGGACTGTATAAGGTGTAAATGCGAAGTTCCACCAATTCTCACTTGTCAAAAACTTCCTGAATATGAATGTACTCCATAATTTTTTAATTTAAAAAATGATAGGTGTTTCTAAAATAAGCCTCTGGATTTCATAAGGGCTCATAAAATTTCAACAGTGGTATCCGTTCTTCCCCCACTACCTTTAAATTGATTTTTAAGAAACAAAGTTTTGTAATTACTTTTTTGTTGGAAATTATCCAGCGCTCTTTTTTCTTCAGATAATATTTTTTCTACCTCTTACCGTTTTTGAAAAAAAACCAAAAAACTAAATTTTTCAGAAAATCATATTAGATTACGATTTCAACTTCAACTCGTTCTAAAATAAAAATTTCTTAATATTTTTACATAAAATTGATAGAAATTATAGTTTAAAGTATTCTTTAGATTATATGCTCATAATAATAATTAATTACTTAATAGAAAAAAAGTTATTAATATTTTTGTCTCTCATTGTTACATTAGTGTTTGATAAATTTCAACTGCTTCGTTTACCGAGAAAATTTTTAGTAAACACAAAGTGTCAGTGGTTGAAATGTTCATAGATATCCAATCAAGTTTTCTGAAAAGTTTTATGTAAATAGAAATTATCGTAAACAAAATAGAAGCAATTATATTTTCGCGTCGCAACGAGCTTAGTCTGAGAACTGTGATGTTAGGCGTAGCGCTGCGCGTCTTCATGATTGAAATTATTGTTTATTCTTGTATTAAAATGAAAGTTTGTTTTTAGATTGAAAAGAAGATTTAATTTATTTAATAATATTGAAACATTAGTGAAAAATTACACATTTTTTAAAACAATAAAACGCATTTAAACAAATTTAGCAACATACATTTTTATTGCTCAGGAACCGCTGTTTCAACTAGTGCATCAGATAATGTTGCAAATTTAAAAATAAACAAATTCCAGATAGATATTTAATAAAATGAAAACACCAAATTTCAAGTTTTTTTCACTAAAAATTATTTTTGGATACTTTACTACTTTAAAATATCACTGACAGTTATAAATATCTCGTAGAAATTATCTGAGGTTTGACATGGCGATATATATTTAAAAAAAATCAAAATGTCAATTAAAGTGAAATTTTTAATAACAATTAATCCGGCGAGTTTTTAATTTCGATGTCCACCATATTGGATCCGTCATTTTGAATTTTTTAAAATTGATTTCAAATTCGTAATCAGCAACCCCAAAAACCGAAGAGAAACAATTTTTGAGTGAATCCGTCGAGTTTTAATTTCAACGTCCGTCATAATGGATCCGCCATTTTGAATTTTTAAACACTGACATTAAATTCGTAAGAAGCGACCCAAAAAATTAAAAAATCGCCGGATTCACTCGGAAATCGTTTCTCTGGGGTTTTTGGAGTTGCTGTTTACGAATTGTACGCCGACCTTAAAAATCCTCGAGTAATCCGACGAGTTTTTAATTTCGAAGTCCGACATATTGAATCCGCCATTTTAAATTCTTAAAAACTGACATCAAATTCTTAATAAGCGACCCCAAAACTTCTGAGTAACCCCCGAGTTATATGGGACTTTTTGGCTTCGCTGATTATAAATATAAAGTCCGCTTTTCAAAATTCAAAATGGCGGAACCAATATGGTGGACGATTTTTCAAAAATTCTTAGAAATCGCTTGAAACTTCTTACTTGGGGGTTTTTGGGGTCACTGATTACGAATCTAAAGTCCGATTTTCGTAATTTAAAATAGAGGACCCAATATGGCGGTCAACTTTTTAGAAATTAATTGAATTCTCTTGAAATATGTTACTCGCGGCTTTTTGGGTCGCTGATTACGAACCTAAAGTCAGATTTTCAAAATCCAAAATGTTGGATCCAATGTGGCGGACGAATTTTTTAAAAATGTAACATGATCGAATTTTTTTTTTTTTAAATTTAAAAAAAAATTTTTTCCATAAAGGATTTCAAATTCAATGAGTTATGACTAAAATTAATGGGAGTCGCTTACTTTAATTTGGGACTTTAGTAGAAAGCAAAAGGTGCCTACTAACTAGCTATAGATCACATGTTACAAACAGTTAAGAGTGGTTGTCGTGAATATCGGAGAAGGAAGAAATTATTACAATAGGAAATAAAAAAAACACGAATAGACACGCTGGACCGATAACCTGACATGCAGAGCCTGGGGATAAGAAAGAGAAAGAGATTGAGAGAGGGAGACAGAGAAAAAAAGTAGTCCTCTGGTACCAGAAGAGAAGAGAAGAGCGCAAAAGCGCCACCAGTGTTGTGACGGCGATCGCTCAGCCCACCTCTAAACTCGCGGCGACGGTCCGGTTTTTCGAACCGATCAATTTCTCAATAAATCGATAATCCACATACAATTAACTTGAAACATTTTCATTTTTTCTCAAGGTCAATACTAATGTCTCTTCAAAATTAATTTACAATTTGTTTCGTTAAAATTGTTATTTACTCCAAGGAACATTTTGTTTCTACTTATAATTTTTTTGTATCTATTAAAAGTAATTTTTATTTAAACAAACGATCGTAAATTGAAATTTGTCATCTCTTTTTACATTTTTAATATTTTTTAACAAAATTTTATAAAAATAAATATTTAAATAGTTGACCCTTTTATTACTTGTACATTTAATTTTTGTCTCAGCTTTCCTGATTATTTATTTATTACCTTCTTAAATTATATTTAATTGTGATAATATAAGAATTTGGATAAAAACCGATGATTATGAAAATAGAGTTTATAATTATATAAGAAAATCTGCGTATTGACTTCGATTAAGACAGTGTTTTTTATAACTAGCATTTTGTAATTATTGGATTATAATTTAAATTTTAAATGTTGAGTTTTTCTAATGTTTGAGTCTACAACTGTTATCTAAACAAAATTAATCGGTAAGTATTAAACTTGTTTCGGTATCTTAAATATTTAAATGAAAATTTGTATTTCAATAGATTTTTAAAAATTTTTAAATCCGTTACCTCACCTTAAGAATTCTCCACTGTTGAATGTAAAAAATATTTCAAAAATTAAATTCACACAAATCTACCTAAGACTTTGGTAGTTTTAATTTTTTGTACTTTTTTCTTAATTTTAAAACAGAAAAACATTAGGCGTATAGATTGAGTTTAAATTTTTTAAATACTTTTTTAAATAAAATTTTCTTACGTATTTTAAAAGTGTCTACTTTTAATTGTATAAGAAAATTAAATCCATCAAAGTCTCAAGCTCTTTAGTTTTTTTATCCTTATTTGTATAATTATTTATTTTATTATCTTTTTTTATTTTTTTGATTAAAAAATTTGTTTATTGCCAATCCGAATTTAATTTCAGAAGAACTTTTAAAACAAGTCGAGGATTGCGTTTATTTTATGAACATTTTGGTTCAACATCAGCAAAAATACTTGCTTCCTCAAGATAATTTTTTTAAAAATTCAGTTTTTCACAAATTTGA
The DNA here is from genome assembly GCA_037103525.1 of Ganaspis brasiliensis. Classification (NCBI taxonomy): domain Eukaryota; kingdom Metazoa; phylum Arthropoda; class Insecta; order Hymenoptera; family Figitidae; genus Ganaspis; species Ganaspis brasiliensis. The sequence goes on along the minus strand of JAZKLR010000003.1, from coordinate 2,232,824 downwards.
AAATTGCGATGTATTTTTAAAAATTTTGACAAAATATAAACTTTAGATAGGTCAATCAATTTGTTTTGAAGCAAGTAATATGGTTTTTTTATATTTTAAGTTAAATTTGTAGATTAAACCATTTTTTTTGAAAAAGAGAAATTTAAAAAAAATCTAAAATTTAATAAATATTTTTTTAATTGTTATATTTAAAAACTCTTGTGTCTGATTCCAGATTTTGGTAGTAAAAATAACCATACCAAATTTTATTTGAATTCGTTAAACCGTTCTCGAGTTATCGTGTTCACAAAAAACCTACATCCGCACACACTCACACAAACACACACGTACATCCGGACATTTGATCAAGAACTCTTAAGACACATTTCTAGATAAAGCAAAGTTAATTTGAAGCATTTTAAAACATTTTTTGTAAATTTGAACGATTACAAAGCTTCATCCATGAGGAATCAAAAGAACTTGTTTTTAAGGGTATGTGATTGATCATGACGTCACTGGCACAGTCAAAATTTGTCCGTAACTTTTCTCTTCAAATATTGAATATTTTGGCTCGAAAATTAGTAGAATTACTTAAAATATCATAAGAAAAGCCTCTCTGACTCAAATTTGTTTTGACTCAAAATTAATTTTGGAAAATTTTCAAAAATTTACAAATTTTTATAAATTTTGGTGTCAGAAATAATAGTGTTTAAATAATTAAATTAAAATATAATTTTAATTTCTTTCTTTCTTCTTTTTAAAGAAAAACCCCAAGGGCAGCTTTCTTTATTTAAAATTGATTCAAGCTTAATAACCAAATACCAGAGCAGTCCAATCAGTGCAATTCTGGGCTTCGATGCTCTTTGGGATTAATTTAAAACCGTAAATAACCTTTTGGGTACGATCCATCTAGGGAAGAACAATGAGCGGCATATGAGAAAATAATGTAGCTGGGTGCTAGCTATTGCTGTTCGGTTGCATACTAAAGAACTCACATAAATCACTTATTATTATTTGCCAAACACGCTGAACCTAGCGAACAAATATTTTAAAATAATTTTAAATAATGAGAAAAATATATCTTGTTGCGAATATAAACAATTGAAAGAAATTCTTTTTTTAGGTTAAACTAACCTAAAAACCGTTTAATTGTATTTTTGCTCATATTCACAAAAGAGTTGGTTAAATCAACTAAAGTTTCTAATTAAATTTCTCGATCCCTGAATTAAATTATTGCTTACCTTAAGTAAGCAGTTTTAAGTAAACTTTGTTTTAAAAAAAGATTTTAAAAAAAGTTAAATTATTTTCCAACGGGAAAAATTAATTTTTTTTCCCGAAATAATTAACCGCGAAATTTCTTTATGCTAATATTAAACTAATCGGAGACAATATTGAAAATTAATTTTCTAATATTTATTGTCAAATTAATAATTTATTTTTAAGTGACCACATTGGGAGAAAATTAAGTACGTCGAAAATTAAGTGCGTAATGAAAAGAATTAGTTTCTCTATTAGATCGGTTTGTCCTGTCGATAGCAGCATGACTATAATTACCGAGAACTACACTCTTGTGGGCAAAGCGAATATCGTTAAATGGTATTTTCCGACGTATTGTTCAATCGCCTCGTGGCATAAACGAAGCATTTAACAGCGTTTATACCGATGTACAAGTTTGCACGATGGACATAACCAGTTCCCTCTATTTTCCAATAATAATCTAGAGACCCAAATTCCCATTTTAACGAGAAGCAAAAATCACTTTACAGTTTCATGTATATATTCAAATTTTACAAAAATTAAAACAAATTAAATGTTCAGTGAAGGATTGTCAAAGTTAATAAAATAAGGATATTAATTTTACAACATCCAATTATATATTTGCGCCCCTAGAATATATTTCTGAAAACCTAGAATCATTCTGATAAACATATTTCTCCTGTTGCAAGCAAATTGGAAATTAAAAAGAATTTTTTAATTTTTTGAAATCCAGGTTCAATTCTGCGAGTCTCACTTTAACTTCATTAACGCCTCCCGATATTTTTAAAAACTTTTTCAATAGCGACGAGAATACACTCACGACGGGTGATACAAGATAAGACTAAACGATTCCCGAGAAAAGAGATGTGCAAGTCGACTCTATTCTTTGAATCGATTTCTGACACCTCAGAATCGATTTTCGAGATTTGATTCCTGTATTCTAAAAGTCGATTCCGGAATCGATTCTTTTTTGAAAATCGATCATAAAGTTGAGATATGTTTTGACTTGCGCAGATGAAACAAGATGGCGACAATGTAGATAGAATTTCTCCTTGCACGGCAATTCTCTCTTAAGTTAATTCCCCGCCAAAATTAACTTTTGGGAAGTTCAATTGTAGTCACAAATTTTGTTTTGATAAAACTATTTTAACATTCTGTTGTTCTCAAAAAATGTTTAAAATACTTTTTTAGTTAAGAAATCATCATTACTGGATCATTATAACGAATCATTTTGAATATATTTTGACTTTGTTGATTCTGACTTAAAATAATTCAGCAATTACTAACCCCACCTCGAAAGAGCAACAGATGCTGTTCTCGGGAATCGTTTAGTATTGTCATCCGTCGTGAGTGTAGTCTCGTCGCAGTCGAAAAAGTTTTTAAAAATTTCGGGACGCATTAATGAAGTTAAAGTGAGACTCGCAGAATTGAACCTGGATTTTAATTCTCCTTTAAGCAATCAGAAACCGTACAGAAAAAACCCGACTTCAACGTTATTTGATCAGAAGATTTTAAATGGTTATCGAATAAAAACCGGATATACAACCAAATAGAACCCGAACTGGGTTTTATCTGGTTTCTATCCGGGTTTTATCTGTTTTTTTCGTAAAAATAAAAACAGGGTGGTATTTTACGTGACAGTTTTTTACGTAATTTACCTCCTTCGCTAATATAACCTACAAATAATCAAAATACAAATGCGACATATAATTCCTTTGTGAATTTTTCTTTATTTGAAAAAAAATTATCTAGAAAGTTTGTTCTATAATTCGTACTACGTATTTATTGAACAATAATTATAAATTTATTTCAATAATCTGCTGCTAGATTAATAAAACCTGTTGATAATCAGGTAACTGAGCAAGCGTTAGAAATTAAAAAAGCAAACCTAATTAAAATTATAATTAAAGTATTACAAACCTGTGAATCACAAGATTCTGGTTTATGACCAGTATTTTTTAGAATTATTGTTTGTCATATTAAACATCTTGTTACTGTTTTTGTTTTTTCATCAATGACAAAGTTTGCGATTTTGAATTTTTTCGCATCTCATTTCCAGCTTCATGTTTACCTTTCCTTATATTCTGCTAGCTTATACTTATTTTATAATGTTAAATATAAACTCCTGCATTAGTAAATGGAAACATTCAAAAAGGTTATGTTTTTATATTGTTATTTGTTTTTCTTAGACGCCATATTTGAAGCGTATTTTATCTAGGTTTTCTACAGTTTTCTACGGATATTACGTGTTCTACGTATTTACCTCTAAAGGTCCATTTACACCTTCGGTAGAAATTTTTTTTCACATTGGAGTAAAAAGGACAGATACCCAGTCTGTCTCCATTACTCCAATGCAAAAAAAATAAAATAAAATTGTTTTTTACCGAAGGTATAAACGAACCATTAAACCAAAATGACGTCAAATTTCCGAACTCTGGTCTAAAATTTTCTATTTGAACACCTGGTGGGAACTATAGAAATTTAGGAAATTTATCATTGTAAATGCAATTTTTACAATGGCAACGCCAGGATTGGCACGCATCTATTTTCTTTAAAAATCCCTAAGAAATTTCACTGTAATAATCTTTTAATAGTTATACCAATAATTACTGACGAGTTTAATTACAACTCAGTGGGCACACATGTCCAAAAGATGTCCCTATGTCGGTTTTTATGACCAAAGGACGTCCTTTAGACATATTTTGGAAATTTTTGCCCACTAGGAATTCCGCTTTGAATAAAAATCGAAATCTATCTAACTAAAATAAATCCCTGTTGAACATTGATTTAGCCTCAGTAGACAAGCTTAGAAATCATATTATACATATCTTACAAAGTCACTTCAAAGTTGTTCCTAACTTTCCAACTATATTCTTATTAAAAATGGCGAACACGTTCAAGAAAAGAATTCTGACTTACTCTCGTTTAAAACCTTCTTGAGTCGCGAGTTCATTTAGAAATAGAGAACCTTGCCATAAATCAAACTAACTTGTACCGAAAGCAGCCGTTGTAATATTCTACGACAGATTGGACGGATCGTGAGAAAAATGCAGAGCGCTTGTCAGCTCCGATCATCAAGTTGCATGGTCGAACGAATTCCTATTACCGTAACTATGTACGCGCTACTTGGCGAACCATAACGAGCACTGCTACACGCCAGAAAACAAATATGCAAAATCATTTTACAATTTTCTCGTTGGCTTGTTTTAAACTCGGTGATCCGTAATATGTCATGTATAAACAATGACCAGATTCGTTTATTTATAGATTGGCTTCTTTTAAACCTTTTTGATTGAATTACAACGAACCTTTCATACAGGAAATCTACATTTAATTAAGAAGCAAAAGATTAATGATATCAGGATGTGCAATTCATTATTATTTCACTTATCCATTTAATTAATACCAATCATAATCAAAAGCTAACGTTTGCTAATCAAAAGCAAAAGAATAATTGAGAAATATTTGTCTGACTGGAAATAAAATTCCGGTAACATATTATTCATTTTTATTGTAAGGCAATAATATCCTAAATTCTTAGCTTTTCCGGATTTTATTTGGTTTTTCCTACTGTCCTTTAACGTATTCGTTATTTCAAAAAGTACGATTCGTGTTATGGCGGACATAGTGATGTGAGCTGTGTCCGGTTTTATTGAGTAATACCATATTCTGACCCGTAATTATCGGTAAAGTGTTACAAAAACCGTAAAATTTGAATAATTAATTCTAGACGTCTTTTATTTAAATAATAACGCCTTACTCATAAATATGGAGACGTTTCAATATTTTTGAAATTGTTTGTTTATTGAAATAATACAAAAGAATATAGTCAATTACTGCAAAGAAAATTAATTTGGAAAACTTGTAGCAGAAGACAAAATGCAAACAAATCAGTGTGAATCAGTGTGTCTATTATTGTCTATATTCTGTTTTCTATTAAGAATTGCAACCTTATTGTTAAATAAAACAATCGTGAATTGTGAAAAAGTTTATAGTTTTAATCTCACCTAAAAATTATATACACACGAAAATGCTTTTCACTTTCTAAATTTATGAAAATAATTTATCAATAAACCTTCATTTAATCAATAAGTTTTATACAAAATATACAAGTTTCTTTCATTTATTAATTTTTTCATTCTGTCCGCATTTTTTAAATTTTCACTAGATGCTTTTTTGTTTTAAATTTTTACATCATATTTTTCATCTTTTCAAAATGTTCTCAAATTTTAAATTGATACAAATTTCAATTTTTTCAAATTTTTGTTCATTTAAATTTGAGGGTGTTGCAAGGATAGAATTAACATAACCTTAATATATTTTTCCAGGCAGCGTACAATTTTGACACTTAACCAATTTTTTCAGAAACAAAAAATGTAATTAAAAATATGACCATGTACCCATATTTTAAATTTTATGCAGATTCTAAAACTAATTTGAAATTTTAAAAATTATTTGGGCTTCAGTTTCCAAACAAAATATTGAAAATTATGAACAAAAAAAGTACACAATTTTCAATATTTTGTTCAGAAACTGAAGCTCAAATAATATATATTTTTAAAATGTCAAATTAGTTTTAGAATCTGCATAAAATTTAAATTATGGGTACATGGTCATATTTTTAATTACATTTTTTGTTTTTGAAAAAGTTGGCTAAGTGTTAAGGTTATGTTAATCCTCTCCTTGCAACACCCTTATCAATTAATCCACGGTTCAAATATACTAAATCTGAAATGATTTAAAAATGGCAATTCTTTTATCTTATGATTTTTATTACTTTAACTACAATTTTTAACTATTTTTATAATTTTTCATTTAATTTCTACAATTTTTAATTATTTTAACTATTTCTCACTTTTTCCCTTAAATTTTAAACCTACCGTCCACAAATTTCAATTATTGTCTTCAATTTTTTGAACTTCTTTTTCAATTTTAATTATTTTCTCTTCGACAATAAAACAATTTCATTATTTCTTGCTAAATTTTATATTATTTATCACAAATTTAAATTAATCTTTTTAATTTACCAATATTATTTTCATTTTGCAATTATTATCTTCAACTTTTAATCATTTTCATTATTTCTGAATTAATATCGTGAACTTTCAAATATATACATGTATCAATTTTCAATTATTTTGTTGAATATTAATTTTTTTTATCATTTAGCATTTATTTTTTCCATACTTTAAAAATTTTAATTATTTTTAAATTATTTTTTAGAATTTTTAAATATTTTTTTGAATTTTGAATTTTTTTTTTTAATTTGGAGTATTACCTTCAGTTTTCAATTTTTTAAACGTTTTTCAATTACTTTCTTTTAGTTTAAAATAAATTCTGTACTTTTTCTATTATTTTCTAAAATTTCTAATTATTTTCATTCTTCTGGCAGAATTTCCAAAAATTTCAATTATAATTTTTTTTTTTTTTTATTAAAAAATATTCAGCAAATTTTTCAGTTATTTATTTCAAATTTTATTCATTTTTTTAACTTAACATTGTTTTTATCATATTTCAATTATCTTCTTCAAGTTTCAAATTTTAAAATCATTTTTCAATTATTTTTCCCAATTTTTAATTATTCTTATTTTATAAAATTGTTTTCTAAGATTTATAAATATTTTTCTTTAATTTTTAATTATTTACCGTTTTCTTTATAATTTACAAAATCTTAAACTATTCATCTGATATTTTAATTATTTAATTCAATTTTAAATTATTTATTTATTTATATAATACCAGTGTACGGGCCTACAAAAAGAATAAAGATGCCCTTTCGCACCAAGGTGCTTTCATAAATATAAAATATAAAATAAAATAAAACAAAATGAAATATAGAATAATTTTCAATCACATCTATGATTTTCTCTTGTATTTTATGTATATTCTGAATTTTTGCATTTATTCCTCTTGAATCAAAAAACTGTTCTCTTTAATTTTTTTTTTTTAAATTTCAATTATTTATTCGATATTGCAAGTATTCTCATCAATTTTCGTTATTTCTGCAAGTTTTTAATTACTCTCTTTAATTAAAATTTTTTAAGTAATTTTGTAATTATTCTTTTTTTTTAACATATACTCTATGATCTTTTCAGTTATTTCTCTCAAATTTTATTGAATGTTTTCAATTTTTCATATTTAAATTATTTTCATCATAATTCAATTTTCTTTCTTAATCTTAAATTATTTTCAGCATATTTCAATTATTTCTTTCAATTTTGAATTAATTTAATCATTTTTCAATTATTTTTCTCGTTTGTTAATTATTATTCTCTTTTTCTAAAATTATTTTCTAAGATTTTTAAGTATTTTTCTGAAAATTCAAATATTTTCTTCAATTTCGAATTATTTTCATTTATTATCAGAATTTCAAATTTTTTTTTATTAATTATCATGAATTTCAAATATTTTTAGCTTTCTTCCAGACTTTTCTCCAATTTTTAGTTTTTCTCATTTTATAAAATTAATTTCTAAAATTTTTTTAAGTATTTTTTCAAATTTCTATTATTTTCTTCAATTTGTAATTATTTTTATTTGTTTTCGTAATTTCCAAAAAAATGTATTAATTATCGTAAATTTCAATTACTTTTAGCATTTTTTCTTTTCTCTAATTTTTAGTCATTCTCATTTTCTAAAATTATTTTCTAAGATTTTTAAGAATTTTTCTAAAATTTCAATTGTTTTCATTTTTTTTTAAATTATTTTTATTTGTTTTCATAATTTCAAATTTTATTTATTAATTATCGTAAATTTCAATTACTTTTAGCTTAATTCTTCAATTCTTTTCTCCAATTTTAGTTATTTTCTTTTTTTTTATTGATTTCTAAGATCTTCATGTATTTTTTTAAATTTTAATTATTTTTTCTTTATTTAAAAAAAATTCTGTAGTCTTTTCAATTATCACACTTAAATGTCGTTTATTTTTTACAACTGATCACTGTTTGTATCATATTTTAATTATTTTCGTCAATTTTTAAAATTCAAAAACATTTACATTTGTTTCATAATTTCAAAAATTGTTTGCTATTTATCTGACTTTTCAATTCTTTCATTATTTATATTATTTTTTATATTATTTTCTTCAATTTTCAATTACTTTCGTTCTTTTTCTCGTTCTTTTTTATAATTCCCAAAAAGTTTTTACTTATTTCTCTTTAATTAAAACTAGTTCTGTTCAAATTTAAATTATTTTTATCTTTTTTCATTTGTTTTCTCTAATTTTTAATTATTTTCTTTTATTTCAATGAACTTCTGAACGTTTTAAGTATTTTTCTCAAATTTTGTATAATTTTCCTTTATTTAAAATATTTTTAAATTAGTTTAATTATTTTCTTAAATTTTAATTATTTTTTTTAATTTTAATTTATTTATCTCAACTTCTAACCATGTTCTTTCAATTTTCAATTATTTTCTCTAATTTTTCATTATTCAATTTTGTTTTAATTTACTTTTAAGATTCTCAAGCATTTTTCTCAAATTTGAACTATGTTCTTCATGTTTAAAACATTTTTATATTTATTATTTTATTGTATTTTATAATTTTTAAAATGCATGAAAAACTTATTGACGAAAAATTAAAAACTAATTTAAAGTTCGCTTTTTCTAAACATCTTTAGTGTCATTTTATACATCAATTTTCCTGTTATTATTCCTGTCACTTCTTCCTGATTATACTTCCCCATATAATCTCACTTCAAATGTATCCTTCCTTCAACCTAAAATTTCGTAAATTATTTCCTTTTAATTTTCAATTAATCGAAATACTGTAAAATCCCTAAAAATATAATTTCAAGTTTTGTATACATTTTGCAGGTAATGCCGATCACCGATTGGACGAATTATATCTCGTCGATGTTCCTAGCAGTTGTTGCAAAAATTGTACAGTCATCGAACGGATATTGTGAAGAAAATGCACTACCTGGTGGTTCTTCAAGTCACCGTTGTGACCATTGTGTCAGAAATACGACCAACGCAAACTCGAGGTAAGAACTTTTTCTATAATTTACTTTTGAAAACGCTGACGAATATCGAAATTTATCATGCATTTTTGTAACGTTTTCATTTATTTTCTTACCATAACAATAGATCTTTTCATGCCAATCCGGAAATACGAATCAATTTTCAATTGTTTCGGCCCTAACGTGAAAGAGGAAAAGAGATAGGCTATGTCATCTGTCACTTTTACTCTACTGGCAAGGGCCGAAAATTTTAACGCATGCGCACTAAAAATTTCTTGAAATGAAAAGGTCTATCTGACACTGATTGTCAATCATACCTAGTTATAAAAACTCTGCGACTATAATTAATTGTAAAACAGGATGCTCTTTTTTATCCTGCCATATTTATATCGACTAACCCCACAACGTCGACTTTAATTTCTCAACTTTAAAGCCTACGTGTTGTCTTAGCATCTTGCAAGTTAAACCCACTTATTGCTAATCTAATCCTATCAGAGATCGCGAATCAAATCACTATCTAGCTTCCAACCAATCGATATACTACTCGCCTTTCTTCCACGAGTATGAATATCTTTAACATCCCACTCCCGATCCCACTTTCAATGCTTCTGAACAACGTGTACAAAATGACTGATTTACTACACCTTTTTTGAAGTGTTCTGAAAGATAATTAAACTGACCTTTCGGGGACAAAAAATAATCCAACTTTTACCTTCTTTTTCGCTGATTCATGGATACAGGGAATTTATGATCATTTTGAGGGTGAAAAATGATTCTGGTGTATGATGCTATTGAAACTATTCACCTCCCTCTGTCTGAGAATATCTTCATAACTTACTTCTTTTACGATAGTAAGCTTTTACGATGATGAGCTTCTTCTTTATTCGGCAATTCATGAAATTAATCTTAAGCTTACTCTAATAATTTTGCACTGTTATTGCCTTTGCTTTTTCTTCGATTTAAGATCCTGGATTTACAGGGTCATTTTCTGATTTTGTGACACGTGAGCTAATGTTATCCCTGAACCAGATTTTATAACCTGGTGATGATAACTTTTTTCTTTATCCATGTATGCAACATTTTTGTTCAGTCACCGTTTCAGCTATTCAAAATGGCCGATTACCTGCCGTGCAGCAAAATTTTAACAGCAGTGCGCAAAATGTTGACATCGGTTGGCAAAATGTCGACACCGATTGTCCGATTACCAAAAACCGATTAACAAATTATTTGTCTAAATTCTGTGGCTGAAAGGCAGAATAACATAACTGCATTTTCATAGATTTGAGAAAAACCTGTTTTTGTTTATTTTCTTGGTTTTGTAAAATTGAAAAATCAACCAATATTTTTGGTGTTTGGCATTGTATCCTATTTTCTAGTGTAGTTTTTACATCTGTTTATCAATTTTAATAAAATATAAACGCTTTAAAAAAGAATATCAATTCTTTTTTTCGATTTGAATGCAGTTATGCTGTTGTGTTATTAATTATTTTCTACGTAAATAAACATTTAAATCACTTTACTGTTATGAAACTTTAAAAAGCATTACTAAATTAACTCAAATCTGATGTTATCTCAAATTCGATAAAATGTTAGTTATGATGTTATGCCTTTCAGCCACAGAATTGCCATCTATAGGTTTTCGACCTCTGCTACACGTGTCAGATTTATTTTTTTTAAATTTATTGGACTGTTTAGCAAACAAGTAGGTTAATCTTAACCCTAAAAAATTTAACATAAGATGGCGCTACAAGATTAAAAAATCTCTGTACTAAAATCTCTAATACATCCAACAAAAAATGCAAAATCTTAAAATATCTATTTTAGTTTTTAAACTAGACTTTTTTCTGTACATTTTTAAAAATTTGACACGTAATGAAAAAATTTGGGTGCCGTTTGATATCTAGATCTATTACTGATTCATTTGCACCCACACAATGTCTAGTAGTAATAATAATTGATTTCGGATTTGTGCGCTTCCTACGCACTTGTTCGAGTGACACACAAAGTTAGTGAGAAAGAGTAAAAGGCAGCACAACATAAATCCATATGTATGTATAACATAAATATGTATATGTGTGCATGCATGTTTGTATTTAACATTGATGGATCTCTTGTCGGGGGACCCACGCTTTTTACGATTCTCGCATGTGCTTGAGATATAATTTGCTTTTACAGGTGCGAAGAAACGAAAGCAAGCACATCAATTAGCCGATACTACTAAGCCTCTCACACCTTCCTAAACACAGCTATTCACACTTAAATTTATATTCAAAGGTTGAAACCATTTTAACATAGATTTATTTAATTCAACAAAACTAATATAAATTTCATTTAAATTGTAGGAAATTTAAGAATAATTTATTTGAAGAATAAGAACAGTCAAATAATTTTTTGGATAATGTGTACCCCGGATTTTTTTGAAATTTTGAATACCTACGGATTTGGACGTGCTGATTACGAATATAATAGTGAAAATTAGCGCAAATTTGATTATCATATGAAAAAATAAAAATGTTATTAAAATTTAGTTTTTTGCAATTATCTTAATATATATCAAAAATTTTTAAAATTATTTTTTACAAAAGTTGTAGGTATGTAAAAAATGTACATTTTTTTATTTATGCATTTTTTTGATACCTCTAATAGTTTTCGAGAAAAACGAAATTAAAGTTGCTTTTGCAGCGCGAAGAGAAGGCAGAAGCGACCGTGAGGGGCGACCAATTTTATTTGAGGCCCCCCCCCCTCTGATTTTAATTTAAATTAGTATAATTACGTATTTTGTCGCGCTGAGTAGAAATACCATAGTAATAATTGACGCAAATTTGATCATGGAGAAAACCATAAAAATTAAGTTTTTTGCAATTATCTCAGTAAAAACTAAAAATTTCAAAAATTGTTTTTGATAAAGGTTGTAGGTCTCCTTAAAATACATATTTTATGTTGTACGTATTTTTTGATATCTTTAATAGTTTTCAAGGAAATTGATGTCGAAGTTGCTCGAAACGATTCGGAAATGCACGCACCGTTTTAGGAAAAGTAATCAAATTTTTATAGTCTGTTTCTTTTTTCTTTCCTGGGGCTCTGTTTTTATTAAAAGGGTACAGGGTAGTTTTTTTTTATACCTATAGTGGTCTTTTACCAAAAGATACCCGGGTAACAATGATTTTTACAAAAAGAAAGAATGTGGGAATCCTATTTCTCTTAGACGCTCTACCCGAAGCACGAGCAACTTCACTATCAATTTTCTCGAAAAATATTACAGATATTAAAAAAATGCATTCTACAAAAGATGTGTATTTTTAAAAGACCTACAACTTTTGTAGCAAACAATTTCCAAAATTTCAAAGATTTATTGAGATAATTGCAAAAAACTCAATTTTTATGGTTTTTACCATGAAAATGTTCTAGTCGACAATTTTTACTATGATTATCGTAATCAGCGCATTAAGAAACTCAGGTATACCAAGTTTAAAAAAAATCCGAGGTACCCATTATTCGAAAGTACACCCGCACAATAAACAAAAAAAATTTTCTGCATCAGAAAAAATTATTTTACGATTGAAAATACATTATTCTTGTTTTAAACTCAATATAAGAAAGTGGCATCTTCAATTTATAAAATAAGACTAATTTATCCGAGTGCAAACGACTATAACGGCTGGTTATTAGTGAACGTCAAACAAGTTGATAACTTTATAAACATAAGTCAAAGAGATGGGGGCATGTAAGCAGTTAGTGGCAAGTGGACAAATTACCAGTACCTGTTACCAGTCACGACACAGCCAAAGCCAAGTTGTGGTTTAAAAGCAGTAAAATAAAAAGCCTGTCTGCATCGGTAATTTTCTTTAATCACCAGGATTGTTTTTAAAGCACATGCTAATTTGAAGAGTAAAATAATCACCATGAGTCCACACTGCGAGGATACATATCGAAGGGACGGGACATTGCTAATAAATATTTACGAGACGGATTGTTAGGAGAACAAAGGGACTGGTTTGTCGTCGCTAATGAGCTTGGGTTTGCGCTTATGATAGATAAACACTGCTCTCGAGTTTCAATCGATACGATGATAAAGGAATCGAGGAGTCAAGTTTAATAGCTTTACAACGAGCCTCTTATCAGCACGAAAGAATAATTGGTCTTTGATGAGAAAAGTGCTGTAAGAATATATTAAAATTTCTCAAAGGAATGCATTGTTCCGGAATAAACTGAGACTTCAAAAAGTCGTCTGCAGTTTTTAATTATAAATCCTTTATAAGAAGTTAGTTAGATATTTTCTGTATACGCTGGTAACGCGAAAGAGACAAATGCATTAGGTAGCTTAAAGATTGAGAGAGATAGTTGTATATTTTTGTAGACACTTGGTAACGAGAAAGAGACAAATACATTAGGTTGCTTAAAGATTGAGAGAGACAGAGTGCATTAGGTAGTTTAAAATTTAGAGAGAAGCCCTTGGCACCGCGGCCGGTGAGGTTAAGCAAGATTCGGTACGGTTAGAGCTTGGACTACGCAAACGCTAATCTGGTTTGGGAAACGGGGATTCTTGAATCAAGGTTAGGGAATGTAAACACCTGAAAAGGGCATAGATGAAGAACTAAAAATTAAAAATATATTTAAGTTCAATAAATAAGAACGTGGATGACCCTTTATGTTGAGATGTGGATCTTTCAAAATTATCCAATGAACCTTGAATTTTTGGCGAAAGTTGAAATGAGAGGCGCCAAGTACGTGAGAAAGAGTGTCCTATCTGTTTTAGGAATCAGACTGCATACGTGACCCCTTACGTGGGCCTCTTTCATTATTAGCGATCGAGCTCAACCCACGCATCTTGCTCTACTCGCCTTTGCACTGGAACGAATCAGTCACTCGATTCAAGGGGTTTCACCCCCGGCCCATCGCGTCGCCACCTAAGAAATATATGTATAATGCCGCCGGCTTTACAAAGGTATTTTACCTAACGCCGTTTCGCATGAGGCAGCCTAAGTCACGTACACAAGCAGGGATGGGGTAGATCGTCGTAAATTACAACCGACTGAATAGACGTAGGTGCGAACGTGACTGGACCTACTATCTTCGTCACCTCGAACTTGGTTGATAAAATTGAAAACTCTTTCTTGAAAATACATAACATAAAATGTCCTAAGAGCACCTCGTGCACAAAATATTGAAAGTTGATTGGGTTCGCTCTTATTAGAAAGTATGACAAGAAAATAATGACAGGCCTGTCATTAAATTCGTGCCAAGTTTTTCTGTCATTTTTTTTTGCGATCACGGCTAATGGCAGGAAATGTATGACAGAAAATGCATGACTTCTTTTACGCGGGAATATAAATATTCTCCCGTGTGTCGACTCTGGGTAATACCCACTAAACCTTCCTCGCTTTATAGTCGAGTATTTAACTCTCAGCGGGATGATTGAACTAAGCAACCAACATCTCAGAAACGTAAAAATATTTATTAGACCTGAAAAGGGACCATTGTTTAGAGAAGAATTGAAGTCCAGATTGAATACTACGAGTCTTTCTTTGCCTTCATTAACGCGTCCCGACATTTTAAAAAACTTTTTTGACAGCGACGCGACGATGCAACACTTACGACGCACAGTGGTCGGAAAGTGAAATTTACTGTTCACGGTCACTTACAGGTCGTAATTCTTAATCGATTTTAATAATTTTTTTTTTAAATTCTCAGTTTTAAATTTTCACAAAACGTAAGGAAACCAATTTTCTAATTTGACGTTCAATTACTAAATATTATTAAACAAACAAAGTTGCAAAATTGAGTATTTTTGAAATATCAGTCATTGTTTTTCTATAAATTAGTGTAATCCATCTTTTATTAATCATAATCACTAGAAAAAAGTGTAAGGAATGTAAATATGATTAATAAAAATTTTATTTACTGTTATAAACAATTAAATTTAACAAATTTTGAAAATAATTATTTTTTTAAAGAAACTGTTTTTTGTTTTATAAGAATGATATCTTTTAAATAAAAATGTTAATTAAGAGCAATAAATTACTAAACTAATTATTATAAAACACTTTCAAACATTTAATTTAAAAAATTATAAAAATAATTAATTTCGAAAATATTATAATCGATAAAGTATTACGAGCTGTAGGTGGCCTTGAATAGTAAATTTCAGTTTCCGACCACTGTGCGACGGATGAAAGAAGACTGAACAATTTGCCGGTACTTGTAGCTATTGTTCATTGGAAGAGGGGTTAGTAGTTGATGATTGGTCGGTGCGCGCTTGATGCACTGAAGTCGAACCAATCAGGTTGTCTTTTCCAGTATAGAACATTCTGATTGGCTCTCATTCAACACGTCGAAAGCAAAACTATTCAAGCTCTAGTCCTCCCCCAAAACCTGAAAACTTTAAATCTTAGAGACACGTAATTCAATTATCAAAAATTAAAACTTTCTTAGATTATAAATAGGTTACTTGATAATATATCAATAATTCTGATTTAAGTTTAATTTCAATAACCAAGTAAACATAAAATGTAATCTTATATAAGGTAGTAACTATGTAAAACATTAAATAGATAATATGCATTTCGGTTGGAAGATTTAATTAAACAGTTTCGCTTTCGACGTGTTGTATGCGAGCCAATCAGAATGTTCCATACTGGACAAAAAAACCTGATTGGTTCGATTTCAACCAACCACCAATCATCAATTACTAACATCTCCTTCAACAAACAATATCTACAATTTCTGGCAACTGTTCAGTCTTGTGTCATCCGTCGTAAGTGTTGCATCGTTGCTGTCAAAAAAGTATTTTAAAATGTCGGGACGCGTTAATGGAAGCAAAGGGAGACTCGTAGTATTCAATCCAGATTTTAATTCTCCTCTAAACATTCGGTCCTTTTCAGTACCAATAAATCTTTTTAAATAAGATTTATACTATTTTTCAAAATAAAAATTTATATTGGTTATATCCAGCGTATGTATACTTAAACAAGTTCTTATTTTGTACTAATCTTGTCATACTTTCTCATACGGGCGAAACAAATTTTTGGATAATCAGTCTTGGGTATTCTTAACCTATAAAAATTCATCAGACAATTTAGTGACTAAAATCTTCCTGTGGGAAATTGACACTGATTAGGAAATTACTATAGCATACTGGAGAAATATTAATCGCAATATTGGAAGACAAAAAATTCCAGAGATTATTCATTTTTTAATCTTAAAAGTGTCTTTCGATTTTATTTGAGCTACTTAGAGTAAAAATAAACTTTAAATGTTTAGTATGAGAATACTCGCTATAGTTTGGTAACTTTTTCTCTCAACTTTTTCTATCCGACAACTAGAAGATGGTGCATTGAGCCTAAAACAATAAATGTCAGGTAACACCCAATTTCTTAAAACGTAAAAGAACAAAAATTACGCGTTTGATGAATATTCAGAAGCAGAATTTGAATTGTAGCGATTCCGTGAGACTTGGAAGTAGTTTGAACCAAGACACGAGGTTACGTATTATTTTCTCATTCACGTTGTTATTTTATGTTTTCAAGAATCTTGAAAGTCTTCAGAAAGAAAATACGGAGCAGTGAAGGGGAAAAAATTAATGTGAACAGTAAAACAAATTTCGCATGAGAAAACTGATTGCCTCGCGTGGGTTTCTCGCGTGTATCTTATGGTTTCTTACACCCGTGACGATTCTTTATTGGTCGATCGAAAATCAACGACCGTAAGTGGAACACTTTGAAGACTCACGTGGGCAATGAGAATTATTTGAAAAAGACGAGCACTACCCACGAACTTCCGAGATTACAACATCCCACACTATTATGCCGCCGGATTTGTTCACAGTGCAACTGCGGTTAGCTCCTTTGGAAACTGGAAAAAAATAAAACACGCATTTTTAGTCTTTCCTGTAATCCGATATAATCACAATCAATTCTTCTCGCATCTTGCAAAAATGATAAAATTGTTTTAAAAATTTTTAGTTGATGATGAAATATTAGTCTACTTAGATATGGCTCATTCTTTTTCGATTCGGCAAGCCCCCTGCGCATTTTAATTTTCAAGATAAAAGGCTTTATTATAGCTTGAAATTTTCATCATAATTTCAATTTTTTTTATGTTTATGTGGTTTTTTATTCGATCTAAAATCTACCAAAAATATATAAATTGTGCGAAAAATAAAGAAAAAAACTAAAAATTATTAGTCTAAACAACTTCGAGATTTAAATAAAACAGTTAATCCCGTGAAAAATCAAAACTTATCAAACATTATAATAAGGAAGAACCCTTCAAAATCATCCCCTAAACACGAATTTAAAAAAATTGACAAATATTCTTAAACAAGTAGACAGAAACCTTCTTTAGAGATTTCACAAACTTTAAAAGTCACTAAGAATAAATATATATGAAACTTACCCCTAATATCATTAAAAATAACCCTTTAAAATCATCCCTTAATCATTAATCCTGAAAATGTACAACTTTTTAATATACAAATAAACTAAAAAAATTTCGAGAGAATTCTCCGGCTTTAAAAATCGACCGAATGTAGTCCTATGTACCTTGCTACCTTCAGCATCAAAAGCCACCCTTTGAAATTATCCCTTATAAAAATAATTTAAAAAAATAGCCAATTTTTTATTAAAAAAATACCAAAAAACTTTTGAGAGAACTATCTGGCTTTAAAAATCGTTCAGAATGTACTTTTATATAATGTATCCCTTTCAGCACCAAAAACTGCACTTCAAAATCATCCTCTAATAATAAATCAAAAATTGACAATTTTTATTAAACAAATAAACTAAAAAAATTTCGATAGAATTTTCCAGTTTCCCTTTAGCATTAATCAAAAATTTTAATTAAAAATTTGTGAATTAAAATAAAACAAAAAAAATTTTTTTTTAGAGAATTACCTGGTTCTAAAAATTTCTCAGAATATATTCTTATCTACCATACCCTCTTGAGCATCAGAAATATTTATAACTAAAGGGTTAATTTTTATGCTAAAGGTGGAAAGGTAGATAGGAATACATTCTGAGCAATTTTTATATCCGGGTAATACCTTAAAAAAAAAAGTCATTTTATTTGTTTAATATTAATTGAAATTTTTTATAGAAGATTAGGGGATGATTTTGAAGGGTGGTTTTCGATGCTAAAAAGGGGTAGGGGAATTATGTCAAAATTTTTTTGGTATATTTGTTTAGTAAAACATTGTCCAATTTTTGGATTAATAAATAAGGGTTGAATTTAAAGGGTGGTTTTTGATGCTAAAGGTGGTAAGATAGCTAGAAATATATTATGAGTAATTTTTCGAGCCGGGTAATTCTCTATAAACATTGTATTTTCTTTGTTTAACATTAATTGACAATTTTTTGATTGAAGATTAGGGGATGATTTTGAAGGGCTCTTTTTGATGCTGAAGGGGTAAGGCAGAAAAGAATACATTCTGAGCGATTTCTAAAGCAGGAAAATTTTCTCGAATTTTTTTAGTATTTTTTGAATAAAAATTGTCAATTTTTGATTTAATATTAGGGGATGATTTTGAAAAGCGATTTTTATTACTGAAAAGGGTAAGTTAGATAAAAGTACGTTCTGGACTATTTTGAAATCCAGAGAGTTCTCTCAAAAGTTTTTTAGTTCATTTTTTTAATAAAATATTGTTCATTTTTTGATTTAATGAAAAAGGGATGATTTTAAAGTGTGGTTTTTGATGGTGAAGGTAGAATAGACCGAAACACATTCCGATCAACTTTTAAAACTGAAAAATTCTCTCAACATTTTTTAGTTTATTTATTTAATAAAAAAGGGTCCATTTTTTGGTTTAATGTTGTTTTTGATGCTGAAATTGGTAATGTAAATATGAATATATTGTGAGCGATTTAAAAATCAAATTGTTGATTTTTAGGTTAAGGGATGATTTTCAAGCGTAGTTTTTGATGCTATTAGGGGTAAATTTTTATAGGTATTTATTCTTAGCGACTTTTAAAGTTAGTGAATCCTCTAGAAAAGGGTTTTGTCTACTTGTTTAAGAATATTTGTAAATTTTTTAAATTCCTGTTTAGGGGATGATTTTGAAGGGTTTTTGAGCGATTATGCGTAATATTTTTTAACCCTTAGGTGGAAATAAAAAACACCATACGACATCAAAAAGTTGATTTTTTGACGAAAATTGTAAGCTACAATATCTCCATTTTTTCTTGATAATTAAAATATGTAAGGGGATGGCCGGATCGAGAAAGAATGCCCCATATGTATTTTATAATTAATTTTATCATTTTATTAAAGTAGATCAATCGCTTAAAATTTACTCTTCTATGGAGAATTAAAATGGTAACGAGCAAAAGTCACGTAACAAGAGACATTTATAGTTGTTATCGTTGACCTAATCCCCGATCAAAGGCGCGCTGGCGTTGCGCTGTAGGTGAGTGCTATTGTCTAGTCTTAATCGACGATACAAGACAATAGGACGGCACGATGTGACAGCCGGCTGCGAATGATAGAATCGTCATTTTGTCCAACCGATAAATTCATTGAATTACTCATGGCACGCCTCAACAGTGGCGATCGATTCCAGCCAACTCCTGATGAACACTGCATGTAAATTGCTCAAAGCTATGTAAATTTACTCAGATTGGTGGACCCAAATCATATATTCTCAATCAAAGAAACTTCAACGTTTTTTCCAATTTCCAATTTTGTTCTTGTAATTTCACCCTTTCATGTGCAAATCTTCGTCTCTCTATATTGATCTTTCCTTTTTGTCAAGACGAAAGAGTCTGAGTATTTCCAAAAAGAACTGAGAGTTTCCGGAAAAAACCGAGGTTTTCCGAAAGGAACCAAAAGTTTTAAAAAGAAACTGAGAGTTTTCAAAGATAATAATCAAAAAATTCCAGAGGGATTCAAAAATTTTCAAAGGTAAATGAGAGTTTTCTAGGGGAATCGAAAATTTTCTAATGAAACCGAGTGTTTCTAAAAAGGAATTCGAATTTTCGAAATGAAATCGGGGTTTTTCAAAGGGAACCGAGAGCTTCAGAAGGGATCTGAGTGGAATGAAGGAATTTTAAAATTTTCGAAGAGAAATAAGAGATTTCGACAGGAACCAATAATTTTCTAATGAACCGAAAGTTTCTGAAAGGAATTGAGAGTTTCCGAAAAGAACTGAGAATTTCCGAATGAAACCGAGCGGTCTGAAGGGAACTGAACGTTTTTAAAGAGAATCGAGTATCTTCAAAAGGAATCGAGACCTTTCGAGGGGAACTGATTGTTTCCCAAGAAAATCGAGAGATTCCAAAGGGATTTAAAAATTTAAAATAGATTTAGAGTTTTCGAGGGGAACCAAGAATTACCGATTGAATCTGAGAGTTCTAAAGTTCCAAAGGGAACTTTATCCTCTTTAAAAATCCATAAAAACTTTTCAAAAATCTTAAAAATTAACAAAATGTTAATTTTGTTTATTTTACTAAACTTGAACGAGTGCAGAACAGATTTCTCCGTTTTGCCGCAAGACAGATGGGGGTGTTTCATGACAGATTTGATCACGACTATTCTAAACTGAAAGGTCTGTTCTGTGTTCAAAAAATTTCTTCACGATTTCTTTTTGCAGATATTCTATTTCTATTCAAATTAATAAATGGTCTGATTAACTGTTCCGTTTTATTTGATAAATTAAATTTTAACTCCAACACCTCTAACTTAAGAAATCTACCTGTGTTTAGATTGTCATTAAGGAAGACCAATGCGGGAGAGAACTCAGTTATCGATAGATTATGTATAAAGAGGCTAATTCTGCCAAAAATAATATTAGCTTTTTTGGAGTCACATTAAACAGGTTTATTTTGCAGCTACGAGCGTATGTAAATGAAGAATCTAATTTTACTGTTACTACGTAAGCAGATATTGTTAACAGCTCGACATATGATTTAATTAATTACTTTATATTATCTGCGATATTTGCAATCACATAGTTTATAATTGTTAGTACCTAGTGTACGAAAGGGCTCTTCTTTGTTTTTTTTACCC
Source organism: Ganaspis brasiliensis (assembly GCA_037103525.1). Classification (NCBI taxonomy): domain Eukaryota; kingdom Metazoa; phylum Arthropoda; class Insecta; order Hymenoptera; family Figitidae; genus Ganaspis; species Ganaspis brasiliensis. Next base: position 2,211,633 of record JAZKLR010000003.1, on the reverse strand, counting down.
GTTTATGTAAATAAATAAATAAAAAAGGTTTAAAAGATAACAAACGGTTTTTCAAAGGAAACCATGAGCTTCCAAATGGAATCGATATTTTGTTAAAAAACCGAAAGTTTCTGAAAGGGACTGAACATTTTCGAAGGGAATCAAAAGTTTTTGAAAGGAATTGAGAGTTTCAAAAAAGAAGTAAGAGTTTCCGAAAGGAACTGAGAGTTTCTGAAAGGAACTGAGAGTTTCCGAAAGGAACTGCGAATTTCCTAATGGAATCGAGAGGTTCTAAAGGAAACTGAACATTTTTAAAAGAAATGGAGTATTTTCAAAAGCAATCGAGACCTTCCAAAGAGAACTGATTGTTTCCGAAGAAAATCGAGAGATTCTACAGGGATTTAAAATTTTTCAAAGGAAATCGACAATTTTTTAAGGGATCTAAGTGTTTCCGAAAAGAATCGAGAGATTATATCAGGATTCGAAACTTTTCTAAGGGAACTGAGGTTTTCGAGTGGAAGTCAGAATTTTCAAATGAAACCGAGAGTTTCTAAAAGAAACTGAGAGTTTTCTAATGGAGCTACCTTTCTAGTTTTCGGACGTGGTATCTTTAGGAAAAAATTTAACAATGAATAGAAAAAAGAAATAGTGGAATAAATAAATTCAATGTAATATTTGTAAATACTTGGCAAAAAGTGTAAATATACATACCAGTCAACAATAGTGTCCAAAATCCTTTGAAAACATTACAATGAAGCTCCAATTTCACATAAACACTTCTGCTTCACACTTTAATAAATTGTAATAAAATTTATAAACAATGTTTCTTTATTTTTGGAAACTTTTGATATTTAAAAAAATTTGATATTGTAACGTTCCGTACAGACTGAATGAAATTAGGGAACTGATCGTTTGCGAAGCAAACCAAGTATTCCTAAAGGTAACCAAGAGTTTCTGTAGGCAACTTAGTGTTTCCTAAGATAAAGGAGAAATTCCAGGTGAATTTGACAATTTTCGAAAGGAAATGAGAGTTTTCGAGGGGCAACGAGAATTTTTAATGAAACCAAGAGTTTCTGAAAAAAACCTAGGTTTTTCAAAGAGAACTGAATGAATCAGAAGGTAAATAAACGTTATTAAAGGGAACCGAGTATTTTCAGAGGGAATCGAGACCTCCCGAAGAGACCTGATTGTTTCTAAAGAAAATTAAGAGATTTCAGAGAGATTTGAGAAATTTCAAAGGGAACTTAGTTTTTTTTTAGGGGAACCAAGAATTTCGCAGGGAACCGTAATTTTCCAAATAGAATTAATATTTTTCAAAGTAACCGAAAGTTCTGAAAGGAACTGAACGTTTTCTAAGGGAACTGAGTATTTCTAAAGGAAACTGAGTGTTTTTGAAAATAATCGAGAAGTTGCAGAGGGATTTTAAAATTTTCTAAGGGAAATGAGAGTTTTCGAGGGGAACCGAATTTTTTCTAATGAAACCGATAGTTTCTGCAAGGAACTGAGAATTTTCGAATAGAACCTAGGGGTCTGAAGGGAACTGAAAGTTTTTAAAGCGAATCGAGTATTTTTAAAAGGAATCGAGACTTTCCGAAGAGAACTGATTGTTTCCCAAGAAAATCGAGAGATTCTAAAGGAATTTGAGATTTCTAAGAGGAAATGAGAGTTTTCAAAAGGAACCAAGGTTTTTCGAAGGGAACAGACAGCTTTATAAGGGAATTGAGTGTTTCTGCAGAGAATCGAGAGATTCCACCAGGATATACGAAAATTTTCAAAGGAAACTGAGGGTTTTTGAGGGAATTTTAGAATTCTCAAATGAACCCGAGAATTTTCGAAGGGAACCAAGGGGTTTTAAAGGGAACAGAACGTTTTCAAAGAGAACCAAGTATTTCCAAAGGTAAACAAGAGTTTCCGAAGGGAACTGAGTGTTTCCGAATAGAACCGAGAGACCTGAAGGGAACTAAACGTTTTTAAAGGGAATCGAGTATTTTCAAAAGGAATCGAGACCTTTTGAGGGGAACCGATTGTTTCCGAAGAAAATCTAGAGATTCTAGATGAATTTGAAAAATTTTTAAAGGGATTTAGAGTTTTTGAGGGGAACCGAGTGTTTCTGAACGGAATTGAGAATTTCCAAAGGGAACTATGAATTTCTAAATGGAACCGAGAGTATCTAATAGGAACTGAGAATTTCCGAAATGTCCTGAGAGTTTCTGAAGAGATCCAATTTTTCTATAGGGAACCAAAATTTTTCAATGGGAACCGAGAATTACCGAATGGAACCGAAAGTTTCTGAGGGGAACCGAAAATTTCCTAATGGGATTGATAGTTTCTGATGGAAACTAAGAATTTTCGAAGGGAATCGAGTGTTTCTGATGGGAACCAAGAGTTTTTAAAAGGAACAGAGAGAATTTTCTGGAGAAAACTGACAATTTACGAAGGGAATCGTGAGTTTTTGAAAATAATTGTAAAAATTTTGTTAATATCGAGGGCCTATCGGGTAACTTTTGAAAACGAAAACAAAATTGCAAGTTTACCAACTTGCGGTTTCATTTTCGTTTCGCGAAATGGCGTTTTCGTTTTTGTCTTCATAGTTACGTAATAAGACCCTTGTAATCTGTAAGTAATAACATTTAAGAAATTAAAGAAAAGTTAATATTATTTCATATTTATCAAGAAATTGTACTGTATAATACTGTATAATTGTACTGTATATCCATAATAATTTTAATTGCGGATGTGCTAGATATACTATTTAAACGTATTAGATTCTTATTTTCCATTGATCTCGATTCGATACGTAACAACTGCCTACTGACATTGCCTAAGAGGCCGGAAATAAATGTTTTCAGGTGGGTCGATTCTTGCTAGCTTTACTTTGTTTGAAGGTATCGCAAAAAAATGCTCGACAAATTTCTCAATATAATCTAAGCTCAGATCCGATAAGAATTCATTCTCTGTTTACTCAACATTTCTAGAAACTTGTTAGATTCATAAAAATTCAGCCAACGACTCTACTCGTGTATGAAATACGCTTTAACTATAAAGTTGTTACTCGAAAAATTTTATTTTAACATTAATCCGATTTTGCTAGAAAAAATTTAATTTTCCTTCTCTGCAGATTCTTCTCCAAAATTTACACACTTAATTAAATATTCTAAAAGAATTTTTAGTTTAGTTTATTAACGCTTTAGTTATCAGTAATAATATCCGTATGAATTTAACAAAACTATATTACTAGGTTAAAGACATAAATTTCAGCTTTTTCGCAAAAACAAAATACATCAGGAAATTACATAAACGCGTTGATATGATTCCCATTTGGGTTTTTAAATCTGCACATAAATCATTCTGTGGTAACCTCCCGTGGACGATTAAAATTTAAGCCAAATCGGTGATATAAGTTATTAATATTCATTGTTTTATAAAAATAAAATGAAAAATAAAAACGCGATAAGAAAATAACGTGATATGTTAGTGAAGATGTAAAATTGTCATCCGTTTTATTTACTAATTTATTAGTAATGAAATAATTAGAATATGCGCACAGAAGATATATAACTACTCTTGTCAAAGTTTCATTAGTTTATAATTTTGAAACCTGCTGATAAATCATAAGGGACCAGTAATGGTTGGGTTACGTTTCAAAATATCTATACATGTTAGCGTCACCGTCTACTATGTTATCTTGAACGTTTCATCGATCGACTAAATTCACTTTGTGGCATCAGGATTGCTCGATGTTGAGAATAGTTAAAAGCTGTATAAAATTTATTCTTCCGACGTTTATCGCCTGACGCAACTCACCATAAACTTATTTCCTTCCTTCGAGAAGCCTATAAAGTTCATTTTTAATAAATACGAAATTGACATCGTTCTATAAATTTATCAATTGAAGAAAACGTAATTTTTTACTGTTTCTTATGTTGGAAATTAATATCATAAATGTGTCGAGACGATAACTGATTTTTACCTTAGTTTTTTTTTAATTGAAGTTACTCAATTTAATGCGTTAAGTTATTTTTAAATTTTAGCTTTATAAAGGATCAATCACTAAACTAGAGTTAGGATAGAATTTTTTAAAATCAAATGAAAGAGCAAATTCATCCCATTCTTGTCTTCTCCTTCTTTTCTCTACTTCTACTTCTGTTATTTTTAAATTCATTTTATTTTATTTTCAAATTTTAACATTATAAAGGATCAATAAGTAAATTAGAATTAGGATAGAATCATTTAGCATCAAATGAAAGAGCGAATTCATCCCATTCTTTATCTTCTTCTTTGTTTCTATTTCTGCTTCTGTTATTTTTTAATTTATTTTATTTTCAAATTTTAACATTATAAAGGATCAATAATTAAATTAAGATTAGGATAGAATTATTTAGCATCAAATGAAAGAGCGAATTCATTTCATTCTTATTTTCTTTTTTGTTTCTACTTCTACTTCTGTTATTTTTGAATGTATTTTATTTTCACATTTTAACATTATAAAGGATCAATAATTAAATTAGAATTAGGATAGAATTATGTAGCATCAAATGAAAGAGCGAATTCATTTCATTCTTATCTTCTTTTTTGTTTTTACTTCTACTTCTGTTATTTTTGAATTTATTTTATTTTCACATTTTAACATTATAAAGGATCAATAATTAAATTAGAATTAAGATAGAATTATTTAGCATCAAATGAACGAGCTAATTTATCCCATCTTTTATTCTTCTTTGTTGCTTCTACTTCTGCTTCTAATTCTGCTTCTGCTTTTGTCTCTGCTTCTGATTCTGCTTCTGTTTCTGCTTCTGTTCCTGCTTTTTGCTTACTGATTATTTTTGCTAATTTTTTCTATAATTAGCCAAATCGCCGATCTAATTATAAGTAATGTTAACAATAAAAAAAAATGTAATCAACAATTCTGTGTTACGAATATAATTTTTTTTCTATTCAGTTCAATAAAAAAATGTGAAATGCAAATATCGGAAAAGAAATTCTAAGAAAGTGACAAATAATGATAAAAATTTAATAATTGATACATTAATGCATTTTGTGACAAAGAAAATGTCAAAGTATAGATCTAAATTGGAAAATTTAAAAACCAATAACCATTTATTCTCTGAAATGCCAACTTCTGCTGTTATTATTTACTAATGACAGAAACATGTTGCATGCCTCCATCAAGATCAATAAGGCAGATTTGATTCTTGCATACATTGAATGTCACCGCATTAACAATGCGTAATACAGCCAATATACATTAGGACGTCAATGAGAGATAAATCTTTAACAGAACGTTAATTAGCACTACATATTGAGCATATAGGATTCTTGTTACTAATTGGTACATTAATTCTCAAAGGTAGGTCACAAACACGAAGCACAACATGAATCTAAAAATGTGTTACAGTGAATCATTAAGCTACTTTTAATAAAGAATTTTAATTCTTTACTAAAATTATATCTTTTATTACCAAATAATTATTTTAAAATGTCCTTATTTTATTTTAAAGATTATTTATTTATTTATTTAACAGTTATTATTACCTCTTCAGCAAAATTAAGGGAAGGTTGTTCATTGCGATAAAGGTATCAAATAAAAAACTTCTTCAGCGAAAAGAGGCTACTAAAAAGAGTGTTCTCAAATTAGTCATCATTGTCAGGAATAATATTGTTTGAAAAATGTTTTACACACATTTTCAGAAATGACATTAAATCGAGGGGAAATTAATATTCTTGTTTAACAGTACTGCAACTGTCACATATAGGTTTGCCCTTCTTCGTATTAGCCCGAACTAAATGCACGATACATATGCATTTCAATGATGGTGGGCATAAGTCGTAAATTCGAAGAACATGCCGATACCGTTTGGTGTCTATGGGTTGGAAAATTGAAGTGTGTATAGTTAACTATGCAATAGTGAATTGTGCAGCCTGTGAGAATCCTAAACCATTTTAATGATTTGATTTGATTAGAAAGTAAAAAAATAGTTTCTGCCAATTTAAACTATCTTCCTAAAAGTTTACTAATAACAAAAGACGTTCAAAGAAATGCCAAGGCTGTAAATAAACAATCGGTGAAATTATATTTACCAAAATGTTTCAATTTATATTTATGTTGAATTAAATATCATAAAAATGTTGATCCGTATTTACATAAACAGAATTTTGGTAAAATATTAAATTTTTACCTTCTTGCAGGAATGTACACCTCGGAGGAACACCTTGTCGATTTAGAAGTGGTATTTCCACGGAAAGTAACTAGAGATGGTGAATTGATATCATACAACGTGACGCATCATCAAGAAGAAGACGGCGAAAACGAATTGCATTTTCGACTGGTTCGAGCTGGAACTGAGTATCATTTGCACTTAACACCTGTTCGTGATTTTATTAGTCCCTTAATGATTATCGAGAGGCGGAAGAGGGATACTCACATACGCCACTCAGCAAAAAATAGTTCCAGTAAATGCCATTATCGTGGATACATTCGGGGACAAGCCAATTCCCGAGTTGTCCTATCCTCCTGTCATGGTTTGGTGAGTAATTTAATTAGTAATAAAAAATTTAATCTTTACGTCTAAAATATAAGGTCTAAAGTCTAAGGTATTTTTTGAAAATTCCCAACCAAATTTTTTAAGGAGGCTCTATTGTAAATAGAATTAACATTAAAACATTTATTGGCCTTGAAAAGATCCGATTGTTTAAAGGAGAATTTAAATCCAGGTTCAATTCTGCGAGTCTATTTTAAGTTCATTAACGAGACTTGAAATTTATAAAAACTTCTTCGACAGCGACAAGACTGCACTCACGACGGATGACACAAGACTAAACGATTCCCGAGAAAAGTAGCTGTTGTCCGTTCGAGGAGGGGTTAGTAATTGCTGATTGGCCGATGCGCAGTCGATGAATCGAAGTCGATCCAATTAGTTTTTCTGCCTACTGTGAGACATTCTAATTGGTTCGACGTCGGTACATCGAGTGCGCATTGGCCAATCAGCAATTACTAACTCCTCCTCGAAGCGACAACAGCTACTGTTCTCGGGAATCTTTTAGTCTTGTCTCATCCGTCGTGAGTGTAGTCTCGTCGCTGTCGAAAAAGTTTTTAAAAATTTCGGAACGCGTTAATGCAGTTAAAGTGAGACTCGCAGAAGTGAACCTGGATTTCAATTCTCCTTTAAACAATCGGATCTTGTCAGGGGCAATAAATCTTTTAACGTAAGATTTATACTATTTTTTCACACAAATAGTATTTTTTTACTATTTTTTAACCTCGAGAACATATTTTTTAAAGTAAAAGTTCCAGATTATAAAAGCAAATTCAAGATTAGAGCAATCTAAAGCGTTAAATAAAAGAAATTCTGATTAGAATTTTTTTTTGTAATCTAATAACAAAACCCAAAGCTTTGGAGGCTGATGCAAGCATAGATAGAATATGATCATGAAAATAAAACTTTTCATTAATCAAGAGTTCCAGGTCTTTAGTGTAATACACCCTTGTTAATGCATTGTTATTTATTTTATCATTATAAATAACTATTTCCTATTCTAACTATAGACATAAAATATATTTATTGACATTCAAAGGTAATTTTTTAAAAACGACCAACGGTGTATCATATAATTAAGTTTGTTTGTAACACTTTAGCATCATGTTCATGTTTAACAAGGAAAATATTTACATCGTCGGTAAAAATAAAAACAAAAGAATTGATATTGTTAGAAACGTCATTAATGTAAATTAAAAAAAGCGGAGGCCATAGAGACGAATGGAAAGGGGATGATAAGAAATCCTTTGACTGGGATTAGGAAATCAAACGCCCAAGAACACATGAAATAAAATAAAGAAAGCAATTTATATGAGAGCAGTCAGCACGATTCATATCTACTTACAGATATTACACGTCTTCCCTTTCAGAACATTAGTGCAAGTCAGATGTAATACTCCGATCCTATCGTTTCCTGACGCTTTTACGATAAATCACGTAGTACCTATTTAAGCAGATACTTATACCGACGCAACGTAATCCGAACATACTCGAGTTCAATCTAATTTTACCAGGGGATTTTCCCTGAAAGTACTACTCTTGAAGTCAAATAAAGGGGTCTCGTCGCTCAAAAGGGTTTCGAAGATCGTAAACGAGCTTTGAGTTTGGCAGAGCTATACGCATATCTTTCTCCTCGCTTTTGTGGCTTTGCTCGGTAAGATTCTATCTAGATGCTAAATCGACTGACTGAATTAGTGAAGATGCGAGGAAACCACGAGCAACGCAGAGAGACATTTCCTTATACAGAAACGATATTAAGTACATAGACTAATTCTCTTTCAGGATTTGTCATTATCAATCAACTGCCGCAGAAAGTTAGTTCACATGAAGATAAAGGAAATACTCTCTGTGCTATTCAATAATATTTCTGAAGATAGGACAAATTAGTTATCTAAATAAACTTAATTTACAATCTTGATTATAATTATACTACCATTTGGAAGAAGTTGTTAGTGCAGAAATGTATACTTTGCTTTCAAACGGTAAATTTCGCTTCTAGTTGATAATTCAATTCGCTTGGCAGATTTATAGTGACACCTTTCAACGAATACATGAATTCCCTCATTCATATTTACATACTTATTGTAGCATTATGTCTTCTTGGGTACTCAAGATTCGAGACTTAAGAATTTCAGATGAATCTCTTTTCCTTACTTTCCAAACTTGACTGCTGCACGCAAGGTCCAATAATTGCTCAATTTTCTTCTGAAAGCTGTGGAGCAACTTGTCGCTCAGATAATAATAATTGATCCTTCTTCTTGTCCTCTCCGTTATGCACGAATTGACAGTACAAGGATTTAAAAATCGATAATTGCACGTTATCATAAATGCAAATAATACAAATGCAGATTTCTTATTTTTAAAACCACATATCTATGTGAGGACATGTTTCAGAAACCAAATAATAGCTTGACAACTACGAATATCCATTACATCGTTAAACGTTAAATGAACCTAAATGCCAGCGGTACCATACCTGCTATGCTCGACAATTTCAGGCCTGTTTGATAATGTCATTACAGCGTAGGCGTAATGTGATTCCTCCAAACCCCTTGTCCCTCTCATCACTGTTTATAGGCTGGTCTCTTCTATCCAATTTCAAGGCACAATTAGGTGCTTAGAGAGGTAATTAAACACACCATGTGATAGTCTGGTCATATTTAATTTAATCCTTTCATGCCTGAAGAAATAATAATTTTGTACATTTCATATTCCACTGGGAATTCTTTTTCCTCGTTAGGACGTTCAAAAAAAGCTTTATTTACGATTTTCGGCTACACATTAAAATAGTTAATAATATACATTATGCATATTTGAAGAAAATATTAACAATTTTTTTAAAATAAATATTGAGAAATATGTGGGATATTAGCAGTAAATTTATTTATAAAATGAATACGTCACAATTGTTCATCCGTTAGAGACAAATTAAATTTGGTTAGAGTTTAAGGTATATTATTATTAATCTTTTAATACACGTTTATTTTTCTCACGAAGTCGATTCTTTGAAGGTGAAAAACAATTGTTCTGCATGAACTCAATAAACTTCTGATGATCTTTTTCGTTTTAAATTTGAACTTCAAATCCTGCGAAAAATAATAATTTCTTGGATAGCCGATCTTGTCGCTTTGACGGCAAGAACGAATCTGCTTTGAAGTTTCCGAGCGCTCTATTTATGTGGTTTTCCGCGCGGGATCGAGCGCCAATCAGATTGTAGTGATATTTTCGGCGGTGCTACTTTACTGATTTTTCATTTTATCACCTTGACCTATATGTAAAAAAATCAGAATACCCCCTCATAACAAAAGGATATCCCAGGGACACAAAGGATATCCTAGGGTCATCTCCAGGTTATCCACATTTTCGCCTCAAGAGATATATTCTAATGATTTATAAAGAAAAAAATTTTTAGGTGAATGGATTCGAACCCGCGACCTTACGCATAGCCCGTTTCTTAAGCGTGTCTGTAACCCATTGAGCTATAGAAGCTTGTTACATATAGTTAAGAAAAACATTAGTATTTGATGCAAACAGTATTAGTTGAATTAAAAAAATTTTTGTTTAAAAAAAGCTGAACAAATCCAGTAATTGTCTTCAACAAATAAAAATATTTGTTACTAATAATTATTTTATGATACATTTCGGTTATAAGTAATTAATATTTTCGTTATAATAATAAGTAATATCCCTGGGACTCCTCAATGGAATATTGCAATTTCTATATCCCATGTGGGATTCGTTTCTACACCTTTTATAAATACTTTTAATATAATTTTTAAAAAGAAATTAATATAAATAAATAAAATAAATACTTATTCAGGACAAAATTTATAAAAAATTTTTAGAATTAAAAAACTGTTAATAAATAATTGCAAATTTTACAAAATGAATAGAAAAAAAATCAATTAAAAATCAGAAAAAGTAATTTAAAAAACATAGAACTGTTTTAAAACAAAAGAAAATAAATTAAATTTGAGAAAAAAAAATTTAAAAAAACCATTGAAAATTGAGATAAATAATTTAAAATTGAAAAAAACATTTAATATTTGAGAAACAACCTAATTGGAAATATTGCATAGTACCTATATTTTAAATAAAGGAAAATTAAAGAAAATTTCAGAAAAATTCTTAAAACTTTTAGAAGTTTACTGAAAAAAAAAGATAATAATTAAAAATTACAGGAAAGAAATGAAAAAAGACAAACATATTTTAAAATTGAAGAGAATAATTTTTAAGTAATTAAAGGAACTAAATATCGAAAAATAATTGAAAAATGATTTTAAAATTTGAAACTTAAAGAAAATGTTAGAAATATTATACAAGCAATGATAGGTTGTAAAAAATAATAACATTTGAGTAAAATAATTCAAAAAATTACAGAATTTATTTTAAATAAAAAAAAATCATTGAAATTTGAGAAAACTACATGAAGATCTTAAAAATTAATTGAAAAAAATAAGAATAACTAAAAATTGGAGAAAAAAATTGAAGAAAGATAAAAATAATTGTAATTTACTATAATTAATCAAAAGAAAATTGAAATTATTAAAAAAAAATATAAATAAAAAAATTGAAGATAATAATTAAAATTTTAGAAAAGTACTTAAAAATCTTAAAAAGTAATTTTAAAAAATGAGAATAATAATTAATAATCAAGAAAAACAATTGAAAAATGATAAAAATTATTAAAAACTGAAATAAATAAATGGAATTGGAAATATATAATTGAAGAAATTGAGCATTTGGTATAAATTAGAAAAAATTAATTTAAATTTTAGAGAAATAATTGAAAAAATTACATAATTTTTTTTATGTTAAAACAAATAATTAAAATTTTAGAAAATTACTTGAAAATCTTAGAAATTCATTGAAAAAAAAAGAAAATAAGTAGAAATTAGAGAAAATCATTGAAAAATGATTGTAATATTATAAAACAATGAAAGTTGCAAGTTGATATAAATAAATAAAATTTAAAATAAATAGTTGAAAAAAGCATCATTTTTTACAAAATAGAAAAAAAAATTGAAATTTAAGAAAAATACTTTAAAATCTAGGAAATTATTAAAACAAATGAAAATAAATAAAAATTAAAGCAATTCGACGCCCCCCGTTGATAAAGTGTTTATTAAAAAGCCAGGTTAATAAAATGTTAATTTGAAAAACAGTGGAATGTCATTTTTATAATTATTTTTTTTTGGATATGATTTCTATTCAACTGTTTGTTTAATCAAATGACTTTTGAAGTTTTGTCATAAAATGTTAATTGGACCGAACGATGGATACATTTTTTTATTAATTCAAATATGCAATAACATTCTGTATAACATTTTTTATAACCTTGCTTTAACATTATTCTACTGTTTTTCAAATTAACATTTTATTACACTGGCTTTTTAATAAACACTTTATCAACGGAGGGCGTCGAATTAATTGTACGAAGATTTTAAAATTTGGAACTTAATGAAAATATTTTAAATATGATACAAACATTGATGAGTTTCAAAAATAATGATATTTGAGTAAAATAATTGAAGAAATTACAGACTTTTTTTTTTAATATAAATAAATAATTGAAATTTAAGAAAAATACTTAAAAATCTTAGAAAATAATCAATTTTAAAAAATAAGAATTATAATAAACAATCGAAGAAAATAATTGAAAAATGATAAAAATTATTCAAAATTGAAATAAATAAATGAAATATGCTGTAAGTAATTTAAAATTAAGAAAAAAATTAAAATATGATGAAAAAAATTTCAATAAAATATGAGAAATAGTAATAATAATTGAAAAACTCATAGAAGATAAGATTAAATAAAACAAAATAATTACAAAATTGCTTAAAAATTTTTAATTATAGAAAATAATTTTAAAAAACGCAAAAATAATCGAAAATTTATTAAAATAATTGAAATTTCAGATCAAAAATTGAAAATTTTGAAAATTATGCAAAAAGAATGAACGTAATTAGAAATTGAAGAAAAAAAAATAGAAAAATTGCTGAATTTTTTTCTTAGCGAAAGAAAATAATTGAAAAATCGTTTAAAACATGAAAAATTGATGACAATAATCTAAATTTGAGATACTAACTGAAAATTTAGGAAATTAACTTAAAAATTATGAAAATATTAAAATACGGAGAAAATAATTGCAAAATAATATGAGAAACAATGAAAATTGAACGAAATGATTGAAAATTAAACTAAATAATTGAATATTGAGATACATATTTAACAGTTGAGGGGATGAATTCAGAAATTATGAAAGTTATTTAAAATTGACAATAATAATTGCAAAATGACAAAAATAATGGCAAATTATAAAAATTAATTTAATTTTGCGATGGATAATATAGAAATTAGGAATAAATAATTAAATTGATTTAATGTCAAGGAAAAAATAATTTAAATTTAAAAAATGTTTGTAAAAAAACTAAATAAAATAATTAAAATTTTAGAAGGTAAATTTAAGACTTAAAGAAACAAATTAAAATTAATTGAAAATTGCAGAAAATAATAGAAAAATGACCGAAATAGTACAAAACTGTAGTTTTAGTAATTGAAATCATAATAGAAGAAAATTATTAAAAATTGAAGAAATTTGTAAATCACTTCAAATTTAGCATGTTTGAAACGTGGATTAATTTAACTTTTAATTATTATAAGTTCACATTAACTGAAATTTTGAGAAATTAAAATTGCTATAAATTTGAAATTTGATAACATTTTATAAAGGTGAAATATGATTTAAAATTTTAAAGGAAAAAAAAATCTAGTGATAAATGTCAAGTGTGGACAGAATGATTGAATGAATAATTTAAACTTGTAAATTATTATTTTATAATTAAGGCCTTATTTTCCTTTTTTGCCCCAGGGCCCTTGTCCTCCCAGTTACGCCACTGATCACTTATCTTCTTAAAATAATGTTTGAACTGAAAATTTCCAAAGCAATAAGAAACAAATACTAATTAGGAATTCACCCTTAACTATTCGGGGTCTTGTTCTAAGCGCGCTCTTTTCTTTTACATATGTCCTGGTAAAGACCCTCGGTTAAAAAGAAACTGAGTTTCACCGTTTTTCTATTTCTCTCTCTCTCTCTCTCACACACACACACACACACACACATTTAAATTTGAAATTTTACCTAAAATTTTACCTCATTATACTAATATTCTTCAAATTTAAATCTTATTTCTAAATACAAACAATATACCTCCTGCTATGCCAATTATCGTCCGAACGAACCCATGAGGGTTAATAGCTTTAGGAAAAGAGACGAAAATTTCGAACTTTAATGGAAAAGAGAGAAAATTTCCCTTTCTCTTTCTCATTACCTGCAAAAATATTTGCTTCTCACTCTCTCCAAAGAGAAGCGTTACTTTCTAACGGCCTTTCCTAACTCAAAATCTAACGGTCCTTGGTAACTCATTTGCATATAACTTCTTTCTTAGTAAGGATTAAAAATGTTTGTAGCAGAAACTGCCGGAATAACAGGGTTCTGACTTAACGAACAACAAAAGACGGATAAACTTAATCATGTTCTAGAGGTCAGGAAGTGGTCATTTCGGTGATAATAGACTTGAACTTTTTGATCGAATACATTCAATAGCCGACTCCACTTGCAAACAAAATCATAAATATTCCACAAATCCTTGACTTAACGAAAGCGTTTTCTAGTAGGTATTAAGATCAATTTGAGGAGCCTTAATGCAGTTGTGGATCCAGACAAGGTTTTTGGAGGGGGTATCACATGAGAGAGAAAGAGATAGCGCTATAGTGATATCTCTTTCTCTCTCATTCTCAAATATAATGCTTTATATTGGATCCGCCAATGCTTTAATGTCCCATGATGCTCAAGGAACAGTTTTGCAATACATAAACAAAAATAACAAAAATTTCTTAATTCTAATAATTAACAACGTAAAAATTTACTCCTAGAGCCGTGAAGTGGTTTTCGTTCACAAATTTAATAATTGAGCGAATCTGCAATAGTTTCTAACCTAAAAGTTACGTTTGCGAGTTACATAATTGTTATAAAATTTTGTAACTTCACTTGGGATATCCACGACATATCCCATGACCGTAACGGCAGTCTATTTATTGATGATAATAGAAACATATTTTACAGCACTTGGACATGTATCAAGTGTACAGAAGTATAATTACAAAATAAATTTAGATCTATCCGTAAAAGATATTTCTAACGATTGAAGCTGATTCTAAAAAACGGCTACCACATCAATGTTAATCGGAAAACTATCCTTGCATTGCATCTATATAAATTATTGCATACACAAGTCCAGCAAAGGACATCAGATTAATAAAATATGTAAATAGACCTCCCTGATGTGCATTTTGTCATTTTACGTTCCTTCTGCTACTTGTCAGTGGGAACGATTTAATAACTCAGCTCAAGGTGTGCAGACTGCACATTTAATCTGGTGTGATTTAAATTAATGTCTTTTTGTAACCAATCGGTTTGAATCATCGCTTCTTCGAGGTAAGGAAATGAACTCTTTCCAAAGAAGAGCAAAAAAGAACAATTTTTCTCAGCATGGAAATTCACATTCCTAATTTTGAAGGGTCGCTCGCGTGATAGTTCACCATGTCGACATTTTTCCATCGAGTCAAGAAGAAAGACCAAGTATGAAAGTTGCTATCCTCGATGATGATGAACGCTTCCTGCCGCACGGCGGGTGATTTATGTCGTCATTAGAATGGTTGTCCGTACCTCCTTTACGCGTGGGCGGTGCATAATGATCGCTACTACTTGCCGCTTTCCGCGCAAAGTATACTAGCGAATAAGTTGGACCACTTTATATTTGCATGCTCATTACGCGTAACAGCTAAGACGTAATGTAACGCCCATAAGCCTTATTGGCTGCAATCATTGGTTGAGATAATACCTGGCTCGACAAGAAGAGATCGTTTTATTAAACGACTTGGGTTTGATTAATGATTCCAAGTGGTACGAGATTTTCAAATGTCTCTATCTATTGATCGTTTTCGAAATATGTTAAACAGTGACATGTCATAATTCAAACAATTGCATTACATTGCTGCGGATTATCGGGAACAATTAATGACAAATCCATTGCCTTAAGAATGAAAGTGGCTATAAGTAATTTGCACTTAGCGACTTGAGATACCGGGCAATTTTTTATAATGTGACTGCAATGCATGCTGGAGGGCAAAACCTTAACCATAGGCGTTTGTCGAGACGAGTCACGCGATAAGACGAACGAGTACGGTGCATTTTGCCAGCTTCGAGAGGGAGTCTATCTCTCTTTCGATCGATGTTGGAATTTAATAGACTTGAGTTGCTAATGTACATCAGAAGAGAGTACTTGCTTCTCAAATTAATTTTAGAACTATCTTTCATCTTGCTGGATCATTTGTTAAATTCTACAAGAATATGCATTTTAATTTCAATGCTCCGACTGACTAAAACGTACTGTAAAATTGATTAAGTGCTTCCTAGGATTTATCATGCAAATACTGAGCAAAAGTTAATTAAGATTGCTGACAGAAAGTGGGACGCATGAATATTCTCAAAATCCGTTAAATGCAATTTTGATTGAATTGAAATTATTAGAGGATTTTTCTTAATGAGTGTGTTACTTGTGTCTTATCCTATCTTAAGAGTCCTTACTAAACCGAAATGTAAATGATATAAAAAATATTTCACACAAAATGTACGAATTCATTAAATTCATAAAATTAAATTTATATGAATCTACGAATTTTAAAATTAATGGGAGTGATGCGTATGGTAAGAAAACCTCGAATTACGTTATTCTATATTGGTGAGTTTCTTATTCTAAACAAGATAAGTAATTTCATCGATCTAACGTGTCCAAAAATTTTTAGTTTATCCCTTCTCATTTTAAATCTGTTAATTAGAACGCGTTTCAGAAAAGACAGTCCAATATTCAAAATTAAATACCCACACAGCACTAGAAATTCCCTGAATTTCCCCTGAATATTGGTCCACATTTCCCGAATATTCGAACCTAATATTCAGGGAAGTTTCGTGGAAGCATCAAAATGTCCGCCATAAAGAAAATTGGACGCTAAATTTCCCTGAAAATGTATTTCTAATTTTCAGGGAATTTCCGCATCTAATATTCCTAGAATATTCAGGGAAAGTTAAAAAAAATTTCCAAAATTTTTTTGATCTGGTAATTGATAAAAATTGTATGTCATATTTGGCACCCGTAGGATTCTAGAACATTAAAACTACTGCGCAGCCGTAAGTGTCACAGAAACCAAGTTCGACCATTGCGCATCATGTACAGAAGATTTACGAATACTGTGAATATTGAAGGAATATTAGATGCGGAAATTCCCTGAAAATTAGAAATACATTTTCAGGGAAATTTAGCGTCCAATATTCTTTATGGCGGACATTTTGATGCTTCCACGAAACTTCCCTGAATATTAGGTTCGAATATTCAGGAAATGTGGACCAATATTCAGGGGAAATTCAGGGAATTTCTGGTGCTGTGTGGGTACTTTTTAACCTAAAAGTTATCATAATTTATTGTTTGTTCTTTTTATACAAAATATTCTTTCCTTCAAGTAAAACTGACAAAGATTCTAAAACATTAGTACACCTTTAAACAAAAATAATTCCTGGACTGCAAATTGGCACCAAATTTTTCTCATTGTCAACGATTAATGTGACAAATTTCCATACTTTTATAAACAATTTACATAAACAATTTCAGTTCTACTTCTACGTCCTTTAAGCGGAAAAAGAAATCGTAATTGTTGCAAAGTTTTTTTATATGAATCCTGCTGAAATTTCTTTTCAGGAATAAATGCATTACGAATAAACAATGTTAATTTTATAAACAAATTTTATAAACAAACGCAATTTTCTGGTATTTAGGTCAATAAAAAGAGTGCGATTTTACAAAAATAAATTTTTACCATTCCCATTAAAATTTATTTTCATAGAAGAATTGTTTTTTTTTTACAATTTTTCATATTTTTATAAACAAATCGTAGAAACAATTGCAATTTTCGGGTATTTATTGTCAGAAAAACACTAAATTTCTTGCAAAATTAATTAAAATAAAAACTGCTGAAATTTATTTTTAGATATAATTGCATTTCCAATACCAATGTCATTTTTACAAACAAATTATATAAACAATCACAATTTTCTGGTATTTATGTATGTCAATAAAAAGAGTGCGGTTTAACAATATTTAATTTTCACCATTCACATTAAAATTTCTTTTCATTAAAATATTGTCTTTTACTAAATTTCCATATTTTTATAAACAAATCGTAGAAGCAATTGAAATTTCGGGTACTTTCGGATTTGCATTTTCTATAAACAATATTTCTTCTATAAACAATATCATTTTTATAAACAATTTATATAAACGATCGCAATTTTCAGGTATTTGTGTCAATAAAACGAGTGTGTTTTTAAAAAATTGAACTTTTACCATGCCCATTAAAAATTCTTTTAATTTAAATATCGATTTTTAGTATTTGTATAAACAAATCATAGAAATAATTGCAATTTTCGGGTATTTATGGTCAGAAAAACAATAAGGTTGTTCCAAAATTAGTTAATATAAAGCCTGTTCGAATTTCTTTTTAGGAATAACTGCAATTCCAATAAACAATGTCGTTTCCGTAAACAAATTATATAAACAATCGCAATTTTCAGATATTTGTGTCAATAAAACAAGTGTCTTTCTACAAAATTAAATTTTTACTATTCCTATTAAATATTTTTAATTAAAATATAGATTTTTAATTAATTTTCATAATTTTATAAACAAATAGTTGAAACAATTGCAATTTTCGGTTATTTGTGAACAGTTAAAAACTGAATTTGTTGCAAAAGTAATTAAAATAAAACCTGCTAGAATTTCACTTTATGAAGAATAATCATTTTTCAATAAAAATGTTGTCATTTTTTTAAACAAATTATAAAATTGATTGAAATATGTAATAAATTATGTCAATTGAAAAAATGCCTTTCATTAATTAGGTTTTTATTATTCCCATTGAAATTTATTTTTATTACAATTTTTGTTATTTTTATAAACATATTATGTAAACAATTGCACTTGTTTACAAATACCAGTGTCAGAAGAAAGATTTTATTGTTTACTAATGAAATTTGTGTTATTCCCATTAAAGTTATTTTTTATCAAAATATTGTTTAAGATGAATTTTTTCTATTTTTTAAACAAATTATGAAAACAATTGTAATTTTTTAGAATTTGTGACGAAAAAAGGTGTAATCTGTTACAATTTAAACGTTTATTATTCCCATTAAATTTTATTTCATAAAAAAACTAGTTTTTCTAATAAATTTGCATATTTTTATAAACAAATTGTATAAACAATATCAATTTACAAATATTTGTGGTTAGAACAAATTGCATTTGCTACAAAATTTGTTTAAATAAAGCTTGCTAGAATCTTCCTACCGTAATATTTTTTTCCAATAAACTTTGGTACTGTTATAAACAAATTATATAAACAATTGTAATTTTTGGATATTTGTGACAAAAAAGATGTAATTTGTTACAAATAAAATGTTTCTCATTCCATTTAAATTTTATTTTAATAAAAATACTAACTTTTTTAATAAATTTGCACATTTTTATAAACAAATTGTATAAACAATAGCAATTTACTGGCACTTGTGGGCGAAACAAATTGCATTTGCAACAAAATTTGTTTAAATAAAGCTTGCTAGAATTTACCTACAGCAATAATTTTTTTCCATAAACTTTGGTACTGTTATAAACAAATAATATAAACAATTACGATTTTCGTGTATGTGTAGAGTTTTAAACCACTTACGCATCCTAATTTTTACACAGAACCCTCACAGCACAGGATATCCCGGGATATCCTAAAAATGTCTCGTGGATATCCCTAGGATATCCCAGGGATATCCAAGGATATTTTCAGGATATCCTAAAAGCGGCGGTTTGGATATCCTAGGGATATCCTAAGGATATCCGCCGATATCCTGGGGACATCCTAGGGATATCCCATGGATATTCATAAAATGAAATTTAAGATATCCTCAGGATATCCCCCGGATATCCTCAGGATATCCCCCGGATATCCCCAGGATATCCTCAGGATATCCTCAGGACATCCTCAGGATATACCCAGCACAAACAGAATTACTAGCTAGTGCCGTATTAAGAGTTAGGTGACTGAGGCGCTTGCTGCTGGCGCAACCGCATGGGGGCGCCAAAATTTAACGAAATTAAAACAGAATAATAATTTTTAAATTATCAAAAAAAAAATGTTTTTGTAGTTGGGAGCCATAAAAATTAACATATCATTTGCACCAAAAGAGGAATTTTATACATTATGACTTACCCCACTTTGCGTTTCAACCCGTGTGGAAAGTTCCGAGTATTTCGCAGTTCGCTAGGTAGTGGCCTACCTAGCACAGGTGGGCTCCACCTAGCCCCCAACTGGCGCCCACTTACAAACTGGGAAATACTGGGAACTTTTCCACACGGGAACTGCAATAGTATTAATTTTAAAACAAAACAAAAGTCACATTTCGTAAAAGTCCCTGCTAAATGCTCGATAATACAAATCAATTATTTAAAAGAAATTAAAGTACATAGGGGGCATTATTTCTGAACTGCCCCAGTCAAAAATTAGAATGTCCTATAACTTTGGTAAATTTTTTCCCTACATGATAATATCAAATCCCCGCAATATTAGCTTTTTTGAAAAAAATTTGTATAAAGTAGAGGGGGTTGAAGTTTTGACTTTTTGAGTGACACCGTCATTTTCGAGTTCATATAATTATGTAACAACTTAATAGATTTTAATTTATATATAGTGAATTTAAAAGCTTTTTTCAAGCACTTTTTAAATAAAAAATAATTTTAAAAAAAGATTGTAACCCTTCTTTTTTCAAAATTAAGTCTTATTTTTCACTTTTGAGGTTTTTCGGCGGCTTTTGGATTTTTTTTATTTTTTTCAATCGAAAGCTGAGATTTTTTCCAACGAAATATGTAAAAATGGAAATGGGCCAATAATGGGTTTTCGAGAAAATGTAAAAAATAAGCAAAAAAGTAGGTTTTTTTACATTCTCTTGAAAACCCAGTATTGGCCCATTTCCAGTTTTACGTATTTCGTTGGAAAAAATCTCAGCTTTCGATTGAAAAAATAAAAAAAATCCAAAAACCGCCGAAAGACCTCAAAAGTGAAAAATAAAACTTAATTTGGAAAAATGAAGGGTTAAAATTTTTTTTTAAAATTATTCTTTATTTAAAAAGTGCATGAAAAAAGCTTTAAAATTCACTATATATAAATTAAAATCTATTAAGTTGTTCCATAATTATACGAACTTGAAAATGACGGTGTCATTCAAAAAGTCAAAACTTCAACCCTCTCTACTTCATACAAATTTTTTTCAAAAGAGCTAATATTGCAGAGATTTGATATTATCATGTAGGGCAACAATTTACTAAAGTTATAAGATATTCTAATTTTTGAATGGGGTAGTTCAGGAATAATGCCCCATAGAAAGATTTAAATAGAATTCAATTCAATTATTTATTTATTTATTTATTTATTATTCAATTTAACGGGCAATGCCCTTTCATACAAAAGTATTTAATTAAATCTAATCCTAGAACAAAACTAGGAGCTAAATCGAATATAAAATTATAAATTTGTTTTAATATTAATTAATTAAAATATTAAATAAAAAATTTATTCCTTTTGAAATGTAGAATTTAATAAATAATGAAAAAATGAAATAAATACCTAGTACCTATATTTTTCTTTTAGAGAATTAAATAAAAATTTAAAATAATAATTTATGTCCCTGAAGTTCTGAACGTTCATTTAAACGAAATTTTTGTTACATGGAAATATTTTCAAGAATAACTTTTGCAACGCAAATTATAAAAGAAGAATTTAATTCTTAAAATATCAAAATCATTTTTTTGGTAAGCAAAACTTTATTTTTGGTCAAATTTGAATTTGTAAAATATTAAAATAATAATTTCGTTGATTTAAACGTTCAGAAATTAAAGGTCATATAATTTTTATTCCCTTTTATAAAGATAATTAATTTAAAATACGTAATAATTTTGAGAATCCAATTACTTAAAAAATTAACCTTTTTCAACATGTAAAATTTAAAGAAATTTACAGGGTGTCTAGCGAATTATCATTTTTATTTTCCTTGCAAATTGATAAAAATTTAGTAGCAAATCTACATTTAAAAAATAATAGATGAAATTCTGTAAAAAATTATAAAGATTAAGAAATTATGATGAACATTGGAAAACCTACAGAACATAAAAATTTTAAGCTATAAGATAAAAAGTTAAAAATATTAAATTAATTAAAAGCTTAAAGAATAAAAAATATGATGAAAGAACGAATAACTTGATAAAAATGTGAAGATATTAATTTAAAGACAATAAGTAAAAGAACTGAAAAAATGTAGAAAACTAAGAACATTTAATACAAAATGAAAATTATTTGAAAAACGGAGATATAATCTTTAAAAAATAAATGCAGCAAACTATGAAGATATGAAGAAATTACAAAACTATGTGAAAATTATGTTCATTTCTGAAGATTTCGCTTTTATGTAAAAAAAATATTTGCTTTCTCAAAAAGGAAGCTAAATTCGTTTTTCATTGTAAAACATTTTTTTAAATTTTTATAAAGGAATCATTACTTAAAAATGCCAATTAGAGTAGTTATATTAAAGACGTGAAAATTAAAATTTTATTAAAAATTAAAAAACCCCATTATTTCTTCAAATTGAGAATAAAATGTATACTTTATACATAATTAAATTGATCCATTTTTACATATAGAATATTTTGTCCAAAGGATCTATGATTATAAAATAAAAATTGGAGAAGGTGTAAAAAGAAAAAGAATTTTAAATGAAAAAAAAATGAAAACTCATGATTTATTATTATGCGAATTTTCGGTCCATTATAGATTTTATATAGGTCAATCGATTCGTTTTGAGACAATATGATTTTTTATTTGTTAAGTTGTATTTTAAGTGTGAAAAAAATTTTTGTTAAGAAACGATATTTTTTTGTGAAAATGGTGCTTAAAAATATCCGATCTTTTTTTTAAACATGAAAATTTGGGCTTTTCAGATAAACATAAGTCGATTTAGATTATTTTTAAAACTCAAAAATTTTAACGATCACAAAGCTTCTTCAATGAGGAAGCAAAATGTTTAAAAATAAAAAAAGTGGGTGAATAAGTCTATCAATTTTTCTCTATAAAGTATAAATACATTTGCAAACAAAAAAAAAAAATTAGCAATGTAAAATTAAATCAAATAAAACCAAGGTTGCAAAATTTTTTATAAATGAGTAGGGGAGGGGGGCGAAAATTTTTAAGTTTGACTCGGGCGCCAGAAAAGCTCACTACGGGTCTGGTGTATATGCACTTAAAATAAGTGAAAATATCACTTAGGGGCCATTTAAGTATTATTTAAGCATCAAGGAGGGGGAAGAGGGTTCCAAAATGCTGACTCTCCATACAAAATTATTTTTTCATCCATTGAAAAATGCTGACATGAGGGAGGGGAGGGGGCCAAAAACCTCTTAAAATATGCTCACGTAATACTTGAACAGCCCCTTATTTAGAGAGACATGTCACTTATTTGGAAGTGTACATGTATACACTTATTAAAAAGTGTAATACTTTTGACTTCTGAATAAGTAAATATTCATTTCTTCAAATTTAGAAAGAAAAATGTTGTTTCTTAAACCAGGACAGCTTTTTTGGCTTGAAATTCCGAAAAGCACAAAATTTAAATTTTATTGAAATTACGTATAATTACATATTTTAATGCACTGTTTATGAAAATAATAATAAAAATATCCACTGATTAAAAATATTAAAATATTAAAAATGTCAATAATTGATTTGTACAAAAGTGGTAGTCTTTATCCCTTACAAAAAGAAGTACTGGATTTAGTTCTGGGTTAAGGACTGGGAAGATGTACTGGGTTCAGTACTAACACAAGTACTGGGTTCAGTACTGGAAAGTCAGTACTTTTTTCACCATGGATTGTTAATAATTTTTTCATGCTGCGCACTAAGTTTGTATGGGTGCTACGGCTGCGCAATAGTTTTTCATTGTAAATTAAATAGAGAGGAATACATTGAACTCAAAATCACAATTCCACTAAAATTTGAGAAAAAATGTGTTATTGTGCTTAAAAAATTATATTGCGCGAAAAAGTACTGATTTTACAGTACTTAACCCAGTACTTCTTCCCAGTACTGAATCCAGTACTACTTTTTTGCAAGGGATAACAATTCACATTATTGTTATATATCTACAATATTTTGATAATTGTAATGGTGTTCATGAAAATCAATAATCAATAGATCCACGAATACTCAGATGTTTCCACAAGTTTGACACATGGAATTTAGATTACCACACGTTAGAAATTTTAAAATATCTTATACTTATGCAAATTAATAACCAAATATAACTTTTTTGTACAAGGGTACCTTTGTGTTGGCGAGCTACACTATCACTGAAAGAAATTACTTGGGTAATTTTACACTGAAAACGTTAATATATTAAAATAATTTGCAGCGCGATTGTTTTAAGCCAATTTCAGATTATTTAAATTCAATTTGGTATAAAAAAAAAGAGCGTTGCAGATTAATTTAATCCAGAACAATTTTCTGTGTACCTATAATGTTTTGGAACCAAAAAACCCAAAGATTTTATGGATTAAAGTGCACAAGATTTTCAGTAATTTTACCTAAAGCCTTTTAAACAAATACCCAATGATATTTAGATAAAAATACACAAGCTTTTTGGTAACTCACAACTACCCACACAGGTAATTGTACGTAAATTTAACTAACAGGTTGTGTATTTTTACCAAAATCTATTTAACGCTAAGAGATCTCGAACTACTCGCAACTCCTGGGCCTAAAGCCCAACGCAACGCTCCAACCACTATGCTATACGCTCGTGAACTATCATTATAAGCTACATCAGGAGGAAAAAGCAATGTCTCAAGTATCACTATCTTCATATTAAAAACAACATTAAAAAATTATCAAATAAAAAGTTGTAATTAAAAAAATTATTGTTTAAACAAATTGTTGAAAAACTATACTAAAACCAATTAAAAGAATACTATAACCAATAGCAGGTATAATTTGTAATTTGTTGCTGTGACCAACGGGCTTTTATCACATGGCGCATGGACGTGATGAGAAGAAACGGTATGCCCCCAATACGTTACAACTTAAAACCCAGAAGAACCTCCCGGTATTCCGTAGAAACTAAATTTAAGCAAGTGGTGGGGGTATACCAATTCCCCTCAAGGCGTCTAAGAGATACCTGCACGTGACCAATAGCCATAAGTATGCAAAATGTTTTAGAGCCTAAGGAATAGCATAGTTTTTAGCCTATAAATATTCATAAAGTATTTATACGCATCATCCTTGTAAAAGCATGAATATATGCTGAGGATGTCCTGAGGATATCCTTAGGATGTTCTAAGGATATCCTTAGGATGTCCTAGGGATATCCTTAGGATATCCTCAGGACATCCTAGGGATATCCTAGGGACGTTTTCAGGTTATTTTAACATTATTTCAGGATGTCCTGAGGATATCCTTTGGTTTTGAGGAAGGCCACTAAACTTTACGGAAGAGTAACAAAGATTCATTGCATTTTGAATAGCAAGTGCTAAGTAGCCGAGAGGTTTAAGGCTACGCGTAAGCTTGGCATCCATCATAGTTAAGTAGGTTCGATCCCCGTATCCCATAAGATTTTTCCAATGCGTTTAACCATTAAATTATTATATATAAAGAAGGACATAAAAAATTATAAATATGTAAATTAATATCTACTTTATTATAATTTTTTTTCAAAAATATCCTTGGGATATCCTGAGGACATCCTTGGGATATCCTAAGGATATCCTGGGATATCCTTTTAAACATTTCTGGGGATATCCTAAGGATGTCCTAAGGATATCCTGGGAATATCCTAGGGATATCCTGGGGATATCCTGGGGATATCCTGGGGATATCCTAGGGATATCCCCAGGATATCCTGAGAATATCCTTATTGCGGCGGCTTGGATATCCGCAGGATATCCTTTTGATATCCTGGGGATATCCTGGGGACATTTTCAGGATATCCTGACATTATTTCCGATATCCTGAGGATATCCTAGGGATATCCTTTTGTTGTAAGGGAATTTTTAAATTGCATTTTCATAAATAAAATATTATTTTCTTAAAAAATAATATTACTTATTATGATTTTTTATAATAGTAAAAATTTCTCAAATTTATAAAAATTAATATCAATTATAAAAAATTGTCAATTATTTTCTGCTCGAGATCCTTTTTATTCATGAATTAAAATTTAGAGCTGTAATTAAGGTAATGAAAAGACACTTTTGTTCTTTTGTCTTCCAACTTTTAATATATCATTCAACAAAGGCAAATAACAAATTTAAACTTAAAAATTTCATTATAAAATTTCCGGCACATCTCCTTTAAGTTTTTTTTATTAAATAACCAATGTTTTCAAATTCATTTAATGGAAAAGTTATTGTCAGTAAAAATCCATAATTTCAGAAACAAAAAAAAATCTGAGAAATTTAGCTATCAAGTACACTCTATGAGGTTTTTGGGGTCACTGATTACGAATCTAAAGTCCATTTTATAAAATTCAAAATGGCGGATCCAATATGGCCGACAAATTTTTAAAAATTCATTGAAATCGATTGGAACTTGTTACTTAGGGGTTTTCGGGGTCGCTGATTACTTAATTGTTTTTAACATTTTTGTCAGACATATTGAATCCGACATTTTGAATTTTGAAAA
The DNA here is from genome assembly GCA_037103525.1 of Ganaspis brasiliensis. Classification (NCBI taxonomy): domain Eukaryota; kingdom Metazoa; phylum Arthropoda; class Insecta; order Hymenoptera; family Figitidae; genus Ganaspis; species Ganaspis brasiliensis. Next base: position 2,185,240 of record JAZKLR010000003.1, on the reverse strand, counting down.
TCGGACTTTAGATTCGTAATCGGCAACCCCAAAAACACCCCCAGAAAAAAGTTTCAAGCAAATTCAAGAACTTTTCAAAAATTTGTCAGCCCTATTGAATCCGACATTTTGGATTTTGAAAATTGAACTTCAGATTAGTAATCAGCGACCCCAAGAACGTTTTACGCATAATCCTTAGATTACTTTGTATTCTTGTTTACTTAGAATTACATTTATTATAAAAAAAAATCGCTTTTTTCAAGTTCATTTGTTTATAACATTTATTTTGTTAACAATAAGCATTTATTTATTGCTTTTTTGTGGTAAGAGATCTTCTGTAATACATATTATTCCCTTTCTGTCATTGCAAAAAATGAAATAATGTTTGATAAATGTAAAAACGTGCAACGGAAAATGTGACACTCTGGAGTGTCACTATGCCGCAAAGGGCTAAAAAAATATTTTATTAATCATACATTTTTTGTTCTATTTTTAAGTTTACAACACTGAGTGTGATTATCATTATCTGACTATAATTCATTACTCGGCTATAATTCAAAATATACCTGTAAATTTAGCTTTATGGAACACACATTTTCCATTTGTCATAAAGTACGATTTTATAAAACTGAATCTCCAGTATGTGCATTTACACGTACTATTATTATTCATATATGTATAGGAACCATCGGATTATCTTTCTCAACTATATAACGTTCTCGTCATGGTAAATTATTCTTCTTCAAGTTTCGCTTTATTATTCGAGGATTAGCTTTACCGCATGACCATTCCCGTTGGAAAGCTGCTTGTTATTTGTACACACAACAAAAGCTAAATTTTGATGAACGAGAAAGTTGCGCTCAGAAAATGGGCTACGTAAAAATAAATCCTTCCATGCTAACACAGTAAAGTAAAAATTTTAATTCAACAAATCTGTAATCCTCATTAAGGAGGTAATACTCTTGTTGAAGTTTTCCCTTATTTAAGTATTTATTATACTCTATTTTCTTTTTAAAGGAAACATTTCACAGTTAATTTTTTAACTTAATATATATTCTGTCTGAATACGCATCAAATAGATCGTATGTACACGAGCTGGCTACAAAATTTCTTTCCATGCGAAATTATCAACTTCCATTACTAGTGGGAAAAATGACCATTTTCATCGCTCGTGGTAAAAAGGACTTTTTCGACACTAGCGTTAGAATTATTTACTACACAAGCCATATTGGATCCGCCGTTTTACATTTCCAAAATGTCATCAAATTCGTTATCAACAACCTCAAAAACTTCTAGATACCAACTTTAATACACATCTAATAATTTCATTAATTTCGTTCGCCATCTTGGATCCGCCATTTTGAATTTTTAAATTCTGATATCAGATTCGTAATCAGCGACCCCAAAAACCACTAGATACCAATTTCTATACAAATCCAATAATTTAAAAAAAATTGTCTGACATCTTGAATCCGCCATTTTGAACATAGAAATTCTGATATTAGATTCGTAATCCGCGACTCCAAGATTCCATAAATACTAGATTCTATGCAAATATAATATTTAAACAAATTTTCGTCCGCCATCTTGAATCCGCCATTTTGAATTTCGATATTCTGATATCAGATTCGTAATCCGTAATCCCAAGAACCCTTAATTACCTGATATAAAAATCCAATATTTAAAAAAAATTCATCCGCCATTTTAAATTTCGACATTCTGGTATTAGATTCGTAATCAGCGACTCCAAAAACTCCTAGATACCAACTTTTATACAAATCCAATAATTCAAGAAAAATTTCGTCCGCCATCTTGAATCCGCCATTTTGAACATCGAAATTCTAATATCAGATTCGTAATCAGCAACCCCAAGAACCCATAAATACCAGCTTCTATGCAAATCCAATATTTAAAAAAACTTCGTCCTCTATCTTAGATCCGCCATTTTGAATTTCAACATTCTTATATTAAATTCTTAATCAGCGACCCCAAAAACCTTCAAGTACCAACTTCTATGCAAGTCCAATTTTAATTTTAAACAATTGTCCACCAACTTGGATCAGCAATTTTGAATTTTGCAATTCTGATATGTACTATGCAGTGGGTGAAATGGTCGGAAAAATGCTCATTTCTACCACTTGTGAAAAAATGTCCCTTTTCGTCACTAGTGGAAAAAACCACCATTTTTGACTGAATACCTGTATCCAAGAACCTGAAGATCCAATATTTTTAGCTTTGGAGACAATCTTAAAAATATTATGTTTCAAATTAAAATTATTTCAATACAAAAAAATATCTTTAAGATGATAGTAAAATTTTTGCCATCTCAGACACAAAAACATGTCACTGGTATAGGCAAAATTTCTCCGTAACTTTGCTTTTAGGATACGAGATCGACCCGCGCTTGTTATTTTTTTCTTAATAAAAGTTAGTAACGATTAACACGTGAATTAGAATAGAAACAAACATTCTAACCTTAAATTACTCATATAATAATAATTTAAAAGAATTAATAAAATATTATTTTCAATACAATAATAAATAATTCAATATATTAATTAAAAGTAATAAATTGTTATTAGTTTTAATTTTTTAAATATATAATGTAAATAATAAAAAACACAATTGTTTCAAATGTAAATAAATTAGAAATATAGAAACAACAGAAATTTAAAAAAGTTATTATTATTCACTATACTTACAATTTCTTTATTATAACTATACTCATTTTATAAATTTAAAATAATTATTTAATTGACTAATGTTTTAAGTAAACTTAATAAAATGAATTACTTGTCAAAAAACTTCAATGATAATTATCACATAATGTAATTATTGAATTACAATAGAAAAAACATCCTAACCGCAAATGACATTTATCAATATGATACTTTAATGAAGAAAATACAACTATTGAATTAATGTAATAAGAAAAAAGATGAATAAATTAGAAGCTTACAATAAAATAAAATAAAATTATTGAAAATTATTATTATAACTTACCTGTAACTAACCATTACTACGTTACTGGAAAATGATAACAAAAAACATAACCTTAAACAGGGAAGTATAATATTTTTATTTTACAGAAACTTAAAAAGTTAATTAATTATAAACATACAATAAAACAAAATAAAGAACTAAAAATTATTATAACTTATTATTATGGTAATTACCAGTTTCACAATTTCCATAGGTGACCGAAAAGATATCCGATGACACATCACCACGTGCATTCGAATAAAAAGAAATATCAAAACCTTAAATGACGTAAATAATTATGATACTTTTAGGAAAAAAAACATTTAATAATAGAACTAAAAAACAGATAAATAAGTTACAAATAAAATAAAAAGAAATAAAAGATTATTAATATTATTATCATTACTCACCTGTCAGAAACGAATGCCAATGTAAACAAAACATACTTTCATTCAAAACACTATAACCTTAACAACTTCACTAAAATCACTGTCACTTCCTAAACAATCACTCCTTAATTAGTAGAATTTAATTTATTTTTAATCTATTATTATTTAATAAAATGCAATTATTTATTAAACGAAGATTTTAAATAAATTGAAAAATACTCCAAATAAACGTCTTAACTGTTATGTTATTGTTGACAAAAAATATCGAAAATCTGCTAGCCAATCAGAAGCCCGATAAAACGTGTTACACCTCTGAAGTTGGTCGAAAGGGTTCTCGTATAGGGAAGTCAAGGTCAAAGCTAATTTCTATGTATTAAATATTTTAAGAAAATTTTTTATTATTTTAGTTTGCTAACATTATAAGAAATTTTATAAAATAAACTTTAAGTTACAATATTTAATTAAGGACGTTGGAACCCGAAGCTGAGGGTGGCGTAGAAACACTTTTTCCTCCTTTGCTCGCAAATTTCCCTTTTATGAATTTTTTTTAACACTTTGGACACTTTTTCAAAAAAAGGGCTATGGTAGACAAAAGTATTTGAGATAAGGAATTTTTTAAACATTTGTTTTATGCAAACAAATGTGCCTAGGAGCGTCAAAATTAACTCCCGTTTTGACATTGCAAGATTTTTCGTAAAAGATGGCCGCCGCTCGTCAGCTGGGCACGGGCTACGTGACATGGGCCTCAAGTGAGATAGCGGCGGCCATCTTTTACGGAAAATCGTGCAATGTCAAAACGGGAGTTAATTTTGACGCTCCTAGGCACATTTGTTTGCAGAAAACAAATGTTTAAAAAATTCCTTATCTCAAATACTTTTGTCTACCATAGCCCTTTTTTTGAAAAAGTGTCCAGTGTTTTTAAAAAAAATTCATAAAAGGGAAATTTTCGAGCAAAGGAGGAAAAAGTGTTTCTACGCCACTCTCAGCTTCGGGTTCCAACGTCCTTAAATGATTTTAATTCGTCTCCAAAACAAAAATTCGAAACTGAAAAATATCGATAGTGAGGTTTGATATGTGCTGACCAATGGGAGACTCGGAAATGGAGGTACACGTCTGAAGTTAACCACAACGTCTGTTCTTTTTAGAATAGGATTGAATTTTTTGTCATGAAACTTGGTAGAACTACTTAAAATATCATTAGGAATGTCTCTCTGGCCAGAGTTTATTTGAATTTTCTCTAAAAAATAATTTCTCAAAAATTGGCTATTTTTCGAAAATTTTCCAAAATTAATTTTAAACAAATTTGGGTCAGTGAAACCTTTCTCGTGATATTTTAAGTAATTCTAACAAGTTTTGTAACCAAAGATTTAATATTTTGAGAGAAAAGTTACTGACAAATTTGCCTGTACAAGTGACGTCATAATCCAGCACATGCCCTTAATGAGTTTTAAGAGGATTTGGCATTTTCGGTTGGAATTCGGCAACAGTAGTTCTCATGTGATAGCTATAATTTGCGATTAAGGAAAGTCCTTTACTTTCTGAATAGTACCACAAACACGATCAAGCAGCATATCGACTTCCGAAGGCATAACAATGCTTAACGGAGCAAGGCAAATATCGTACCGCAGTACGGCACTATTTAGTCAAAGGGTCATAGAGCGTCGATCGAGTGGATAGTATAGGTATTCACGGGCAATTTCCGAATCGGCGATTGCCCGTAAAATTCGTGGCCTCCGCGTTCACGAGGTAGTAAACTCAATTAATCGGCAACTACCAACACCTCCGCGCCACGCCCTGCTAAGAGTAAAAAGATAAAAGGGGAAAGAAATATGAGGATAGAAAGAGATTACACTTTTTCTATCCCTTCCATATATCTACTTTGCATTCCCAAAACACAATATCTTTCTATCTCTAAACTTCTACCTTTTTATATCTTTTCTCTATTCGCTTTGAATTTGTATCCGTTTCTTTTCCCTTTCTATCATCTTCTAAAATAAATAAATCTCTTTCTATCTCTTCGTCCATCAACTATTTTTATCTCTTTCTATCCCTTTTCTATCCCCTTTTTTTCCTTTTCTGTAAAAAGTGAATCTCTTTCTATCCCCTTTCTATCCTCTTCTTTAAAAATTTAATCTCCATCTATCTTTTCGCTTATCTACTATTTTAAATACCCAATTGCTTTAGTTCTTTTATATGGTAGTATATATATATCTATATATACTGAAATTAATCTGATATTTAACGCGTATAATACTGAAAAATCGTCAGCTATGATGAACCGATCCCCTAACCTCGTGCGCATTAACCTAAGCACACTACCAACTGAGCTAATGAACGATACACTACAGATCACTCCTTTACTTGACTGCCTTTTATCACTCTTACTCCCATCTCTTTTAATCTTCCTCTTCTATCTTTTTCTATCCCACATGGTATTTATATTTTTGGAGGTCCATACTGGAAATAAAGAGATAGAAATCTTATCACTTTTTATCTTTTTTTATCTCTGTTATAGAAAGAAATACAGAAAACGTATAATTTTCAATCCCGACTCTATACCTTCTTAACCCTTTCTATTGACCTCAAGCCTCTTTCAATCTCTACCATAATCATAATTATCAGTTTTCACCTGTAATCACATTTTCCCTATAACTTTCAATCTTTAATCTGTACCATCCTTTCCCTTACTATTCCCTTCAATCTCTTTCAATCTCCACCTTAATCACCATGACCAGCTTATCGACATTAATCACATTTTCCCTATAACTTTCAATCTCTACCTTAATCATTATGATCAGCTATCACCATTAATCACCTTTTTCTTATAACTTTTAATCTCTAATCTATACCTTTCTATCCCGACCTATCCCTACTTCAATGGACATAGCAAGTTATCGCTTTTAATCATCTTTTTTTATAACTTTGAATTAATGTCTAATACTTTCACATCATTTCCAAACCCCACCTCAATGAACACTATGTTCTTTCCCTTTTAATCACTTTTCATCTATAATTTTCAATAACATATGTCATATACACATATTTTTTGCTATTCTTCTCTTAACCAGCATTATCGGTTTATGGCTTTTAATCACTTTCCTTTAATAACTTTCTATCTTTCACCTATCACTTTCTATCCCTTTCTATCTCTTTCTATCCTTTTCTATCCCTTTCTATCCCTTTTTATATTTTCTTATCCCACCTGTATAAACATGATCATTTTTCGCTTTTGATCACTTTTCGTTCATTACTTTCAGTAATCTAGTGAGTGATCATGTTCTTTCAGTTGGGGATGGGAAAGTATAAGTAGGGAGAGAAAGGGATTCAAAGGGATAGAAAGGGATAGAAAGGGATAAAAAGAGATAGAAAGATATAAAAAGGGATAGAAAGGGATAGGAAGAGATAGAAGGTGATAGGCGAAAGATAGAAAGTTATTGAAGGAAAGTGATTAAAAGCCATAAACCGATCATGCTGGTTAAGAGAAGAATAGCAAAAAATATGTGTATATGACATATGTTATTGAAAATTATAGATGAAAAGTGATTAAAAGGGAAAGAACATAGTGTTCATTGAGGTGGGGTTTGGAAATGATGTGAAAGTATTAGACATTAATTCAAAGTTATAAAAAAAGATGATTAAAAGCGATAACTTGCTATGTCCATTGAAGTAGGGATAGGTCGGGATAGAAAGGTATAGATTAGAGATTAAAAGTTATAAGAAAAAGGTGATTAATGGTGATAGCTGATCATAATGATTAAGGTAGAGATTGAAAGTTATAGGGAAAATGTGATTCATGGCGATAAGCTGGTCATGTTGATGAAGGTAGAGATTGAAAGAGATTAAGGTCGATAGAAATATATAAGGAGATATAGAGTCGAGTTTGAAAATGATAGCTTTTCTGCATCTCTTTCTATAACAGGGATAAGAAAAGATAAAAAGAGATAAGATTTCTATCTCTTTACTTCTAGTAGGGGCGGGACAACCAATAAGTAATTTCATTCCGTACTTCTGCATTAAGTTATATTTAAATTATTTTGCACAAAGCACAACACTCAATTTTCCTTTTTTTTTTTTTGAAAAGCTATGTATTGAATTTAGATAGTTTTGTAGGTAATCTAGAAATTAACATTACCGGCCAAGATGACATCTAACGGATGCTATTTGAGCTTCTTGGTGTAATTTACTAGGACTTTGGAATTAATTATCTGAATAATTTAGTTCTACAAGCTGGCATCGATTTGATCTGGTCTTTACCGGTATTGTCGTCTTTACCGGTAATGTCCTGTTCAAGCTAACTCTACATGTGAACCTAACGCTGGTCCGTACGCACGTCTTGCATGAGATAGAAAAGGACAGAGGGAGGCTCTGTCCTTTTCTATCTCATGCATGACGTGCGTGCGGAACAATGTTAGGTTCACATGTAGAGCCAGCTTCAAAGTTTATGTCATTATGTCTTGACCGTTAATGTCGTCTTAACCAATAATGGAGTCTTGACCAGTAATGTCGGTTAAAATGAAGCCTGTTAAAATTTCTCTTTATAAAGAATAAACGTTTTTCAATAAACGTTGGCATTTTTAGAAATGTAAACAAATGAGTTGTTTGAGTTTTTATTATAAGCCTAAGGGTAAAATCCCATGTGAGCAGAAAGCGCAAAATCGAAAGCAGAAATCATGAGAGTGAGAGAGGTAGGTAGATATCACTGTCTCTCTCACTTTCATGATTTTCTGCTTCCGGTTTTGCGCTTTCTGCTCAAATGGAATTTTACCCTGAGAGGAAGTAGGACAGACATAGCCTAACGCACAATGAATCGTAATCGCTAATCTTTAATCGTAAGAATGAGTGGAAGTAGGACAGATATATATCTCTATCCTGCTTCCTCTCATTCTTACGATTAAGGATTAGCGATTACGATTCAATGTGCGTTAGGCCATATATCTCTGTCCTGCTTCCTCTCATTATTATGATTAAGGATTAGCGATTACGATTCATTGTGCTTTAGGCTTTTTAATGGCTAAAATCAAAGTTCTGCTAATTTGGCGAAAGAAATTTTAATGGGATTAGCCTAAAGCCCAATGAATCGTAATCGCTAATCCGTGATCGTAAGAATGAGAGGAAGTAGGACAGACATATATCTCTGTCCTGCTTCCTCTCATTATTACGAATAAGGATTAGCGATTACGATTTATTGTGGGTTAGGGTGAAGTCTGATACGAAGGACTATGATATCAGTGGATTAGAATAGACCAATCAGAAAATACTTTCCAATGTGACCAATTATCTGATTAGTCTATTCTAATCCACTGATAACCCAGTCCTTAGTATGAGTGTATGAGACTTCACCCTCATTCTTACGATTAAGGATTAGCGATTACGATTCATTGTGCGTTAGGCTAAAATTTAGTCTCTAGCGGTAGAATAATATTTACAGCTAGAGACTAAAATTTGTTTGGATGTCTATTCTAATAATGCAGTAAAATATAAAAATATTATCATTTAAAAGTCTAATGAAAAGTCTTCTAATTCAGGCAGCTCCAATATGACGGGCACGTGTAACAAATATTTATTTTATTCTTATGAACATAATTTGGAAATTAGGATCGCTGATTAATTATTGTTAAGGCTCTACGGGAATTAAAAACTCCAATATGGCGAATTCTAAATGGTGGCTAAATTTGTATCAATATTGAATTTTTACAGAGGTTTTTAGGATCATGAATGTTACGCATTTAATTTAATATTGGATTTTCATACAAATTAATGGCATTTAAAAATGTGTAAGGTCGATGATTGCAAATCTAAATTAATAAATTTTGTTATTGAATTTTCGTCCAAATAAATCTAACAATTTTCTTAAAATTTGTCCGACATTTTGAATTTTGAAATTCTGACTTTAGCTTCGTTAGTATTTATTGTTACTAAAATTGCAGTTGACGCTTAGATCTCTAAAGAGTTTCTTGATATGAATAATATTTGATATTCCTGGGTTTATGGGATCACTGATTTCAACTCGACAGTTAAGACTTCAAAATTCAGTAAAGCGGAAGATTTATGGAAAATCATGTAGATTTACTTCAAACTTGTTGGTAGGAGGTTTTGGGGTCTCGGCTTACGAACCTGAAATCATATTTTAAAAAATCAAAATGTCGGATTCAATATGGCGGATTATTTATCGGAATTGGTTTCTTAATAAACGAAAAATCCTATAATTGGTAATTTTCAAATTGGATTTTTTTAAATTCTTGGCATATTATGTTTATTATTTGAAAACTTGAAGTTAGGTTTTCAATCAGGAATCAAGTTTCTAAACAATGCAGTTCATGTATAAAAATAAACTAAATTTTATGGTCATTAAGTTTCACTTTATAAAAAGCTGTTGTTCAAATCGCCTCAAACCTTTATGTGCGTAATGTGTTAAAATTAAAATTTCATTATGAGGATTGCTCGTTTAATAAGTACATCTTCCTCGATGTATGCTACCAAGAAATCTCCTCTCTTCTGCGAGATTTTAGTATAGAAACCACAGGTTAATATCTATTATGGCCTCTTACTCGCATTAGCTGGCGTTCAGTTATTAAAATCTATATTTTACCTCTTGGTCTAACCAACACACTGAAATTGATAATGTTCTTAATTAACTTTTTTATATCAACTATAAGTTTTACTGTAAAATCTTGGATAGATTCCCTTTGTTAAAAGTTCAAGTTTTAATGTTTTAAGGAATAAAGAAGTAGAACGACATAAAGAGAGACGGGAATGAAAATTAACTGGGGTTCAGAATTGACTAGATGAAAAATTTTAATAAAAACAAATTTTCGAATATTAACCTCATTGATTTTTACCCGCAGTCAATTTTTATTTTAACCAGAATTTATACATTACCAAAGCTAAATATAATTTTTCCAATTTCCAATTACTTTAAATTTAATCTTATATAAAAATTCCATGTCTGTCTGTCTGTCTGTCTATCTGTCTGTTTACATAACTTTATAAATCCAACGCATTTTAACAGAACAGAAGATATAATATAATAAGTTTTGATATAAATCGGAATAATTTTATAGGGGATTGATTAATGTCAATTAAGTTTTGAGAAGAGAGAGTAATGTCTATATAATAACTGCGAAGTAACAACACTTGCGCACAAATAACTTATAATGTACAAATCTGATTATTGGAGCATCAAAAGCGTGGTAAGCATTAAGAATGAAACATGGGCGTTAACTTGTCTCGGTTGAGACCGCCTATTCCGTTTCTCGTTGGTTGTACAATTATAGGGAACGGTAATAATTTATATCTAGAGTTTAGTACACAGCCTAGCAGTATATTCAGTTCTCATTCCTCAAAGATCCGTGACCAAAACTTGCTAATTTATTCAATATTCCATTCCACGATTAATTTATTTCAAATCTCTTGTTGTTCCTAAATCTCAATGTCACAATATAAATAACACAAGCAGAAATAAATTAACTTCTTACTAAATCATGTATATCATAAAAGCATTTTATAATATAAAGTTTAAAAATTATAAAATAATGATTTTTTTATATCGACTTTTCCAAAAATTTTTCCTATTTTTCTCAACAAAAAAACAAAATTAGTAATAATTCGTGTGGAAGACTCTCATTTATGTACAAATTAATGATATTTTATTTTCTTTACATTAAAAATATTCAATATGGAAATTATTTTTGACTTTAGAAAATTGAAACCAAATCCATTAATCAAGATAAAACGATTGTAAACAAAACCTTAAATTTTTTGCTTCTAGGGTATCTTTCTTCGGAGAGCGTCACATATGTTAAAATATAAATAAGCTTCAAAAATAGTTGTGATAAATCATTTCAAAAGTATATTTGCTTCATTAACTGAGCGTGCTCAAGTGATAAATGTGTATTATAATGTCCTTATAGAAATATCAGGTATAGGCACATATAATATAGTGCATGTAGAAGGGGATGTCATTCTGATTAATGCAATACTCACTATAACTTCAAATCTATTTGGATTAACCATGCAGATAAATTACGGAAATTTAAAGAGCTTTTATGTGATTAATGTTCAAAAATAAAAATATTAGGATTTTTTTCCCTCTGTCTATTACACATTTTTTAGAATTCGAACTCACTAAGAAAAAATGTAACGTTATTCCAGTCGAGGTAAAATTTAAATACACGGAACCGATCGGACGCTAAATCACGCGTGTGTTTACGTCTTATTTTACTAAGTTTTATAGTATAAAATTTTTGTTCCATTTTATGATGCAATGAAGTAAATTAATTCTACCAAATTATGAAATTTATAATAATAATAATAATGGATTCGCCATTTAGAATCTTAAATCGAATCAAAAGCAAACTCATTAAAAAAAAGTCCGATTTTACTAAATTAGACAACAACGAAAACAAAAATTCTCTCTTCAGTTATGATTCTTATGAATAAGGAATTTCCCGTTTTAACCACATCGTTAAAAATTGAAAACAAGTTTTTGTATATATTCAATTATAATATTTTACTGAATCATAAATTATGTCATCCTTTTTGCAATGTAACTGGTTGATAGAAATAAAAATGAAAAATAAAATACCCACATGAAAAGGAAAACCCACATATATCGGATTTGAAAAAACAGGGAAAATACCCAAAATTAGCGGGAATCCGATACCCGCGGAAAAGGTTATAACCAAAAATTAATTTTATTTAAAGTTTTTAATTGGCAACGTAATTCGGTACGTATAATATCAAATTTAAACAAAATAGTTAAAAAATTACATCAGGAATAACAGTTCGAAATATTTCCAAATTGAACAACTGTATTGAAAATCAAAAAAAATAATTGAAATTGAAGAAAATAATAAAAAATTGAAGAAATAAATTGAAAATTTGAAAAAATCGTAGATAACTGAAAAAAAAATTACAAAGTGAAGAAAATAATTGCAAATTGAAAAATTAGGAAAATTATAGGAATAATTGTTGGGAATAATTGTACATTTAATAACTGGATTAAAAATCGAAAAAAATAAAATAAAATGGAAAAAATAATTGAAAATTAAAGAAAGCAATTAAAAATTGAAGAATGGAATTGGAATTTAAAAAATATACTTAAATATTGGAAAAAAGCGCTTGAAATAAACCGGGAGAATTAATTAATATAGAAGAAAACAATTAAAAACTGAAGAATCGAAATAAAAATAAAGAATGAAATTACAAATTGAAGAAAATAATTGAACAATTGTATTTAAAATTAAAGAAACTTAATGATATTAAAAAAAATAAAAGAATAAAGGCGATAATTTTTTAATATTAAAGAAAATAATTGAAAATTGAAGAGTGGAATTTAAATATGAAGAAAAGAACTCAGAATTGAAGAGAATATTTCTAAAATTGAATAATTGAATTGAAATTTGAAAACAATTTTTATGAGCGAAAAAAATTATTGAAAAATTCGAGATTTATTGAATATTAAAGAATTAATTAAAAGTCCATAAAAATAATTGAAAATCGAAGAAAGCAATTACCTAAACATTAAACAATCTAATTCAAATTTAAAGGATTACTTAAAAACTAAAAAAAAATTAATAGAAAAAAAGCGATAATTTTTTAGTATTAAAGAATATAATTGAAAATTGAAAAGTGTAATTTAAATATGAAGAACATAACTGAGAATTAAAGAGAATAGTTCCAGAATATTGAATAATTGAATTAAAATTTTAAAACTTTTTTTATGAGTGAAAAAAATAATGGAAAAATCCGAGATTTATTGAATATTAAAGAATTAATTATAAGTCGATAAAAATAATTGAAAATTAAAGAAAATATCTGATAATTGAAGAAAATAATTAAAGATTAAAGAAAGAAATGGGAAATTAAAGAATTAAATGTAAATTTCATAAAATAATTCATAGTTAAAAGTACAATTACAATATGACGAAAATAATTAATTATTTAAAAAAATCATTACCAAAAAAAATAAGAATCGAAAAATGGTAAGAATAATCGGCATTCGAAAATAATTTTTTTTTTTTTTAATTATAATAAATAACCATGAAATTGAAGGAGAATAATAAACTGGCAATTGAAACTGATATAAATTATGAAAAAAATTGGAGAAAATAAATAAAAATTGAAGAAATCAATTGGAAATTGAAGAATTGTATTGAAATTTCAAGAAAATAATGTATAATTAAGAAAATGCGAAAATTATTGAATATTGAATAAAATAATTGAAAAACGAAAAATGCAACTGAAATTTAAGAAAATAATTCAGAATTAAAGAAAATAATTAAAAATTAAAGAAATAAATTGCAGGTCAAAGAATTAAATTGAAAGTTTAAGAAAATAGTTGATAATTGAAAGAAAAATTACAAAATGACTAAAATAATTGATAAATGAGGAAAATAATTGACAATCGAAAGAAAAATTCTAAAACTGGCAAGAATAATCGACAACAGAACGAAATAATTTAAAAAAATTAAAGAGAATAATTATATATTAAAAACATGAAAATTATAGAAAAAGTTATAGATCTATTTATTAATGAAATTAAAATTAATTAAAATGATATTTATAAATTTAACTTTTAATCAATTTAAATGCATTTTTTAAATTCTCCGAACTTTTAGATTCACGATAAAATTCCCGATTTCCCGGTCAAGTGGCCACCCTGAGTTTTATTTTAACGATTTTAATGTTTGTTTTTTATAAAGTTATTTGATATTAATTTATTCTCAAAATATAATTTAATTAAAAAATGATATTTTATTTATATAAGAAGTTACTACTGAATAATAAAATTCTTATCTAATTTTAAAATCTTATCAATAAACTCAGTGATATACATACTTGCACTTACTGATTTATTTTTTACTTGTTTCAACTATTGATTTATATTTATTGAACGTATTGTCAAAAACTGTTTATAAATTTTATCTGGATTTTATACAAAAATTTCAAGATCCGATTTATATGGGAATAATTTAGCTTAAAGGACTTCAAAATTCATCCGACATCCGATGTAAGCGAGTTTCTAATATAATCAATATTTGCAAGTTAAAAAAAATATTAGTTAAAAAAAAATATTTATTAAAAAAAAATTATTTAATATTATAAATTTATAAGGTTTTTAAACATGTTGAAACTTCTTCTTTTTTAATGCTAAAACAATAAGTATTTAAACCAAAGTAACTTCTGAAATTGAGGATATTTTGCTTCTAAGTTGAAATATTTTTACAAAACTTACAATTTGTTTAAATAATAATTGTTTAAACAAATTTTTAAACAAATTGTCAAATTTGTTTAAAAAATTAATATTTAAACAAATTATAAGTTTGTTTAAAAAATTATTATTTAAACAAATTGTAAATTTTGTAAAAATATTTTAGTATTTAGAAAAAAAATACCCTCAATAATAATAATAACAAATATTATTATTAAATAATAACTATTTATTTATAAATAAATAATAATTGATTAAAAAAATTTTCAAATTTGTTTAAAAAATTAATATTTAAACAAATTGTAAATTTGTTTAAAAAATTATTATTTAAACAAATTGTAAATTTTGTAAAAATATTTTAGTATTTAGAAGCAAAATACCCTCAATAATAATAACAAATATTATTATTAAATATTAACTATTTATTTATAAATAAATAATAATTGTTTAAACAAATTTTCAAATTTGTTTACAAAATTATTATTTAAACAAAGATTAAATTAAAGATTTTTTAAATTTGTTTAAAAATTATTATTTAAACAAATTGTAAATTTTGTAAAAATATATCAGTAGGTACTTAGAAACAAAATATCCTTAGTTCAAAAGTTACTTTGGTTTTAATACTTATTGCTTTAGCATTATAAAAGAAGAAGTTTCAACATGCTTAAAAATCCTATAAATTTATAAAATTAAATAATTTTTTTTTAATAAAATTTTTTTTTTAAACTTGCAAATATTGATTCGTTACTAACTTTTTCCGCACTTTCGACTGCTGCTATTAGATTTGTTGAAAATACTTTTTTTAAACTATTTGTTCAAACAATTTTTTTATAAACAAATTATAAGAACATAAAAATTATTATTATTTATTAATGGGTTAACATAGAAAAAATTGAAAAATCCAAAGGATCAGAAAATTTTTTCGATGTAAGTGGGAATCCGACAAATGCGGGTCCGATATATGTGAGTTTTACTGCGTATATACTATTGGCAGATAACTAAGAAGTAAATGAAAAAAATCGGATATTTATGGTCATATTTTACAGAAACTGATTGACAGAATTGCGAAATACGCTAGTTACACGTTTTATCCGATTTTTAGAAATCTAACAGATAATGACGCGTCAGTCTTTGACTTTCTTGGAATGGGCATCTAAAATGCATAGTGGCGCCGTTCGGTCGGCGAATGCGTTTTGCTGAATGCGGAATTCGCATTTATTTTATAGTTTTAAAAAGAACGAAAAATAGGTGGAAGGTGCTGTTCGATCCTTATTTCGTTTGGCTAGACGCCACCAATTGCGATTGTGAAAACTTGAGGCGCCAGTCTTATGGACCGCCACAACGAGTCGTTAAGACAGCTACCATCGGTAACTTAAAACGAAAGGAGGCGTATGTTTAACATCCATCGAGAAGAAAAACAAAACCACGCAATTTGTGATTCAAATTTTAAAAAGTAATTCAATTATAATTAAATAACTGTAAAAATAAAAGAGGTAATTTAATGAAAATAATGATTTATGACAATTAATTAATCAAAAATCTTAACAGACGCGACCTTTTTTATTTTTATTAGAAGCTTATTTATCGATCCATAAGGAAATAAGAGCATAAGATTACATCATAAAACAGAGGCACTTCAGTTGACCCATTTTTCCCATCTTGTTCGTTGCTACTATTATTTTTATATCTAAACTTTAAGCATAAATAAGCGTAAGACGAATATAATGTAAAAATAAATTGCAAGTCTTTATAGAAGTTAAAGTTGATGACAATCTATTATACTTGAGTGACGTGAATTTATTATATATTGTAACTTGTCTTTTATGCAAACACATGATCCCTCTTTTACCCGCACCTTCCCTTCTATTTCTGTGGATACACTAAAAAAGCTATTACTTTGGAGAAGTACTCCCATCCCGTGTCGTCGATACTTGTGCTCGCTATTAGCTCTTGCCATAACACAAAGCTGGTAAAAGCCATAGATAATATATTACACATAAAACCTAAAATTGAGATTAGTTGGAGCCATAAGGGTTTAGTACATTTTCTTGATGATAGACTCTCGGGGTTGACACTTAATTTGTCAAAAACACATTCCTGATTTTTTTTCAGACAATTCTCCAAGTCTATTCAATTTATTAAGGGGCTATACCAGTGTAACCTATGAAAAATTAGTCGATTTTCGGGAATTTTTTTAAAAGAAAGTACTTGATAGAAAGTTTTAAAGTTTATTGGACATAATAAGGTATAATTTCAGCTATATTTTAAGATTTTTTTTACAAAAATATTAAAAAATAACGGAGTTATGTGCTGTCTTCGGAGGTGTCAAAAAGAAAAGTTCCTCAACTGCTGACATGACTTCGACCAAATGAGTAGCTGAAAGAAAAAAATCCAAGAAGGTTATTAAAGTTGAAGATATTTCTTATACATTGAGATAAGATTTTTGAAAAATATCAAAAATTAACAAAATGGTGTAGTTCTGAAAAAAAGTGTCGTTTTTCTAATGCCAAATTGACCATTTTCAACCAATCCAAAAGATTGTAGGTCATTGTATAGTAAATATATTCAAGAATACTCAGTTTCAATTTGAAGTCGATCTGTCAATTTCTCGTTGAGTTATGATGTCAGCAATTTTTAAAAATGTCGTTTCAAGAAAACAGCTAGATTTTTGCTAGATAAAATTATATTTACCATAAAAATTGCTAATCTGCTATGCCTGGCCCATACACTGGCCCTAACACTTAGAACGCTCTCTAATTGGTTAATTTTATACTTTACCAATTTCGATAATTTGAGGCTTTCCTAATAAAAAAATCTCCAATTTTTCGATTTACCAGTTTATGAATTTTTCTATTTTGTTAATTTTTTTATTATCTCTTGCTTCAAGAACCACAAATGTGAACTCTCCTTGCGTTTTGCACGCTATTGTTGTCTTTATCTATCCTAGGTAACCTTATTCTCCCTTGCTTCTAGAACTACAACTGTGAACTCTCCTTGCGTTTCGCACGCTATTGTTGTCTTTATCTATCCCAGGTAACCTTATTCTCTTTTCCTTTTAGAACCGCAAGCTGTGAACTTTCCTTACGTTTCGCACGCTATTGTTGTCTTTATCTATCCCAGGTAACCTTATTCTCTCTTGCTTTTAGAACCGCAGATTGTGAACTCTCCTTGCGTTTCTCACTCTATTCTTGTCTTTATCTATCCCAGGTAAATTTTATAACTTATTCTCTCTTACTTTCTGAAAAGCATAGCAGTATACCTATATCCAAAACTAGCTGATTTCTTATACAGAATAAACTATCGAATAAGCAATAAAAATCGATTTTTTCGAAAGTGTTACACTGGTATAGCCCCTTAAAAGATATAATCTTCATGATATAAATTATATTAATTAACGCAGTTAATTATCCTTATGTAAACGTATCAATTGAAAACTTAATGTTCACTAAATAATAATTCAAATACAAATAGAATTATTTGAGTGATACTATTACACGATCACTTCTCGCGTTTCCAATGAAATTACATACAATATGGAATAATTGCAATGCCTGTCCCTAAATACAACAAGTAACAACCAAATTCATCCCGATACGATGTTTCTGAAACGTATGCATTACAGAATTAATATTGCAGGCAGGTGTCATTCAAGAGGAACAAGGTGAATTTTGGCTCGAACCAGTCGCAACAAAATTTCATCAAGAATTTCAAAATGTTGCAAAATCAGCAAACCTCCTGACTTCAGAAATGGCGAAGCCTCATCTTCTTTTTCGGAGATCAACATCTACCGACAAATTTACAAGTGGCAGCTTCAAACGCAGACCCAGAAAGCGGAAGAAGAAAAAGCACCAGAGAAATTGTGGCACCCGCGGTGAGAACCAATAGACGATCCTATCTCGTAAGTTTTAATCGCACCCGGTAGACAGAAAATCCATTAACAATAGTCAAAGGATATTATTTCATAGCATTCATCTTCTCAAGTTCTTTTTCATTACTACATACATTCTGCATAATTTTTACTCTACAAAAAAAATTAGATTAATTTCTTGATTAACAGATTGAATTAATTCTGCTATTGATAAAGAGAATTAATTCTGTTGTTGAAAAAAAACTAAAGAATGGCCTCAGAACTTAAATAACTGTAATAAATTAATTAAGTAATCGATAATAAAATTTCTTGAGACAGACATGGCAAATATACGAGCATGTAATTCTTTCCAAAACCGGATTCATTATTATACAGAACACACGTTATTCGGCTGACATCATGTGGTAGGCCGTCCATTCTAGTGGTAAATGAAATCTTAATTGTAGCCTTGCCATCGGCCAATCTACATAAATCAGCAACATTACTAATCTTCCGGCTACGAAGCAGGGACTAAGTCTACCGTGATTTTCGCCTGGGGCAAAAGGCTGAATAATCTTGACCGCTAAATAAAACTTTTCAGAGAAAAGTAATGAAAATCGCCTCTATATGTTCTTGATCTTGGTCAATATCTTATAATTTATACATTCCTTTGTAATTCTGTAGTCCTTAAAAATTAGCATAGTAGTTGCACATCAAAAATTGTTGATCAAATCGATTGAGAAACATATACCTTATAAATAATAAAACCATACATTTAACAACTGGAAGATACATATGAATATGAATATTGAATGCCCTGAATGGTAAATTTCCAATGGTCAATTGTAAATTTTAATTTCAGAATTATCTCTCTCCCTTTAATAAAAAGATTCTAAACTAAACGTCCCGACAGATTTATAGAGTGTAAGAAAATGAGAAAACTTCAGGAAGACTAAAAATTTTGTTAAGAAAAAATAACTTGGCTCCTGGGCATTTTGGGATATTTGTATATTTATTTAAAGTATTAAAAAAATACTTTGACAGAAAATATTAATTGCACTCGAGTTGTTATAAATTATTGACGGCAATTCACATCTTTCAATTCACATCTTCTTCTAACTAAATTTAAAATGCATTCAGCCTAAATCCCATTTAACCTAAAATGTATGCAGCCTAAATCCCATTTAACCTAAAATGAATTCAGCCTAAATCCCATTTAACCTAAAAAGTATTCAGCCCAAAATTCATTTAACCTAAAATTCATTCAGCCAAAATAAAATGCATTCAGCCTTACTCTCATATTACCTAAAATGCATTTAGCCTAAGACCAATACAACTTAAATGCATTCAGCCAAAATCCCATTTAACCTAAAATGCATTAAGCCTAAATCCCATTTCACCTAAAATGCATTCAGCCTAAATTCCATTTAACCTAAAGTGCATTCAGCCTAAATCCCATTTAACCTAAAATGCGTTCAGCCTAAATCCCATTTCACCTAAAATAGATTCAACCTAACTTCCAATTAACCAAAAATGCATTTATCCTAAATACCATTTCACCTAAAATGTATTCAACCTAAATCTCAATTAACCAAAAATTCATTGATTCTAAATCTTATTTAACCTGAAACTCAATCAACCTAATTCCCATTTTTCTTAATAAATGCATTTAGCCTAAATTCCATTTAACCTAAATTGATTTCATCCTAAATCTCATTCTACATAAAATGCATACAGCTGAAAAGCTAATTAACATAAAATTCTTTCAGCCTTAAGGTACTCGCACAGCACTTGGCTGCTGTGGGAGTAAAGGGTTCAGACAATTCAAATTTTCATTGTCTGAACTCTTCACACTCACACGTTACCATGGTAACTCCGGCAGGCAGGCAGGCAGGCAGCCACAGAGGTGTGAGCGTACCATTAATCACATTTTACCTAAAATACATTCAACCTAAATCCCATTCAACCTAAAATGAAATTATCCTAAATCACATTTAACCTAAAATTTATTCAGCTTAAATTTTATTTAACCTTAATTGCATTCAGCCTAAATCCCATTTTACCTAAAATGCATTAATCCAAAATCCCAATTTACCTAAAAAGCATTCAGTCTAAAACCTGATTAACCTAAAATGCAAACAGCCTTACTCCCATTTTACCTAAAATGCATTCAGCCTAAGATCCATATAACCTAAAAGTCATTTAGCCTACATTTCATTTAAACTAAATTGCATTCAGCCTGAATCCCATTCTACATAAAATGCATATATCTTGAAACCCATTTAACCTGAAATCCATTAAGCATTAATCACATTTTACCTAAAATGCCTTCAGCCTAAATCCCATTTAATCTGAAATACACTTAACCTTAATCCCAAATAACCTAAAATCTATTCAGCCTAAAACTCATTTTACCGTAAATGCATTCAGCTTAAAACCAAATTTACCTAGAATGCATTTAGCCTAATTTCTTTTTTGGTAAAATGCATTTATTCCAAATCTAATTTAACATAAAATTCATTCAACTTTAATCCCATTTAATCTGCAATGCATAGAGCCTAAATCCCATTTTACGTAAAATGCATTTGACCTAAAGCTTATTTAACCTAAAAGTCATTTAGCCTAAATCCTGTTTAACCTAAAACTCAATCAACCTAATTCCCATTTTTCCTAAAATGCATTGAGCCTAAATTCCATTTAACCTGAATTTCTTTCATCCTAAATCTCATTCTACATAAAATGCATACAGCTTAAAACCCAAGTAACATAAAATTCTTTCAGCCTCAATCCCATTTTACCTAAAATACATTCAACCTCTATCCCCTTCAACCAAAAATGAAATTATCCTAAATCACATATAACCTAAAAGTCATTTAGCCTAAATTCCATTTAACCAAAATTGCATTCAGCCTGAATCCCATTCTACATAAAATGCATTAATCCAAAATCCCAATTTACCTAAAAAGCATTCAGTCTAAAACCTGATTAACCTAAAATGCAAACAGCCTTACTCCCATTTTACCTAAAATGCATTCAGCATAAGATCCATATAACCTAAAAGTCATTTAGCCTAAATTCCATTTAACCAAAATTGCATTCAGCCTGAATCCCATTCTACATAAAAGTCATATATCTTAAAACCCATTTAAGCTAAAATCCATCCAGCCTTAATCACATTTTACCTAAAATGCATTCAGCCTAAATCCCATTTAATCTAAAATGCACTTAACCTAGATCCCAAAAAACCTCAAATCTATTTAGCCTAAAACTCATTTTACCTTAAATGCATTTAGCCTTTAACCAAATCAACCTAGAATGCATTTAGCCTAAATTTCTTTTTGGGTAAAATGCATTCATTCTAAATCCCATTTAACATAAAATTCATTCAACCTTAATCCCATTTAATCTACAATGCATAGAGCCTTAATCCCATTTTACGTAAAATGCTTTTGACCCAAAGCTCATTTAACCCAAAAGTCATTTAGCCTGAATTTCATTTCCCTAAATTACATTCAGCCGATATCCCATTATACAAAAAATGAATTCAACTTAATACCGATGTAAACTAACATGTATTTAGCCTAAATTCCATTTTAACCTAAAATTGCATTTAGGCTAAATCCCGTTTTACCTAAATTGCATGTTGCCTAAAACCATTTGGCCTACATCCTATTTTACCTAATTTATAATCTAAAATTTAGGTAAAATGGGATAAAAGCCAAATAGTTTTTTGGGCTATACGAATTGTAGGTAAAATGGGATAAGGGCTGAATGCAATTTATGTTACATGGCATTAAGGCCTAATGACCTTTGGGTTAAATGGGCTTTAGGCTGAATGCATTTTAGGTAATATGAGATTTAGTCTAAATGCACTTTGGGTAAAATGAGATTTAGGCTGAATGCAATTTAGTTTAAATGGAAGTTAGGCTGAATGCATTTTTGGTTAATTGGAAGTTAGGTTGAATTCATTTTAAGTGAAATGGGATTTAGGCTGAATGCATTTTTGGTTAATTGGAAGTTAGGTTGAATCCATTTTAAGTGAAATGGGATTTAGGCTGAATGCATTTTTGGTTAATTGGGATTTAGGCTGAATGCACTTTAGATTAAATGGAATTTAGGCTCAATGCATTTTAGGTGAAATGGGATTTAGGCGCAATGCATTTTAGGTTAAATGGGATTTTGGCTGAATGCATTTAGGTTAAATGGGTTTTTGGGCTGAATGCATTTTAGGTAAAATGGGATTTAGGCTGAATGAATTTTATGTTAAATCGGATTTAGGATGAATGCATTTTTGGTTAAATGGGTTTTAGGCTGAATGCAATTTATTTAAAATGGGATTTAGGCTGAATGCATTTTAGCTAAAAATTATACAAAATGCATTTTAGGTTAATTTGGTTTTAGACTGAATGAATTTTAGGTCAAATGGGTTTTAAGGCTGAATGGATTTTAGATAAATTGGGGTTTTGGCTTAAGTATTTTAGATTAAATATGTTTTAGGCTTAATGTCTTTTAGGTAAAGTGAGATTTAGGCTAAGTGCCTTTTAGGTTAAATGAGATTCAGGCTGAATGCGTTTTAGGTTAAATAAGAGTTAGGGTGAATGAACTTTAGGCTAAATGGTTTACAGGTGATAATTATGCGCCCATATCAGTAAGTTGTCACATCCTGTAAAGATTGTTAGAAAGAAAAGTCTTATTTTTAAATCAATGCAAAAAGGTAATCAGAGTTACGGACGTAACATTTATAAGAACAAAAAATTTAGGTTGTTCGATCTCTTCTCGTGCAAATTGAGCTCGAACTAATAAAGACTCGTGATTAATTACAGAACCTCGTCGGCTGACAGAGACACACCTGGAATGGCAGACCCAGCCTGGTCTTGTGCAAGTTCAAGGTCGTGGACGAAGAAAGCATCAGCCCAAACGGTGGCAACGAGCCAAGAGATCTGTAAGCCAGCCGCGACATGTGGAAGCTCTTGTTGTCGCAGACACTACCATGATGTCCTTCCACCAAGATGGAGACGTGGAGACCTATCTCTTAACCATCATGAATATGGTCTCAGCCCTTTATCTAGACCCGACCATTGGCAACTTTGTCAACGTCGTCGTGGTTAGAATTATTCTTTTAGAAGAGGATGAGCCAGAGGTATATTTTTATCCCCCCGGATGAAATTGTCCATCAAACTGAGGCTCTTAAGATAAATGGCTTTTAAAGAAAATACTTAAAAATCTGAATCAAATCCTGCTTCTCCGTATATCCATCAATAACGTATAATTGTATTAGACTGCTGTTTTTCTAAATAGCTGTCACATTAGTTTTATATTGAAGCATTCTTTCTCCAATTTGCCACTCCCTGCGCATTTTATTTTTCAAGATAAAAAATGCTTTACTATAGCTTAAAATTTTCGTGAAAGACTTAATTTTTTAATACCGTACGGTGTTTTTCATCTTAGTTTAAGGGTGGCAAAATGTACCGAAATATTGCTAAAACCTCCCTAAATAATGGACAATTGTGATAATAAAGTTTCGAAAAAAAAAAAAAAAAGTTAAATTAGATCTCATTTTTATAATGAGTCTTTTATGACATTCTAAATAAATAATCCTTAGACCATACACCCTTCATAATTAAAATAAACCCTTAAAACACATCCCCTAAGTCTCATTTTTACAAATTAGGAATTATTATTTATGAAATTAATTTAAAATTTTTGGGTAACCTCTACAGGACATAAAATTCTTTCCAGATACAATTGGATCAAAGTAAAATAAAATATAATCAAAAAACATCGCTTAGAAATCATCCCCTAAGAATTATTTACAGCAGTTAGGAATTATTCTCTGCAAAAACAATTTAAAAAATTTATGTCACCTCTACAGGCTATAGAATTATTTTCAGATATCATTGGTTTCAAGTCAAATGAAGAATAATCAAAAATAATTCTTAAAATCATCCCCTAAGAATTATTTTTGCAAGTTAAAAATTATTCCTTGTAATATAAAAAATATTTAAAGAACATCCCTTTGGATTCATCCTAAAAATTATTTTCACAAGCTAGGAATTATTCTCTGTGAAATCAAATTAAAAAAATGAGTGTCACTCTACAGACTATAAAACTCTTTTCAACTATTATTGGATCAAAGTAAAATAAAAAATATTAAAAAACAACTCTTAAAAATCATCTTTTAAGAATTATTTTCGCAAGTCAGTAATTATTCTTTGTGAAATCTACTAACAACATTTCTGTTGTTATACAGGCTATAGAGTTCCTTTCAGATATCATTAGTTTAAACTTTAAAGTAAAATAAAAAATAATCAAAAAACATCACTTAGAAACTTCTCTTCTTATCTTGTGAAAGTAACTCTTAGGGGTTGGGTTTAAGGGTTGTTTTTTATTATTTTTTATTTTATTTTGAGTTCATGATATGAGGAGATTTCACAAAGAATAATTACTAACGTTCAAAAATAACTCTTAGGGAATGATTTTTAAGGGTTGCTTTTTATTATTTTTTTATTTTACTTTGATCCAATGATATCTGGAAAGAATTATATATCCTGTATAGGTGACAGAAATATTGTTGATTGATTTCACAAGGAATAATTTCTAACCATCAAAAATAATTCTTAGGGGATGATTTTGTAAGGGTTGATTTTGATTATAAGGGGTGTGAGGTCTGATTTGGGGGTGTTTTAGCAATATTTCGGTCACATTTTGCCACTCTTAATCTAAGATGAAAAACACCATACGGTATTAAAAAATGCAGTCTTTAACGAGAATGTTAAGCTATAGTAAAACATTTCATCTTGAAAAATAAAATGCGCAGGGGGGTGGCGACTTTGAGAAAAAATGCCCCATTATATAATATATAATTAAAAATAAATATAAAGGATCAATAATTAAACTAGAATTTAAAATCTAACATATTTATCAGTCATCACTTAAGAGAGGAGACTGGAGTATGCTTAAATAGTCCAATTTTTATCATTTATTTTTTACGATCAAATCAAATAATCTTAATTCGTATTTTGATGAACTTTTTAGCAAGAATTGAACATCACTGTCAATGCAGACAAAACGTTATTCACTTTTTGTAAATGGCAAGAAAAACTAAATCTTGGCGATGACACGCATCCGAATCACCACGACGTCGCAATATTGATTACTCGAGAAGATATATGCTCACGAGCCAACACGCCATGCAGCACTCTTGGCGTAGCTCATGTGGCAGGTATGTGTCAACCTGATCGCAGCTGCAGTGTCAACGAAGACAACGGGATCACTCTAGCACATACCATTGCCCACGAGTTAGGCCACAAGTAAGCAAAGTTTCACCTTTGCTAACCAAAACATTGACACATTCAAACTCTAGTCTCCTATTGTAGATCCTTTAGGATTAACTTCACCAAACAAGACACCCAAACTAAATAAAGAACAATTAAACCAGTTTCAATATAAAATACATGTTTAACCTAATTTGGAAGCAACAAACCTTCCCACAAATATGGAAAGAAGTAATAGTTGTGCCAATTCATAAACCAGATAAAGATTTCTCATACACTGCCAACTATCGCCCGATGTCACTAACATGCTCAATGTGTAAGTTTGCCTAGATATCAAAAAGGCATACGAAATGCCATAGAAACACAATATCCTAATGAACCTAAAAAATCAAGAAATAGACGGCAACATGCTTGCCTTCGTCGCCAATTTCCCAAAACAAAGATTTATCCAAGTTCGAGTAAACGGAGAACTCTCTGATAAACAATATGATGATTTAACAATACACATGAAAGGAAAAAATTTAACATCAACCATCCAAAACATGCAAAAAACCCTTAACAAATTAATGAATTGGTCTCTCAAAACTGGATATAAATTTTCACTAACAAATACCGAATATATTATATTTTCTCTAAATAAAATACCAAACGATCTACCTAAGATTAAATTAGATTCAACTAAACTCACTAGAGTCACGCAAGTCAAATTACTGGGTATTACTCTCGACAAAAAACTAACTTGGAGACCCCATATCCTCAAACTAAACGACGAATGCAAAATCGACTATACATTTTAAAAACTTTTTCCCACGGAACATAGGGAGCAGACCAATCAGTCTTACTTCAAAGAAACAAAACCATAATTAGAGCTAAAATAGATTATGCAGCCATAATATATAACTTTGCAAAACCCGGAACACTGAGACTACTTGATAAAATTTATAACCAAAGCTTAAAAATCTGTTGTGGAGCACTCCACATCGGCTCCCAAAAAAGCTATTCATTGAAACAGAAGAACCAACATTGAAAAAAAGAAGGATCCATCTCACCTTTAAATACTCCGCAAAAATAACAGCCCACCCTAATAATCCCAACCATGAATTATTTTTCCCTAACCAAGAAAATCCAAACCTAAACTCTCGACTAAAATCTCACAAACCAATAAAAAGCATCCTACAGGAATATATACAAACTAACTCTCAATCAAAATACCAGATATCCAAATAAATAGCTAGTCTTAGGAATAAACCACCGTGGACAACCAAACTTCCGGAAAAAAAAAACATAAACAACATCCCCAACCTCTACTGGACCCAACAATACCAACAACTCTAATCAAAATATCCAAATTTCAATCTCATATACACGGACGGCTCAAAAATCGAACAGGGCAGCGGTTGTGCCATTTTCACCCCAAATAAAGAAATGTACTGCCTAAAAATATTAGCGTCTTTTCAAGCGAAATATTTGCTCTAAAAAAAGCCTACGAATACTGCAAAGAATCAATAGAACAAAATTTTTTGATCTTCTCAGACTCTCTCAGTAGCATACAAGCAACGCAAAAGTGGAACAGACAAGGCCCTAGAATCCAACAAATTCAACAAATTTACTTTGAATGTCCCGAAAATAAAAAAGATAATAACCACATGGAAACAAAAATCTACAAGAACACACAAATTCACTTAACTTACTATCCAACAAAAATAATATATTCCGCATCAGAAGAAAAAACTAAAATCCATCCCAATTGGACGACGCTAAGAAAAGATCAAGTAACACTTACCAGGCTGAGAATCGGAAACACCCAACTTACCCACCTCCACCTGATCGACAAAAGTAATCCATTGTTTTGTGACCAGTGTCAAACCCTTCTCAGTGTTCAACACATCTTTGGGTGCAAACAGTTTAACCACATAAAGAAAAAACTGAAACTTCCTGACAACATCGAGGAATCACCCATTGTCAGTAACCCAACTCATATAGACAAAACTTTAAAATACCTTAAAGAAACAAATATTTATTAACTAATTTAAATTTAACTAATTAAAAGCACTCAACTTAAATACCGAATACATATGTCTACACTAATCAAGTATATATAATTAACTTGGCAGTTGTCGCTAAATACCAAGTAGTAGCCTTATCGGAAAAACCAAAGCTGGATTTCACGTTGAAAT
This sequence comes from Ganaspis brasiliensis, assembly GCA_037103525.1. NCBI lineage: Eukaryota > Metazoa > Arthropoda > Insecta > Hymenoptera > Figitidae > Ganaspis > Ganaspis brasiliensis. The sequence goes on along the minus strand of JAZKLR010000003.1, from coordinate 2,157,380 downwards.
TCATATTGTATCTCATATGAAAACCACGATGGATTTTCGGACCTTTGATGAAATCCTTAAAAAAGTCCCATATCAAATTTCCATTATAAAAAAAAAACTTTTTGTGAATCTTTAAATTTTGGAAAATTTAAAAATTTGACTTATAATTTAAATTTTAACTTTGTGTTTTTCTTACCGTTTTCGAGATATCCAAAATAGTTTTCAAAATTTTCAAATTTTGATCCCATCGAGGACCCAATCATGGATTTCAGACAGGTTTCTATGTGGAAACCAATAACGGAATCTATGTGGATTCTCACAAAAATCCGGTCCGAAAATCCATCGTGGTTTTCACATGAGATCCAATGTGAATTCCAACGTGGAAACGTTGGTTTTTTCGATAGGGAGATGCGACATTAAGTAAATGATTTAAAAAAAATACATTTTTCATTATTTTAGAAAAATTAAATTACCTACAATGCGTCATAATAGGCTGATTCCAGAAAATAGTCGAAAATGGTTTTACCGACTTAATCAATTTTTTTACCCATTATTGAATTTTTTTTTCTCAAGCCGTAGTTTATGTGTGTCTGATTTGATTAAAATATTATAATGGTCCCCAACTTTTTTGAGTTTGAATTTTTGAATGGAATATAAAGGTAAAATTTAATGAGGGAATGACGAATCGAAACAAAATGACAATAACCTCAGAAACATAACCTTACTTCCCTATCCACTATGAACAATGCGAGGAAACATGCAAATACACTATGATTAGTAAATAAAAAAGTTCTTATCTATTTGTAAATCAACATGAGGAAATGACGTGAAGAAATGTATTTTTTAAAAATCTCATTGATAAATTAGTTTTAACAAAATATCCTTTCTACAAACGTTCGCTGCAGTATAGGTTGTCAATAACAATGTTGCCAACTTTTAAAAAACTTAAGGCGGGACTTGGTAGGCATTCAAATTTTGCTCCAATCACACTGTTTCAAAGCGGTGAGGGAATGATAAGTTTTGCAAGGACAAATTTTGAAGTATATTTAAAAACATTTCCATTCGCTGTTTGTAAATTATAAACTCGTGTAGTTCCAGTCAATACTATCTTATATAAATAAAAAATAAAATAACAAACAATGAGCAAGGAATTTTACGTTTTGAGTTAATGATTTTCTTCGAATTCAGAAGTTGGGACATAGTGAGGAAATGATTTTCAGGGTACTCTCTTGGACATATCTTATTTGTTTATCATATAAGAAATAAATTTGTTTCATAAATTCCTTCATCTAGTATAGTAGTATTATTAAAAAAAAAACTTTTCATAATCGACAATCCTGATTTACAGAAATCATTAAGGACATAAATTTCGGTTTTTTCTGGAATCAGCCAACAATACTTTGAAGTTTTAATAATGTTTTCATTTCAGTTTCGGAATGTATCACGACACTGAAAAAATTGGGTGTAGTAAACGCGACGGCAACACATTACACGTGATGACACCCACATTCGAAGCAGACACTATGGTTGTAGCTTGGTCCAGATGTTCCAGAAGAGATATCACTAACTTTCTAGAGTGAGTGATTAAACCTCTTATGGCTTTTCACGTTCAACTTCGCCCGTTCACTTTTTCCACATTGTTCTTGCCCCTGAATTACCGCCCTTCTTGTTCCTACAAAAGAAAAACTGTGCTTCCTTTTTATCACATCCCTCATTCGATTAATTTATTAAATGATCTCTTTAATCATCAGCAATGTTTGCTCTTACCTTCTCCTCTTTTTATTTGTATTCAATTTCAATCTCTTCAAATCATTTACATAGATGTTAAAATATATCATGAAATGAAAAACATTTTAAAATGTTTATTTAATCCCTGGAAAGCTGTATTGCAAATATTTTCTAGTGGAGGTAAAGGAAAGTGTCTCGAGGATGAACCTGCTGATAATGATTACGCTTACCCAGACCTTCCACCAGGAGCAATGTACAATGCGGAACACCAGTGTCGACTTCAATTCGGAGTCAGAGAAGCGTCAGTTTGCTCACCATTACAGGAGGTATAGTTAGATTCACATAAAGGAAAGTATCTCAACTGTGACGTCCCTGGGGGGTGGCAAATAGAAGTGCAAGCGCAACCAACATCCAACTTACCATGTCAGGAAAAGCATTGTACATTCATGTTTTGAAGGTCCAGAGTTAGCAAATTTTTATTTTTAACCCCTTTACGCCCACGGGAAATATATGTCCCATCTACAAAAACTTCAATATCTTCGAAGAAAATTAATATTTTTCATTCAATCTTGGTGCGTTCTCTTCAGGAAGGATAAAGCTTTTTAAAAAATCCGGTGTTACGTTTTAAAAATACAAAATAGCGGATCGAATATGGTGGACGAAAAATTGAAAAATCCTTTACATTCAACTAAAATTGGATACTCAGGGCTTTATGGGATCGCTGACTACGAATTTAATGTTAGTTTTTAAAAATACAAAATAGCAAATCCAATATGGTGAACAAATTTTAAAGATGTGTTTAAAATCGCTTAAAATTGTTTACTCGGAGATTTTTGGTGTCGCTGATTACGAATCTAATATCAGTTTTCCAAAATTCAAAATGGCGGATCCAATATGGAAAAATAATTTTTCAAAAACTGCTCAGATTCGCTTGAAATGTGTTAGTCGGGGGTTTTCAGCATCGCTGATTACGAATCCGGTGTTAAAATATTTGGTTACCAGAGCCGAGATTTCAAGCGAATCTAAGCAGTTTTTATGAAATTATTTTTTCATATTGGATCCGCAGTTTTAAATTATGGAAAACTGATATTAGATTCGTAATCAGCGACCCCAAAAACATTTGAGTCACCAGTTTTAAGCGAATCTAAAGGATTTTTCAAAATTTGTCCGCCATATTGGATCCAAATGATAGAAAAAATTAACAACCCCTAAGCAAAATAGTGAAATATAATTTTGAAAAAAAAATTAATTTCTACAAAACAAATATAAACAAGTTCTAAAATGGTAAAACATACTCAGTAATATACCCCCTTTTTTCGAATTCATAACAAGAATTAACAACCTTTTAAAGAAAACCCTCAAAATTATTTTCGATTATTTTACTTAAGGGTAAATTTGAATAATTGATAACACAGGAACACAAAAAATCCATAGACCCAGAGCACAGACTCTTATATTCCTACGTTTTTGGAGTCGCTGATACAAATGTTTTCTTAAAAAAATAAAAATATTGTTATTAAAATTATTTAACGTTGATCATTTAAATGGTGAATAAAAAGTGTGAAGTTATTTTGAAGAATAAATATAAAGGATCAATAATTAAACCAGAATTTAAAATCTGACTTATTCATCAGTCATCACTAAAAGAGAAAAGACTATGCTTAAATAGAAGATGGAAAGAGCAGAAGCCCGAAAATAAATTAAGAAAAACAAAAAGGATAAAAAATAAAAAAATTGGGAGAAGTTTGCTCTCTCTAAATGAACGCTTCCTCTTAAAAGAAGTACGTCTATTACCTACACTCGTCCCAAAATGTATGACTGAAAATGTCATGTTGCAGAATAGATCGATATTACACGTGTGAGTTACGAGCGCTTGAATAATGTACTTGGCTTGGTGATATCGACTGATTCTGACAGTCCGGTTGAGTTATTTTGCTTCCATCTTCTACAAACGAAAAGTCTAAATATTTTGAAAGTCATTCATAAAGTTAAACTTAATCATTGATGACAAGTTATATTTTGTAACGTTACACTTTATCTTTTTAAAATTAATCTCCACCGTAATGTTTTCATTATTAAAAATATAGCATTGAATAGTATGACATAAATTAATTTATGCATCATAAATATTTCTTGTAAAAGGTATTTGAAAAAATATTCATGCGCCTCCCTAGCGGAACATTGGGTACCGAATTTATTTACATATAATATTTGAGTTATTAGTATGTTATTAGTATGTGTTATTAGATTTGCTCAAAACTTTGGTGCATTGTGAACGGAACTTGTACAACAATGTTGCACCCTGCAGCACCTGGTACACATTGCGGTAAACACATGGTGAGTTTATTTATGCATATATATTTGGGCAGTAATAAATTTCCATTTTTACGAACAACTTTATAAATAAAATTAGTTTACGCATTAGAGATACTTCCCATTAGTTACAGAACTACGAAATCAAAATGTAGTAAACAATTCAGAATTTCAATCTCTATGGGAGATTAAATTTAATTTACCCTCAATATTTAGAAACCCTATTAAAAAGGTTTCATTAACTTCTTTTCCATCTTTTCACTTTCGGTACAAGTCTTTCTCATAGCTTCTAATGATTCCTTTTCCCTTTGTCCAAACTACACCTAACCTCTTTATCATGTATCACTCACTCGTCAAGATTAAACTTCTTTTTCACTTGTTTCCCGTCCACTCTTCTACCCATCCAGTTGAAGATGGGCACATACTAGGGGTTATTGGTTGCATTCTTGTCTATTAAACGCAGCGCAATAATCTTCCGAATTCATACTGACAATCCACTTCAAGTTACCTCATCATAATAGTCTCTCTCTCGGATTTAAGCAATGTCGTAACCCACTTTTTAGCTGAACAAACGAAACAACTCATAAAATTTTGAGATTGAATTTAAACTTACCCTTAACTAGTTGGGGTCTTGTTTTATAACCTCCAACAGCTTAACAATCAACTTAATAAAAGTTATAACAATTTAACCACTAAAACGGACAACCAACCAACTGGTTCCAAATTTTCAGTAAATCTTCATAATAACAAAATTCATCATAATACTTATCCGAGAAATCGCTGAACTACGTAATAAGAGTCAATCATAATCTTCATCATCAAAATAACTTAAAATCGACTTGATAGAATGATTGGAGAATCTTGAACTCAAATGTCCCGTCAAGAATCCTGGCTCCAATCCTTGATTCCTTGACATGATCTTAAAACTCCCTCGATGCTCAGCAACGTTTCGTAATACATAAACAAACGTAACCAAAAATTTCTTTATTCTAATAATTAACAACGTAACAATTTACTCGTCGAGTAGCGGTGAAGTGATTTTCGTACGCAAATCGAATAATTGAGCGAATCTGCAATAGTTCTTAAACTAAAAGTTACTTTTCCGAGTTACAAAATTGTTATAAAATGTTGTAACGTCACATCCATTCTATAATAGCTTGAAACGTTCCGGCACAACGGACTTTCTTTCTACAATTTTGGTCTCTGGCAATCCACAACCTCAAAACAATTTGTAAATATACGACTGTTGTCCAAAAGTCCACTGCAACTGTTTCAAAAACTGAAACCATATCAGTGCTTTACGGAGCCTATCTAAGGAGCTCTGTCATTGCAGGAATGTATTTTTCCTCTCTGACAACAGGGCGACACTAACGGCTTAGAATTATTACTCAACCACATCTCAGCTAGTACGGAAGTGATACTAGGCGATGAATTGATTAGTTAAGACTAACCGCATTACCCTCTTGTGGATCACTGCGGAATTGAGGGCAACGAGATGGCGGATAAACTAGCAAAAATGGGTAGCTGGAGCAAAAAAAATTGGTCCCAATCCGCCTATAGATGTTTCTAACGCAAGATTGGTCGTAGAATTCTGGTTTCTTGAAACCATTCTTTCTTAGAATGGTTTCTTGCAGAACATCAAAAGGAGTGTCTGCTATACTTGCAGACAGGTAAAGTCACTCTTAGGCAACAATGTTAACCTAAAACTAGCTGCAGAATTCTGTAACCTCAACAGAAGAGAGGCTGAAACCCTAACTCAAATATTAACTGGGAATGAAGGTCTGCGCTATCATTAACATAACCCAAATAGCACCGAACTTTCCAGAAAGCTAAAATCGAAAACTATAAAGCGGAGGACGTTTATAGTTTCCAGGAAGCTAACAGGAAACTAACAGTGTTAGCTAACGAACTTAACATAGTTCGTTTCCTGTTAGCTCCCTGGAAACTTCGGTTCTATTTGGGAACATGAGTATCGTAAATAAACCTGAATGTCAAAAATGTGGGAGGGAGGACGAAACCTCTATCCAATTCTGTTATTGTTCTTAAAATTAACAGAGCTGTTCTTCTTTAAAGAAACAGATATTGCTGCAAAGAGCTTGTCCTTGAAATATCAGATCTCTTTTTGTCGGCAACAATTTTGAAAGAGTCTGTCCCCAAACAAAACTATGCATGATTCTCCAATTTTTCCCACTGAAGTCACTAATAGGTTTATATTATAGAAGACAGCTTCATATGACCTAAGAAACGAAATTCTAGAAATCCTACTTAAGCCACATACAGACTTGTAACTGTCCTTAATGTAGTCAAAAGTCTCCAAATACCTTTGAACTAATTCTAACTCACAACAGCAACATTGTAACGAAGAGTTTTGTTACTGAAGGTTTGAGTATTACTTGTTGAGAGAAGGTTTATTTTAGGGAAATTATTAGCATTGTATTTGCGCCATGGTTCGACTTTTCATAAGTTGAGCCTGACTGACGATTTTCCGCTAATAAGTTAATTTCCCTCGCAAATTTAGTGTGATTTCTTGGTCGTTGATTTTCTGAGTTCGGCAGTTATCTCTCACCTTTTTCATCTGTTCCAGTCGTCAGTTCACGCGTTACAGGTTCAACTTCACAGTCAGCGTGATAGCCAATTCAGACGAAGGACTGATAAGAAGGCGGAGGTTGGATAGGAAGTTGAAGGAAGAGAAGAACTTTTTGGCGGGCAACGCACCAGCGGTATCTTAGAAGCAGCGACACGTGCTAATCACTTGCAATTGGACTATGGTAATTGATAGTCCGTTTTTTGAAAAATCTGTAATCGGGGGGTCTTACGCATTAGTCGTATTACGGAGATTGTCGCAAGTTTTCTATTTGTGAATTGAATATCTCTTAAATTTTGTTAGAACTTCGTTTAGGGTGAATTATTGGAACAATTAAAGGTTTATTATTGGTATAACCGAGTTGTGTTTATTGACTTGGTGTGTGGGAAAATCCTTGTTATTTCCTCATCGAGAGGCAATCTATTCTTGAAGCCTGTTGGAGAGAATTCCACGTTGGGTCAGGAGGATTGTCATCGAGGGTTCCCCAAGAGTTGGAATCAAAGTTGGTGAGTTTGAATCTTGTCAATTTGTCGAGTTCGTTGCGTGAGTGGTTTGTCAACATCTTCGTGACCATCGAGGGTGGTATTTTCGAAAAAACCTTCCCTGAGGTTTCTGAGTCGAGTTCGTGTATATGTTCGAGGTAAATTTAACTAATAATTGAATTTGGCCGTTGATTGGAATTTAACAGTAAAATTCGAATCTATTTAAATATTTCAATCATAAATCATTACTTTATTACAACATATCCAATTAACTACCCACATTATTTTTGTCAACAGTGGTGCCAAAATCAAGAATGTGTTCCAATCGCGGACAGACCAATACAAATAGATGGTGGATGGGGTGAATGGGGTCAGTGGAGCGAGTGTTCGAGGAGTTGTGGAGCTGGGGTTTCAATAACGGAGAGAAAGTGTGATCATCCGGAACCCGCCAGTGGAGGGAGGTTTTGCATCGGTAAAAGGCGTCGATACAAAATCTGCAATGTCGAACCTTGTCCCGATGGCACGCCAACTTTCAGAAGCGTTCAGTGCAGCAGCTTTAACGGAAAGGAGTACAAGGGGAAGAACTACACCTGGCTGCCCTACTTCGATCAAAGTAAGCGAGATATTTTCAAACACCAGTCACAAATCACGACTCGGATACCCTGCGAGATAAAAATTGTCTAAACGCTTGAATCGTTCAGCGGAACCATGCGAGCTGTACTGCACTGATACGGAAGAAAGCGTTATAGTTCCGTGGGGAGAAGCTGCTCTCGATGGCACGCCTTGTGACGTTGGTTCCAGAGACATGTGCATCGCAGGAATTTGTAGGGTAATTCAATTTCGTATGGAACTTACATAACGTCAAACGATTTTCGTTAAATCGTTTGACGCTGGTTGATGTTTAATCTTATTTTTATCAGTATTTCATATCTTTTAACACAGTTCCTTTTTCCCATATAGAAAGTAGGATGCGATTGGAATGTCGATTCTAATGCTACGGAAGATCGGTGTGGAATTTGTCATGGCGATGGAACTCAGTGCGAAACAACCAGTGGATTTTATGACACAAATGATGAGATACAAGGATACAAACAAGTCATCATCATTCCTGCCGGATCTAGAAATGTCAAAATCGAGGAAACGGAAAATAGTAAAAATTACATCGGCATTGGAGTTCCTAGTTCTGATGACTTTTTCCTCAATGGTAAAAGGTAGACTGCAAATAAACTTTGTTCTTTCAATTTGCACAAAAGCGGAATTTTTCACTCCAAGGTAATTATTTCCCGTACAGGCAGATCACCTTAGCTGGGGAATATTTAGTTGCAGGAACACCGGCTCTCTATGAACGTGATCATGACAGAGAGAAGGTCAGAATTCCCGGACCACTCAAGGAAGACATTGCAATTTACGTAAGTTTCGTGCACTTCTAGTCCAACTATTTACAATACTTGTCTTTGTATTTTTCCTTTCAGCTGATTTATAGAGGAAACTATCCCAATTTGGGTTTAAGATACGAATACACCGTGCCTAAAAAAGAGCCTGATTATACTCCGGAGTACTTTTGGGTCTTTTCCGACTGGTCTTTGTGTACAGTTACTTGTGGAGGTGGAGTTCAAAGTTCACTTGCTTTTTGTCACGAAGTCAAGAGTGGAATTGTGGAAGATCAATTTTGTAATGGAACTGCCAAGCCTCAACACATTGATCGTGAATGTAATCCTAAACCATGTCCTGCAAGGTACCGTGTATTGACTTCTTTATCTTATTCAAGATTAAAAAGTAAGGAATTTGTTTAAAATATTTCTCATCCAGTTCCAAACAAAATCCCAATCCCCTTCGAAATGGCCGGACTTGATTACAGTCGAGGAAAACTTAAGATAAATTAGGAATTTGTTTAACGTATTTCCCATATAGTTCTTCACAAATCCAAAATTCCTTCCGAAATGTCCTGGCTTAATTAGAGTCAAGGGAAAATTGAGATAAATTAGGAATTCGTTAAACATATTTCCCATCCTGCTTCTCACGAATTCTCCATTCCCTCCGAAATGGCCTGACTTGATTAGTGTCAAGGGACTGTTGAGTAAAATTAGGGATCGTCAAGCATATTCCTCATCCCGATCCTCACAAATTTTTTATTCCCTCCGGAATGTCCTGGCTTAATTAGAGTCAAGGTAAAGTTGAGATAAATTACAAATTCGTTAAACATATTTCCCATCCCGCTTCTCACGAATTCTCCATTCCCTCCGAAATGGCCTAACTTGATTAAGGTCAAGGGAATTTTGAATAAAATTAGGAATCGTCAAACATATTTCTCATCCCGCTCCTCATAAATTCTCCATTCCCTTTAAAATGACCTGAACTGATTAGAGTCAAGGAAAGCTTAAGTTGAATCAAAAATTCGTTTAACATATTTCCCATCCCGCCTCTTAAAAAATCCAAAGTTATTCCGAAACAGCCTGATTTGATTAGGGTATAATATAGAGATTAATCAGTTAACTAAACCGAATTGCTTTGACTCAATATTTAATTTATCTTTTAACACCGGAACCTCTTCGTGCTGACACAAACACAATTCGTGGAAAAATTCGTGGAAAATCCAAAATGAACGACTTACCGATCTCGATGCCAAGGACCACAAAACCACCAACAAATGGAAACCGCTAATCAATTATATCCAGGACTCCTGAGACTTCACAAAGTCAAATAGAATTTTTGACCGTTTTTAACACAATAGAATCTTTATTTTAAATGTTTAATTATTTACACTTTGATTCACACGATACCTAAATAGCACTTAAAATTCGAATCCAGTAATTTCGAGAATGGTGAAAAAGGTAATTGATTCGGGGATCACACGTGAATGAATGTCGAGCACATGGCTAACCCCAATCGACCGGTAGATCCTCTTTTCCGCGATCCTTCCCTTTCCACGTCTTCTTTTTCCTCGTTGCGTCTCATTTCCTCAGTCGCTAAGAAATTCTACACCCTCTCGATTGCATTTAAAGTAAGGCGTCACCTAAAAGAAAAATTCGGATCCTTCCGCTGACCTCCGTTATAATTCGTGAACTTGACCTGCGCAAATCGCAATTTATGAATTCAACGAAGAACGAAAATAATCCGCTGATCTAGAGAAAGACGAGAGATACGGATCGACCAGGAAATCAATACTCGGCACTCAGGCTCGTATCTCATAATTCAACCACGGACCCTTTCAATAAATTACTCCAAAATTATATAAATTCAAGATCTCTAGGGAAAGACAAAATAAAATATAAATGTTGACGATTTACATCGTCACAAGGGTCAGGGAAAATTGAGTTAAATTAGGAATTCCTTAAACATATTTCTTGACATATTCTTGACATATTTCTTGACATATTTCTTGACATATTTCCTGACTTCATTAGAGTCGAGGGAAACTTGTGTTAAATTAGTGATTTATTCACCATGTTTCCAATCCCGCTCCTCACAAATTCTTAATTCCCTCCGAAATTACCTGAATTAATCAAATTCAAGGAAAAATTGAGTTAAATTAGTAATTCCTTTATCATATATTTGCCATCACGCTCCTCACAAATTCTTCATTTTCTCCGAAATCGCCTGACTTAATTAGAGTCGAGGAAAAGTTAAGTTAAATTAGAAATTCGTTTAACATATTTCCCATCCCACCCCTTACAAAATCCAAAGTTATTCCAAAATGGCTTGACTTAATTAGGGAATTCCTTAAGCAAGTTTCTCATCCCGCTCCTTACAAATTCCTGATTCCCTCGGAAATGGTCTGACTTGATTAGAGTCGAAGGAAATTTTAAATTAATTTGGAATTCGATTAACATATTTCCCATCCCGCTCCTCACCCTTCGAAATGGCCTAATTTGATTAGAGTCAAGGGAAAGTTGAGTTAAATTAGAAATTCGTCAAACTTATCTCTTATCTCGCTCCTTACAAATTCCTAATACCCTCTGTAATGGCCTGACTTGATTAGATTCAAGGGAAATTTTTGTTAAATTGGGAATTCGTTTAACATGTTTTCTATCCCGCTCCTCACAAATTTCAAATTCATTCCGAAGTGGCCTGATTTGATTAATCAAGGAAAACTTGAGTTAAATTAGTAATTCGTTCACCTTGCTTCCCATCCAGCTACTCAAAAATTCTTAGTTCCCTCCAAAATGACCTGAATTAATTCAATTCGAGAGAAACTTGAGTTAAATTAGTAATTCGTTTAACATATTTTCCATCCTGCTTCTCATAAATTAGGAATTCGTTCAAAATGTTTCCAATCGCACTCCTCATAAATTCTTAATTCCCTCCGTGATAGCCTGACTTGATTTAAAACAAGGGAATCTTGAATTAAATTGGGGAAATTGTTACACATATTTTTCATCCCCCCCTTCTAAATTTCTATTTCTCTTCGAAATAGCCTGAGGTGATTAGAGTCGAGGAAAATTTTGGAGATATTAGGAATTCGTTTAACATTTTTCTCATCCCGCTCATTACAAATTCTCAATTCCCTTCGAAAGAACCTGAATTGATTAAAATCGAGGGAAACTTGAATTAAATTAGGAATTTGTTTAACATATTTCTTATTTCGCTCCTCACATATTCCCAATTTCTACCGAAATGACCTGAATTGATTAAATTCAAGGGAAACTTCAGTTAAATTAGGAATTCATTTAACAAATTTCTCAGCCCGCTCGTTACTAATTTCTAATTTTCCCGAAATGGGATGAATTAGTTAATTTTGAGGGAAACTTGAGTTAAATTAGTAATTCATTTAACATATTGACCATCCCGCTCCTCTTAAATTCACAATTCCCTCCGAAATGGCCTGAACTGATTAAAGTTACGAAAAATTGTGTTAATTCAGAAATTCGTTTAACATGTTTCCCATCGCGTTTCTAACAAATTCTCAATTCCCTCCGAAATGGCCCGACTTGATTTGAGTCAATGGAATCTTAAGTTAAATTAGGAATTCGTTAAACATATTCTCCTTACAAATTCCTAGTTTCCTCCAAAATGGCATGAATTTTTTTAAATTCGTGAGAAACATGAGATAAATTAGGAATTCGTTTAACATATTTCCCATCCCGCTCCTCAGAAATTCCCAATTCCGTCGGACATGGCCTGAATTGATTAGAGTCGAGGGAAATTTGAGTTAAATTAGTAATTCATTTAGCATATTTTCCATCCCGCTTCTCAGAAATTCCCAATTCCTTCCGACATGGCCTGAATTGATTAGAATCGAGGGAAACTTGAGTTAATTTAGTAATTCATTTAACATATTTCCCATCCCGCTCCTCATAAGTTCTAAATTCCTTCCGAAATGTCCTGTCTTAATTAAAGTCGAGGGAATCTTGAATTATAAACTGTATTATATTTTATTAAACACGTTTATTAAATGGATACTTTCTTAAACAATTAGGTGGTGGGTCGGTCCCTGGCAGATGTGTCCAGTAACTTGTGGAGAAGGCGCTTCGCGGAAAAGATCCGTGATGTGTGTCTCATCTGGAAAAGATGCGGATAGTACAGATCTGGCCCTACCTGATGGAGATTGTGACAAAGACGCTCGTCCCGATGAAATCGAGTCGTGTCCAAATCTACCTCTTTGTGGATCAAGCACTGATGTCCCTTTCTTCAACTACTCGGAGGATAGGCGGGCTTCTTTTTACAACATCACATCTAGCGATCAAGATGGCATAACGATCGTCGACAGTATCACTTCAGAAGAACCTGAAATCCTCGAATTTGACAATATCGTCGATGGAGATGCGGAGAATTCCTTGTACAGTACCAAGTCCAGATGGATTGTTTCTAAGTGGACTACATGTCAATTTGGCAATCGAAATAGAAAAGTTTCCTGCTCGTCTCCGGGTGACTGTAAGCTTCATACCAAACCAGCAACTTCCGAAGAATGTCATCAAGGAAAATGGATCATTGGTACATACGTGTAGGATTATAAATGTTAATTTATTGGCAGGTTTATTGCACATTCAAAAAATTGAGTCTTGGACACTAAAAAGTCAGAGTAAAATGATTAGTACAGAATTGCAATGGGGAAAAAATGTATAATCTGTTTGAAGAGTATTTTCTATGATTGTTTTAGGAGTTGTACCAGAATAAACCTGACAATAATTTTGATAGTATTGATTAACACTTATCTATAAAGATGATTTTGAAATAATCTGCATGAAGAGATTTGGTAATTGAATTTCTAGTGGATCAATCTAACCAACATATACCAAATTCGGTTTGGCTTGACTTGATTTAGTGAATCCTACTATCCTGAAAGATTATTACACATTAACAAATTCTTAATGATCCGATACACTTCACAAATGCCTATTCTTCTCAAACGAAATTTAGATGTTCGTTACTAAAAACAATTTTTAGTGCCAGATAGCAACAAAGGGAACATTTAGGAAAATTATTTTCAATTCTTATTTCATGAATTAGCTGTAGAACTCATGAAATAAACGTTTATACACAATCAAACCGAATTTGGTTAGGGTTTAGTTACAGCTAGCATAAAAGGAGACATTTATTTTGAAGAAATTGAATCAAATTTCCTAATAATTTTCAAAATACGACTGTTTTTGGTTCTGTTTCAGGAAAATGGAGCACATGTAATGCTACTTGTGTCACAAAATCGGGTTTAAAATACAGGAATGTTATTTGTCGTGACAAAATTACGAATGAAATTTCTATGGATTGTAATTTTGAAAGAAAACCTCTGCAAATTAGGCGCTGTCATCAGAAAAAACATTGTCGTCTGGAGAAACCTAGTAAAGATATATTCATTTTATTTATACATTTATGTATTACAAAATAACATTTTTTTCAACATTTCGATAAAAATTGCTAAAAAGATAAGATTAGGAATAAAAAAAAACCCATGTTGTAAAAGATAGAAACAAAGTTATAATATTTTTTTTCAGATTGTAAGGACAATATACCACCGGCAAAATGTGCAGCTTACAAAAAACTGTGTAAACTATCTACACTGGTACGAGAAAAATGTTGTGCCACTTGCCTCAAAAAAAGGTTACACATTCGACACAATCATCATCAATTTGGAGTCTATTAATTTTTAATTAACAGAAAAAAGAGAATCATTGTAATCAAAAACTACCCATCATTATCATAAGCTTTAATAAAATATTACTCGAGATTTTAACTTTTTAAAAAATGTAAACCAAGTTTAAATTCATCTGTTTTTCCTTTTTTTTTTTTTTTGACATATTAATATTCAAGTGAAATGTCATTAGTGAAATTAGAGCCTAACTCGTACTTGAATTATGTATTTATTCTAATACAAAAATAAAAAAATTGTATCATCTGTATTTATTTTTTGTTAAACTGTGATAAATCGAAATTATTAAGGCATAAATTAACTAATAATTTACCAAAAATGAAACTAATCATTACAATCATTTTAAAAATGATAATAATTAATTGAACAATAACTTAATTTTCCGCCCGCTTATTTATGTAGTTCAACAAATAATCTCAAAGTGTACTTAAATAAGAATTTTTAGTGAGGTTGAATAAATAAGTTTGTGGCGAATGCATGTTTACAAAGAGGTGAATCCATCAAAAGCTCGCAGCGCGTCGACTAATGATGAAGAGATGTCAAGGCCTTTAACATTTATTACCACAGGATTGCAATTTGTGGCCTGCAAACACGTTATAAAGGACTGAAATTTAATTTAATTATCCAAATTTTATTGAAACGTTAATGGGTCTGTGGTTGTTCTCAATTAATACAAAACGAACCACGATGAATAATTTAAAAAAACACGTTAAATTCAAAAATAAAATACGTCGCAAGTAAATGTTTTTCTTTTGATTGAATACATTTCAAAATGAAGATTATTCGGCGATAAATTGTAAAAATGAATTTAAAAAAAGAAAGAATTCGAGAGATCCAAATAAGACCAACTTTTCAACCATTAACAAATATAAATTTTTAATGTATTTTTGTACATTCCAGAGCACTACATTGATGACAAACTGCGCGAAAGGAACGTGACATCAGTTTTTCACTCTGATGGCTTGTCTGCTTTGCAGCGCTTATAAAATTAAATATAAATTACACTTTCCTTTAACGGTGATACTCATTTCACTGATACAGGACATATTAAATGTACGCTCGGTGTTGAAAATATTCGAGAACCGACGTCGGTAATAGATAAAATAAACTAATAAAATGTTTAAACTACAATTTACAATATATAACAGATATTTCATCAAATAGTTCCACATCAATTATACTTGGCTGCGCACTTAAACACTAAATGTATCAACAAAGAACAAAAGTTGCTGCTTGTGTCAGGAACATCCGCGTTGTAATTCCATTTAGAATAGAATCTGGCCTTTTGTCGGAAATACAGAGCTCATCCCTTTTAACAAAAAGGCAGCAATTTGTCACAGTTGGAAATAAATATTTACCAATCGCGCCCGATATTGATGTTGAGAATTGGAGAATTCGCTGATGATTATTGAACGTTGGCTGCCCGCCCCCAATTGAAACCACCAGGTCTATCTTCGGGAAGCGGAGTGTAATCTGGATCATCATTGTGCGCATCGAACAGAGTCTTTCTGCGAAAATAGAGTACAAACTTTAATCAACAGAATTCAATTATTAGAAACTAGTTTATACTACGTAGTTTAACAAAACTTGTCTTTATCAACAATTATAAATATTTTTAATATAATATTTAAATGAAAATAAAACAGATGTAATAATAGATTGGTCAAATAGCAAGAAATTTATATTTTACAATAAAAAAGAAATTTACTGATACGTAATATTGTGAAGTACGAATTTTAAACTTTTAAACTGACAACATTAAACAAGAAATAATGAAGAATGAAACATTTAATCGAAATCAAACAAATTATAACGAAGAAATGAAAAAATTTCAAAATAATATCTTTAAATTCATATATGATTGCAAAATTAAGAAAATTGGGTAAAAGAAACGAAAAAATAATAAAGAAATAAAGAAATTTTTTTAAAAAATATCACAAGATTGAAACAGTGATATGAAAATATATAAAAAAGTAGAAACTCTTTTCAAAAAATTAAACTATTTACGGACATTTTTTTTAAATTAAAAAAATAAAACAGAAGATAATTAAAAAAACGTTAAAATATATTACTAACGAGAACGAATTTTTAAAATTATAAAAATTAGAGAAGTAAGTTAAATGCGATTGTCCCTGCTCCAGTTATCGTCACTTTTTCAAAAATTCCACAAACTATTCTTTAAAAACTATTTTTTAAATGTTTCGCTGGTTCAGAGAAGATCATTTTAGCTAAAAAAGAAATAAAATGTTTGTTTATAATTGAAAGAGCATATTAAAAATTAGGACAAAACTCCGGACGATTACCAAATTGAGAAATTTAAAAAATGTAGATAACGGCATCGAATAAATGTGTTATAAAAATTCGTAATTATAATGTAAAATAAAAACTTAACAATTTAAAAGAAGGAAAAGAGTTTCTAAGAAATAGAAAAGTGATGATAAAAATTAAAATATTCATTAAAGCGCAAGGAAGGACTAAAAAATTGTGAAACAATAAAAAAATTAAATAAATAGGAAGAAAATAGACAAACGTTTTTTTTTTATCTGACTGTAAAAAAATTTAAAAGTAAAAAAAAAAAATTTGGCAAGAATCTACCAAAAAAATGGAATTAATAAAAATAAAATAAAAAAATGTATATAAAGATAAATAAAAAGTCGTCTAAAGAAATTTAAAAATCCTTCAAAATTATTAAAGTTTAGAAAAATTAAACCAACAATATTTTTATAATAATTACACTTAAAATAAGTCCAATAATAATTTTTTTAAAAATAAAGAAAATTTAATAATTTTATGAAAAAATAGCTAAGTTTGCAGAAAATACAAAAGATATGAAAACAAATTCAATTAACAAAAAAATTAGCGATTTTATTTTTAAAAATATGGAAATAATTAAGAAAATCAACGAAATAAACTGTTTAGTGAATATTATTATAACAAAAATGTGTAAAATAATTGAAGAATGACAAAAATAATTCAAATGTGAAACAAATAATTTGATATTGGTGTAAAAAATTTAAATTTTGAGTAAAATAATTGAGATATTGACGACATAATTAAAATGTGAAGAAACTAATTGAATAATGGCATAAATAATTAAAAAATAGTAAAAAAATTGAACTATATGGGCAATAGTTAAAAAATTAAAAAAAATAATAAAAGTTTCAAGAAAATAACTAATACTTGAAGAAAATAATTAAAAAATGTCAAAAAAATTATATATTTAGAAAACAGTTGAAAAATAACAAAAATAACTGAAATTTGGAAAAAAAAATTAATGAAAAATGAGAAATTGAATTGAAGAAAATGACATTTAAAGAAAAGAATTCTAAAATGTTAAAAATATTTGAATAATGACAAAATTAATTGTAATTTTAAAAAAATAATTGAGAAATGGCAAAAATAATTTATAACTGGTGTAAAAAATAAAAAAATTTGAAGACATTACTTGAAAAAATGACGAAACAATTGAAATGTTAAAAAACTAACTAAATAATGACATAAAATTGAAGGCTGGTGTAAAAATTAAAAATTTATAGACAATAATTGAAAAATTGAAAAAAATATTAGAAGTTTGAGGAAAATAGTCGAAAGTTGAAGAAATTAATTTATTTTTGAAGAAAATAATTGCAATTTAAAAAATCAATTTAAAATTGAAGGATGTAATTTAGCATTGATAAAAATAATTGAAAAAATGAACATTAATTTAGAAACTTAAAGAAACTAATTAAAAACTGAGGAAAATATTTGAAAAAATTGAAGAAAATAATTGAAAAAGAAATAAAGAAATTGAAAGATTGAAGAACATAATTGATTTATTCATTGTCGTTTGGGATTTATTATACTGAAACTATAATAAAATTATTGAAAGTGATTAAAGTTTAATTTTAAAAAACGAGGGGAAAAAATCATTATAAAATAAGGAAATCTAAGAAATTTTAAAAATTATAAAGAAGTGTAGGAAAAAATACTAAATAAACTTTTTAAGAAAAAAAAAATAACATAAAAAAAGAATTAAACAGCTTTAAAGAAAAGAAAAGTTTCCAAGAAATAAAAATTTGATGATAAATAATACTTTTTATTTTTTAAATAATATCTCTATAAACTACTCATAATTTCTTTAAGGTTTAACTTAAAATTTGAAAAAAAAATGTATTCAAATAAAATATTAATAGATACTTCATTTTTACTATGTTTTCCATTAACAATAAATTTATTCAAACATTTTATGTGCACACCTGAACAATTTTGTAATAACATAAATTAAAGTAGCATTTTACAAAAATGACAAAATTATTTTTAAAAGCAAACTTTATATGAAATTTAAAATATTTTTTTTACAACTTGTGATGTAATTTATGTTGTTATAAAACTAAAAAAACCAATAAAAGAGGAATTTAATCTAAAATCTTTTTATTTATAACACGGCCTTGTAAAAACTATGGAACAAGTAAACTTTAAATAATGGTAAAATAAAAACATATTTTTTTCAATTAACTAACATTTGCTCTAAAATACATATTTCTAAATAAAAAATATTGGCTAATAGTGAATATTTTAAATTATTAGCTTTCTAGAACCAACATAACATTTTTTTTCTTTTTTTTTTAATGAAAGCAGAATATTTAAATTTTAAGTGTATTGAAGTGCACCGCTGTTATCAAATTTTCATTTATGTATGAATGCTTTTAAAGTCAGCAATTTTGAAGTACTTATGTTATCGATTTTAATGAAACTAGGTAAAGTTATACGAGAATTTAATGTTTTCAGGACAAAGTCTGTTAACACATCAAAAGATCAATGGACCAAGATACACACAACAAAATACATAAAATATGAAAAGATAATGTTGAATTTAAACCGAATAAATAGTAAAGCAAAGTGAAGTTTAATTCTTTCTACTTCTTCTTTATAATTAATATAAAATATATTATTTATAAAAAATTAATTCATGAAATTAAAGATTTATTGTTAATAAAAAAAAATGAAAAATTTAAATTAATCTTTAATTTTTACATTTTGTGAATAACATTACTTACTTAAAAATTACAAAAATAAAAAACATGTTACTAAATAACATTTTATTTAATTTTTCTGAATTCTATCAAGTAACGATTTTAAGTTCAGTGAATATTTAAAAAACTATCAATTTAGGAGTGATGCTCGAACAAAGTATTACACACCGACAGACAGACAGACAGACATTTTTTATATTTTCAGTTTCCTGACGTCTCGAAATGAAAAATTAAATTTGAAGAAAATAATTCAAAAATGGCAATATGAAATATGAAGAAAATAATTAAAAAACGACGAAACTAATTCAAATTTGAAAAAAAGATTGTAAAATGACAAAACTAATTGAAAATTTGATTAAAAATAAAAGAATGAAGACTAAAATTGAAAAATTGAAACGAAATATATTTTTAAAGTCTTGTAGACCTTATTCTTGAATAATATTATAATTAAAAAATAACAAAAGTAAATTGAAACGTGTATAGAAAATTTAAATATTCCTGAGAATAATTTAAAGATTGAAGAACATAACTGAAATTTAAAGAAAATAATTAAAAAAATTACAAAAATATAAGAAAACTTGGGTAATCAATTTAAATATTCATGACAATAATTTAAAGACTGAATAAAATGAAATTAATATATGAAAAAATTAAATTAAAATTCTCAAAAATTCTTGAATATTGACAGAAATACTTTAAAGTTGACAAAAGTATTTTAAAAAAAAATTATTCAATTTTTATGAAACTTAATATTTAAGAGTTTTTGGGGTTTCTGATTAAGAATCTGAAGGTAGTTTCGAAAATTAAGTCAGCAAAAAAAATAATTTATTTTGCAAAACGGACAAATACGGGTATTCTTTTTTGGCTCTTCTTTCCGATAATACTTGATTTTTTAATGGATGCAAAATTGTGTCGAACGATGTATTAAAAGCACTTACAGTATTTGTGGAGTCTTAAGAATGCGAAAACCTCCTCGAAGTCGAGGAAATACGTCCTCGGTAAAATAGTATATATGTCCTACTGCTATACCAATCAGATCTACCCAAATGGCATTGCCCAGTAGAACCGAAAATCCCAAAAGAACCCAAGGCAAGTAAGGAGCCTGCAAAAAGAAATTACAATTTTAACACTTGCATTTAATTAATTTAAATTTTTAATTCAAAATTTAAAAAAAAAACTATTTCGTTACCTGAAAGTTGAGGAGTCCGAAAAAGTTCATTCTCACAAATGGCGTTCTTCTTGACCAAACGTACACTAGCATTATTGTAAACGCATGACCCAAAAATAATAAATTAACAAAAAATGCAAATATCTGAGGTTTCTATAGGAAAATATGTTTTTCTAATAAATACAATATAAATAATAATAATAATCATATGTAAAATACAATATATTATAATTTTATAAAAATAAAATTAAAATTAAAATAAAGTTCAATATTCAAAATGAAAAAAAATGGTCAACTTTTAAAATTTAATTTTTCAATAAAAGGATACAATCATACACACGCCTCCAAAAATGAACATCATCACAAAATCAGCCGTTCTTCCACGAAAAGAACCTTCTTCCAACATCCGACAATATTTGTACGTAAATATCATATTGAAAACAAAATTGAATCCAATAGTTCCAAAAAACAGGAATGTCGTAATTAATCGCCATAACTAGAATTCAACATTGAATATAATATTTGAAAAGAATGTAATTATTCATAAGAATCAAATTAATTAAATATGAGTTTAAAAACGTACCTGATATCGCTTGATTATTAAAATTGGATTAAAATAAAGTTGAAACGGAGAAATGAGGTCCAATTGCTGTAAAAGAAATTTATATAATAAATTGTTTTATCTGTAATTCATTAAAAATTAATTAATAAAAGAATTATTTAAATAAAAATGAATTAATAAATATTTAATATGAATTTTATATAAATGAAATAAATAATAATTTGAAAAACGTGAAAGATGTTGTCAATCTGATGAATATTCATCACAATTGTAACTTATACGATTAATATAAAAACCGTTAAAGGCCTTGAAAATCAATCCCATTTCGTAATAAACAATATAAAAAACAAGAAAAACATACATTTGTATTCTATTATTAATTATGGATTAATCTCATTTAGACATATCTACATTTTCTTTATTTATTTATTACAATATAATAAACATTTTTTTAAATAATAAATAAAATATATGTACTATTTAGAAAAATAATTATTAATTTTAAATATTAACTATGTTATAGAAAATTTCCGAATTTAAACATTTTTTTCTCGATATATTCTGAAGCAAATTAAAAAAACGGATTTATTTTTTTAATAATTAATTATTACAGGTGCTAAAATATAATAAGATTAAAAAATATTAATAGCGTTTATAGAAAGTTTGTATTACAGTTTTGAAGTTCAGAATCAGTTAAAAATTAAAAAAAAAAACAAAGAAAGGAAAAATTTAATAAAAATTAATGAAACATTAAAGATAAGAAAATTTAAACAAATATTTTCAAAACGAATGAATAGGTAAATAATAAAATCAAGAAAAATCTACTTAAAAACTGAGCAAGTGGAAAAATAAAAAAAACAATTTTAAGTAAAATGATTATTATATTACAAAAGAAAGAACGAAACTATTTTAGAATGTTAAAAAGTTTAGAAAAATACCTAAAAACTTGAATTTAAAAAGAAAATTTAGGTACCTCGTAATAATTTACGAACAAATAGTAAAATTAAAAAACAGAAACAAAAACTAATTGTAAGCAAGAATAATGAAAAATAACAAAAATGGGAAGACGAAAAACAACAAATAATATTTTTAAGACTTAAAAATGAAATCAAGAAAGTTAAATATAATGTTTTAAAGACTGAAAAAAAATGAAGAAAAATGACAAACGTTATAAAAAAAATTTTAAACAAATTTTAGGAAATCGTTTTTAAGGAAATAAAAAAAATATATGAAATAAAATTTAATAAAACGAAAGACACAGAATTATCTTAAAATTTACTTACAAAAAGAAGTCTTTGGGAATTAAATTTAAAAAAGAAAAAAGAAATCAAGAAATAATATTAAAAAAAATGGTAAAATTAAATTAAAAAATAAAATTAACGCAAAAATTAAAAAAAATAACAAACTGTGAGAAGTTTAAAAAAAACCTGGATAAAAAAAACTAACTAACCTAATTATAAAAATAAAGAAGTAAAAAAAAAACTTGGAAATTTTAATAAATATTATAAAAACAAAAATTCATAAAATAAATCCAAACATTTTACATGAAATTCAGAAAACTAAAGAAAATCTGCCACAAAATAAATACAAATCAAAAGCAAAAAAATTAAAATCTTTTAAAAATAAGAAACATGAAGAAATTTTTCCATTTTTTCAAAATTATTTTTTATTGTTTTTTAATATTTTCTCTGTTAGAAAAACATTTCCATAATTTTTTAATTGAAACAAAAATTTTCTTTTATATTTTATTTTTATTTGTTAGTAGCTTCGACCAATTTTTTTATGAGATTTAAGAAAATTAATATTTTAATTTTTCAAAAACCACCATTTGTAACTTTTCACAGAAATAATTGTTACACTAATTATAATTCTGTTTATTCTAAAATTTAAATTTAAATATAATATTTGAAAATAAATAAAACAAGTTTTATTTACATAACAAAATTCATAAAAATTTAGAATTAGAAAAATTGCAAAAAATAATAACTAAAATTTAAAATAATAATTGCAAATTTTACATATTAACTGAAAAAGAATAGAGAACAATTACAAATTGCCGATAGTAATTTAAAAAAACATAGAAATGTTTAAAAATTAAAGAAAATAATTAAAATTTGAGAAAAATATTTGAAAATTTGAGAAATAAATGAAAAACAATTAGAATAATGAAAAATTGGAGAAACTAATTGAAAACTGAAAAAAATGATAGAAAATTGAAATAAATAATTAAAAATTTAAGAATTTCATTTAGAAATAATAAAAAAGATTAAAAATTGAAGAAAATTATGGGAAATTTGAGAAAAATATTTAAAACTCTTAAAAAATAATTTTAAAAAACAAGAATAATTTAAAATTGGAGAAAATAATTAAAAAATGATTATAAAATTTGAATCTTAAAGAAAATACTTGTATATGATAAAAACAATGATTATTTGAAAAAAATAATTGAAATTTGTAATAAATAATTGAAAAAATTGCAGAATTTAAAAAAAAATTGAAATTTGAGAATAAAACACTTGAAAATCTGATAAATTAATTTAAAAAAATGAGAATAATTAAAAATTGATGAAAAGAATTAAAGAAAGCTAAAAATATTTGAAATTTAAGACAATTAATACATTTTTTTAGAAATTATGAAAAAATGAAAGTAATTAAAAATTAAAGAAAATAATTGAAATTTGAGAAAACTATTTAAAAATCTTAATAAATAATTTATAAAATAAAAATAATTAAAAATCAGGGAAATTAATTGAAAATTGATTTTAAATTTTGAAACTTGAAGAAAATAATTGAAATATTTATTTATTTACTTATTTAAGTTTTCATCCCCGCAATATGATAAAATATAATAAAAACAATGATAAGCTGAAAAATATAAATGAAATTTGAAATAAATAATTGAAAAAATTGCAGAATTTTTTTAATAAAAGAAAATAATTGAAATTCGAGGAAAATCCTTGAAAATCTAGTATTAATAGAAAATAATGAGATTAATTAAAATTTGAAGAAAGCTCAAAGTAATTGAAATTTAAGATAATTAATACAAGTTTTTGGAAATTAAGAAACAAAAATGATAATGGTTAAAAATTCAAGGAAATATTTGAAATTTGAAAAAAAAATATTTAAAAATCTTGGAAAATAATTTTAAAAAATAAGAATAATGAAAAATTGGGGAAAAAAATTGAAAAATAATTTTAAAATCCAAAACTTGAAAATAATGATTAAAATATGATAAAAACAATGATAAGCTGAAAAAAATAAATAAATTTAGAAATAAATAATTGAAAAAATTGCAGAATTTTTTTAAATAAAAAGAAATAATTTTGTAATGTGAGAAAAATCTTTGACAATCTGAGAAATTAATAGAAAATAATTCGAATAATTAAAAATTGAAGAAATGTATTGAAGAAAGATAAAAGTAATTGAAATGTGAAAAAAATACTCAAAAATCTTAAAAAATAATTTTATAAAATGAGAATAATAATTAAAAGTTAAGAAAAATAATTTAAAAATCATAAAAATAATTGAAAATTGAAAATAATAATTGAAATATGATGAAAATAATTAAATTTTTAAAAAATAGTTAAAGTATGATGAAAATAATTAAAATTTCAGATAAATAATTGAAAATTTTGAAAATTATGTCAAAAAAATGAAAATAAAATTACAAACTGGAGAAAATAATAGAATACTTATAGAATTTATTTTTAAACAAAAGAAAATAATTGAAAAATCATTTAAAAAATTCAAAATTGAAGACAATAATCTAAATTTGAGATAATAACTGGAAATTAGGAAACTAATTGAAAAATAATAAAACTAAATTAAAATTTTTAAAAAATAGTTAAAGTATGATGAAAATAATTAAAATTTCAGATAAATAATTGAAAATTTTTAAAATTATGTCAAAAAAATGAAATTAAAATTAGAAATTGGAGAAAATAATAGAATAATTATAGAATTTATTTTTAAACGAAAGAAAATAATTGAAAAATCATTTAAAAATTTGAAAATTGAAGACAATAATCTAAATTTGACATAATAACTGAACATTAGGAAATTAATTAAAAAATAATTAAAATAATTACAATTTTTAAACAATAGTTAAAGTATGATGAATATAATTAAAATTTGAGATAAATAATTGAAAATTTTGAAAATTATGTCAAAAAAATGAAAATAAAATTAGAAATTGGAGAAAATAATAGAATAATTATAGAATTTATTTTTAAACAAAAGAAAATAGTTGAAAAATCATTTTAAGAATTGAAAATTGAAGACAATAATCTAAATTTGAGATAATTACTGAAAATTAGGAAATAGATTGAAAAGTAATTAAAATAATTTAAAAATGGAGAAAATAACTGGAAATTGATAACAAAACAATGAATATTGAACAAAATAATTGAAAATTCAGATATATATTTGAAAGTTCAAGTTATTAATTCAGAATTAACGAAAACGATGAAAAATTGAAGATAATAATTGTAAAATGAAAATAATAATGGTAAATTAAAAAAATGAATTTAAATTTTCGATAAATATTATAAAATTTAGGAATAAATAATAAAATTGTTTTATTTTCGAAAAGAAAATAATTGAAATTTGCGGAAGATAGATTTAAGATTTAGAGAAAAAAGTAAGAAACAATGGCAATAATTAAAAATTGCAGAAAATAATGAATAATTGAAAAAAACTTGTAAATTATTATAAAATATGATTATAATTATTTTTGTTTATTCGAAATTTTATCCGGATAAATTTCACGAAAATTAATATAACGAATTAATTTTTTTTTCTAAATTTATTCGAAATTCCGTCTGAAAATTGTTTATATTATATTTACATTTAAAAAAATGATTCAATTTGAAATACGCAAAACAGGTGTCCACATAATTATTTTAATAATGTATTTGTAATTTGATAAGATTGTATGAAAATATCTGTACATATATATTATATTAAAATAATGAGTATAAGAGAGACAAATGCAATGACAAAAAAGTGTTAGAAAATAAGTGTGACGTATCTGTCACTTGGCTTGCTCCGATTCGTTAGCTCGTAAACAAACTGAATGATTGTTCGGTTTCAGGATGGCACTCGTATTAATGATGAAAAAAAAAATGTCAAGTTTACTGATGTTGAAATAAAAGGAAATCAATAAAGAATAGATAAACTTACAACTGCTAGAGTAGTGATGACACATGCAGTGGTGTATGCCCGTGTAACAACAGGCATATGCAGATATTCCTGCCGTAAATTTTGATAGGCCATTTCACGCGAGACAATTCAACTTTTCTTATTTTTAAAATTTTCACTAAGATGTTGTCTCTCGCGTATTCTTCACTTATCTGGCTACATCTCTACTAGTCTGCTTTTCAACATGATCGTTACCTTAAAAGCCTCACTGTCCACATCACGAAACTTTATACTGACGTGCAACTTTTAACATACCACCAACACTATAATCTTTTTTGATTCCAAATTCAGATTTTCCAAAACTCCAACCTGAATTGCACACGTAAAATGTGAAGTTAGCAGAATAAAAAATAACTCCAAATCTGTCCCCTGTTCATGAATGCCAACGTGGAGAAATGAAAGTTATGGAAAACGCGGGAAATTTGAAATAGTTATACGTTTAATACTGTATTTTACGTATTTATTTGTTAACATTTTGTAATATCGAATTAAAATTTTCTATTTATGAATGCGCTTTCTAGATATAAATTACATGGTAAATTAATTGTGAAAAATTTAGGAAATTTACGTATTTACCCATCTTTGTTTGTTGTAATTAGATTCCCAGGGTTGGGAGATGACCAGGGATGTCAAGGTAATCCTCACGCAAATTACAGATTTTTACATAAATTACGTAGGTAATTTACATGCCGTATTTTTTTTACAAAAAGTAATTTACGTTAATCGTAAGAATGAGAGGAAGTAAGACAGACATATATCTCTGTTCTCCTTCCTCTCATTCTTACGATTAAGGATTAGCGATTACGATTCACTGTGCGTTAGGCCAAACAAACGTACCTTATTTTTTAATTTCCGATTTGTGAGAACTGTTCTAAAAATACCAAGAAACGAAAGACCAATGAATATTTGGTGGTAAAAACTCTTCTATGTACAAAAAAAGAAAATAGGGACTATGAACAGTAATACAAGTTAAAAAACAGTTTTTTGCCATATTTTTTTACAAGTTTTTGACGTAAATTACATTCAGGTAATATACGTAAAAGCTCTAAGTTACGAGTAACTTTACATCCCTGCCAGGGATGGGTAAATGTAGAAATCTCGAGTTTTTCTACGTATAATACGTGGTTTTCTACATTATGTAAAATACGTATTATACGTAGAAAACCCCCCACTCCCTCTTATTTTCGAAATTTTCACGTATAATACGTAAGTATTATACTGTAGAAAACCATGTATAATACATCACGTATAATACGCACCCATCCCTGATCCCTGGAGATGACGCAACTCAGATTTTACACGTATTAATTACGTAATATACGTAGGGAACTGTAAGATTACGTAAAAATAAAATAAAATAACACTTTTCTTCGATATACTTATTTTTTTAATCATTTTTGCTTTCCTCTAACATATATTATATTATTTATAATCATTTTAACATGATTAAAGTTAAGATTTCTATTTAAAAACGTAAAAAACATCATGAAAAAGGTGAACAAGTAATAATAAAACTTTGGAAGAGGTTATGTTCAACCTTGCGTCCAGATGATAGTTTTCGTAGAAGAGGGTATTATACGTAAAATACGTACAAATTTCTTCTAAAAGCTTCCAATAAACAACGACAACCCAACTATGGCAAAAAAAAAAGAAAGGTTGGCAATTCTGAGTATCGATTCAACAGATAACGAGACAACTTCAGTCCGGTTTTTGTTCATGTTTTTGTCGTCTGTTTGCGATCACCGCGCTTAGTTTTATGTCGGTTCCAGGTTATAAAATAAAAAAAACTAACAAACAAATTAATTACTAACTGTGCTTATTTAACCATAAGCAGAAAAAATTCCGAATTTCCCATATAGTTTCTCGTAAAGAAGTTGGAGTTTCATTCAAAATGGTTTTAACAAGAGAATATCGAATTTCTATGCCTCTTACCGTGGAAGAGGTATTTACATTTAATCCATATTATCAATTTGGCAATTAATATTTCAAAAGAATCATGACATTTCTAATAATTACGTGTATATTTTTTACATATAAGTGATACATTTAGTGAAAAGTTGGCTTTGTGTTTTGCTTTTTAGATTATTTGACAATAATTTTTGTTTTAAATGTTTTTAATATTTATTTACCTTGTACGTAAACAAATCGATATCGAGCTAAATGAGTGTTTTTAATGTTTCAAGTACCGAGTTGGTCAACTTTATATGATTGCTCGACACAGTCACGAACAATCCGATCACGACGAAGGTGTCGAAGTTATAGAAAATTGTGAATGTGAAGATCCTGAGCACGGAAAGGGTCGATTTACAGAAAAGAGAATTCACCTTTCTAGGTAGATAATTTATTATTTTAAATTTACTATTTTGATTTATTTATTACAATCAATTAACTCCAAGGAATCAGATACAGAGATTAAACGTCGATATATATATATATTTTTTAAAGATAAAAGTACAGCGTAATAATCAAGAGAAGTCAGGAAAGACTTTTTTTTTAAATCAAAAAAATCCGTTTTCTTTATTTAAATCGGATTTTTTTTATTCAAATCAAAAATTGGATTTTTTAAATATAATTTTCAAATGTTTAATTGTAAGTAGTTTATTTTTCAACTGAGAACATTTAATTAAAATCAAACAAATTATGTCGAATAAATGAGAAAATTTGAAAAAAATATCTTCAAATTCAAATGATCGTAAAATTAAGAAAATTAGGTAAAAGTAACGAAAAAATAATAAATTATAAAAAAATATATAAACGTAAAAAAATAAGAAAATAGTCTATTAAAAACATGAGAAAATTCTTTTAAATAAAAGAAGTTATGGACATTTTTAAAGAAATAAGGAAAAATTGGTAAAAAAATGAAACAACATTTTTTTATAAAAATATAGGTATAAAAAAGTAGAAACTCTATTCAAAAAATTAAACTATTTACGGACATTTTTTTAAATCAAAAAATAAATAAGAAGATCCACAAAAGAAATTTAAAAATCCTTTAAGAATAAAAAAGTTTAGGAAAATTGAACCAAAAATATTATTATAATATTCGAGATAATATTACACTTAATAACAATAAATAAAATTCAACAATAAATTTAGAAAAATCTAAAAAATCTATAAATTTTATGAAAGAATAAGTAAGTTTGCAAAAAAAAAATAAAAAAAATGTGAAAACAAAATTAATAAATTCACAGAAAAACGAGCATAGGTATTTATTTTAAAAAATATGGCAATAATTAAGAAAATCAACGAAATAAAAAGTTTAGTGAATATTATAATAACAAAACTGTGTAAATTAATCAGGACTGATAAAAATCATGATTTTTTTATTTAAAAATCAAAAATTGATTTTTTAAAATATAATCAGTATACAAAATCTCCAAATGTTTATTTGTAAGTAGTTTATTAAAGAAATGAGGAAAAAATTAAAAAAAAAATAACACAAGAATGAAACAGTGACATAAAAATATTTAAAAAAGTAGATATTCTTTTCAAAAAATTAAACTATTTATGGTCATTTTTTTTTAAAATAAAATAATAAGTAAGATTAAATAAATAAGATGTCTTCAATAAATAAATAAAATGATAATTAACAAAAAGTTCAAATATATTACCAAAGAGAACAAAAATTTAAAATTAGAAAAATTCGAGAATTATTTGACAAATTAAATAAAAATAGAATGAATAAAATTTTGGAAATTTTTAAAATAATTTAAAAGAAAAGAAATTTTATGAAATAAAAGAACGATGTTTGAATGAGAATATTAAGTACAAGATTAAATTGACATAATAGAAAATAAATAAACAAAAAAATTTTTTTTTAAAATATAAAATGTTTTTTTTTCTTAATCTAACAAACTATAAAAAATGTATAAAGTACAAAAAATGATAAAATTTGGTTATAATCTACTAAAAAATTAGAATTAATAAAAATAAAATAAAAAATGTTGTTTATCAAGGTAAATAATCAAGGTCCACAAAAGAAATTTAAGAATCCTTTAAAAATAATAAAGTTTAAGCAAATTAAACCAAAAAATTTTTTATAATATTACACTTAAAACAATTCCAACAATAAATTTAGAAAAATAAAGAAAATCTAAAAATTTTATTCTAAGTTTGCAAAAAATAGATATGATGTGAAAACAAATTGGATAAATTTACTAAAAAATGAGCGTATTTATTTTTAAAAATATGGAAATAATTATGAAAATCAACGAAATAAAAATTTTAAAAGAATGTTGTAACAAAATTGTGTCAAAAAATATTAAATAATTTGCATAAAAAGAAGAAAATTAAAGAAAATCCTAAAATAAAGATACAAAAAAAAAAAAATATCAAAAGTAAAAGGAGAATAATCCTAAAATTTTGTAAAAATAATTAATTATAAGATAAAAATTAAACAGTTTCGAAAAAGTGAAGTTTCTTAGAAGTATTGTATGAATTAAAAAAAAGGATGATTGTGAATATGGAAAATAATTAATGTTATTTAATTATTTTGCATTAATTTAAATTTTAATTTTAATTAATTGAAGTTTATAAAAGTTGGAACAAATTGGAATAAGAGTTAATTAACTTTTGCAGTTTATTTAAATTATAATGACTGAAAGATAAAAAAATTTAATAATATTTTTTGCTATCTTCATACCATTCATTTTATTTATTTATTTTATATTTATTTCATAATTTTACCGGATTTTACAATAAAAAAAAGAAATTATTATTTAGGCAATATATACTAATAAAAAGATAATTATATAAAACTTTAATAAAAGATAACAAACTAAAAATACAAGCAGAGAATAAAAAATTAATAGAGATAATGTCAGATAATGTTACGCTGCGTATGTAATGAATTTAAAAAGAAAAAATTATAAATAAATTATATTTAGAGAGAATAAATATACTTTTTATTTATTATCTCGGGTACTTCATTTTTTCTAAATTTATAACAATTTCTTTTTTAATTGAGAGAGAAAACATTTTTTATTTACCAACATTTTAAGTAATTGTTCAAAAGTAAAATATTAACGTTTATTTAACAGAATTATAAATCCTAATTATGTATCCAAATGTAAAAATGTATTAAATTATTACTATTGCTTAAAAGTACGAAATATTTATAATTTATTTAATATATTTTTAGTAATGCTAAGATGCATTGTTTTCAGCAAACTTCCCTATTGGATTCAGTCAATAATCCCAAGGATATTTTACGTGACCGAAAAGGCCTGGAATTATTATCCATTTACAATAACAGGTACTGGAAATTTATTACGTTTTCTTTTTAAAAAAATTTATTTTTTAATTTAATACTTGTAATAATGATTCAATACTATTGCAATTCTTATAATAATGATTTTTTTGTTTTTTTTTGCGTATCGTCGTTGGACTGACAGAATATACTGTAAGTATTAACTTTTTTCATAGCTACGAAAATTATTTAAAAATTACAATTATATAAAAAAAAATTATAATTATATATTATTATATTTTAATTATCGGTTAAAGCTTTTTAACCAAAAATTATCTAATATCTTGGAAATATTAACCTTCAATCATTTGCAGTGTTCCTTCATTCCGAAATTTCAAATACACATTAAAACACGCTACGAGGATAATAATGGTTCTACAGAAAATGTAAGTAATTTTGTCACTTCTCAAGCAAAAATTATGTGAAAAAAAAATTGTAAAAATTGTGTAAAATAACTTTTAATAACTTTTTTTAAATGCGCGTTATATAAAATTTGTTAGTTACAATTTTCAATCCACAGAATTTTTTTGCATTTGAATTTTCATTATTCGAATTTGTTTCCAATTGGATTTAAATTAACCCAAATTTGTACAGTTCAACATTTCTGAATCATCGAATTTTTATTCAACAAAATTTTCGTATTACAGAATTTTTCTTTAAGTAATAAATAAATAAATAAATAAAATTCTATTAAATGAGAATTGCTTTAAGTAAAAAATATTCGGCTCAATTGGAAAGTTGTTAAATTCTGTTAAATGATATTTCTGTTAAATAAATATTCGACGATCTAAAAATTATGTTCGGTAAAAACTCGGTTTAATGTGAATTCCATTAAATTCTAAATTATTCTTGCTCTATATTTGGATTATTTTGTTTCAAGTTTGTTATAGACCGTTTTTTTAATTCATAAAAAAAATATAATTTACAGCTTGTTACACAAGTTGTAAAAAAATTACAATTTTTATTGTTGCATTTTTTTTTTTTTTTTGCAGTAATAATATTAACTTGATATTTTTGACTAGTGCTTAGGTTTAACACCTGTAGAACTCATTCATCGAGAAGTTGATTTCATAGACATTGCGTATGATGAAATAACCGCCAAACATTATAAAGAAGAAGAGGTAAGGTCAAATTTTTAAAAATGTATTTTATTTTGAAAAAAAACACCTTTAAGATCAATGTAGTTAAAAAATATATTTCTTTTCTTTCTCTTAAGTTAAGAAATTTTCTTTATATTAAAACTTATTTTAAATTCAATAGAAATTTGTAAAACAAACTAGTTTTTTTTTTATTTTTTAGGACCCAAAATTCTTCCAGTCTAAAAGAACTGGTCGAGGTCCTTTAGTTGAAGGATGGAAAGACATGACTCAGCCTATTATGTGTTCCTACAAATTAGTGAATGCTTCTTTCGAAGTTTGGGGCATGCAAACACGAGTTGAAGATTTTGTTCAACGAGTAAGTAAACTTTTTGAAAAAAAGACTCTGAATAAAAACTATTTTTTTATTTTATTTATTTTTTATATTATTCTATAGAATAAATCAAATTTATTCCTGCTGAGTATTAATAGCATTAGCAATTCAAAATAAGGTACAAAGTTAAATTTATCTTGAATGGAAACATTGAAAGCTTTAAATTATGTTAAATAAATACTCGATTAATTAAAATTGATGATAAATAATTATAGAATTTCCTTTTAAACTTACTATTTATTTCAAAGAATACAAAAATGAATTTTAATTTTGAAGAATTCGCGCTTTTCAATTTTCAGTTATTTCTCTTAATTTTCAATTATTTTCTTTAATTACTAAACATTTTCCTTATTTTTTAATTAATATTCTTAATTTTAAAGTACTCTCAGGTACTTTTTTTTCACTTAAAATATCAAAATTAACCTTTTTGAGTAAGAAATTTAAAAATTTTAATATTTCCTAAACGAAGCAAAACACGTTCGTCAAACTTTATAGGCAAGTAGATTATATTAATATAAAATTATATTCAAAACCTCAAATTAGTAGGAGGTTCCACAAAAAAGTAATACGCTTCGAAAAGTAGTAAAACTTTTTACAAGTATAAATATTTTAAATTAGAGTATCACTTTAAAATAATAAAATTTTATAATAAATCCGTCTTTTCTGTGTTCAGAATTAAATGATTTATATTTCTAATAAGTTCTGATAAATGTTATATTAATTAGTCTAAAAATTATAACTTCTTTAAAAGAAAGCATCAGATTTAAGGTTACAAATGAAGTTGTGAACCTTCATTTTTTGATTAATAATAACACGAAAAGAAATAAAATTGATACTATTGTAATATGCTTACTGAATTCAGAAAATGTTAAGAGTTTCACATATTTTAAAATTAGAATTATTAAAAATATAATCGCAACAACCTTCAGACGAAAGTCAGTGGATTGACCCTTATATTCTTCAATTTTTTCAAATATACTCTTCACTTTTCAATTACTCCTTTCAATATTAAATCTACGTCTTTATTTATCAAATATTTTTAAAAATGTTTGATTTTTTTTTTAAATTACAATTATATTCGTCGATTTCTCAATTATTCCCTCAATACGAGTCAACAATTGTCCTTATTTTTTATTTATCTTCGTCATTTTCTAATTCCTTTCTTCTTCTTTCAGTTAACTTCAAATTTTATTTTTTTCCCTCAAATATCAATTACTTTCTTCAATTTTCAATTATTTTCCTAAACATCTTCTCTTCTTTTTTCAGTTAACTTAAAATTTTAATTATTTCACCCAAATTTTGATTACTTTCTTCAGTTTTCAATTATTTTCCTAAATTTCCAATTATTTTCTTTAATTATTCATTATTTTTTAATTAATTTCCTGAATTTAAAAGTCCTTTCAAAAAATTGTAATTTATATATTCTTCTATCTTTTCAATTGTATTCTTCACTTTCCAATTATTTTCTTCAATATTAAATTTTCATTTATGAAATATTTTTGTAAATTTTAAATTATTTTCTTTAAGTTACAATTATATTCTTCAAGGTTTCAATTATTTCCTCAATAATATTCAAGAATGTTTATTATTTTTTATTTAGCTTTGTCATTTTCTCATTATTTTCTTCTTTTTTCAGTGAGTTTTATTATTTTTCAATTAATTTCCTAACTTTAATCTACTTTCAGAAAATTTGAGTTTATATTTTTTAATTTTTTCAATTATTTTCTTCTTTTTCAGTTAACTTCAGATTTTAATTATTTTCCCCACACTTCAATTCCTTTCTTCAACTTTCAATTTTCCATTATTTTTTCAATTATCAATTATTTTTATTATTTTTCAATTAATTTCCTAAATTTTAAAATTCTTTCAGAAAATTTTAATTTATATTGTTCAATTTTTTCAATTATCTTCTTTACTTTTCAGATATTTTTTCAATACTAAATCTATGCCTTCTTTTGTCAAATATTTTTATAAATTTTAAATTATTTTCTTCAAATTACAATTACATTCTTTGATTTTTCAATTATTTCTTCAATATGATTAAATAATTTTTTAATGTTTTATTTAGTTTGTCATTTTCTAATTATATTCTTATTTTTTTAGTTAACTTCAAATTTTAATTATTTTCCCCAAATTTCAATTACTTTAGTTTACAATTATTTTTCTAAATTTCCAATTATTTTCTTAAACTATTAATTATTTTAATTATTTTTCAATTAATTTCCTAAATTACAATTACATTCTTCGATTTCTTAATTATTTTTTCAATATGATGACAAATTTTTTTTTTTATTTAGTTTCGTCATTTTCTAATTATTTTCTTCTTTTTTAGTTCAGTTACATTTTAATTATTTCCCCCCAATTCCAATTACTATCTTCAATTTTCAATTATTTCTCTAAATTTTCAACTATATATTTCCGTTAATTATTCATTATTTTAATTATTTTTTAATTAATTTCCTGAATTTTAAAG
Source organism: Ganaspis brasiliensis (assembly GCA_037103525.1). Lineage (NCBI taxonomy): Eukaryota > Metazoa > Arthropoda > Insecta > Hymenoptera > Figitidae > Ganaspis > Ganaspis brasiliensis. The sequence continues at coordinate 2,122,078 of JAZKLR010000003.1, read as the reverse complement.
CGCTTTCAGAAAATTGTAATTTATATTCTTCTATCTTTTCAATTGTATTCTTCACTTTTCAATTATTTTCTTCAATATAAACTTTTCATTTATAAAATATTTTTGTAAATTTTAAATTATTCTCTTCAAGTTACAATTATATTCTTCAATGTTTCAATTATTTTCTTCTTTTTTCAACTAATTTCGTCAATTTCTAATTATTAATACAAATTTCAATTCTATATTTTAATATTTCAATTATTGTTTTCGATTTCAATTTTTTTTTCCAACCATTTTAATTATTTTTCAATTGTATTATGACAATGTTCTTCGATTTTCAATTATTCCTTTTATTTAAGATATATTCTTCAATTTTCCAGTTATTTCCATCAATAATTAATTATTATCATCAATTTAAATTATTTTGTTATGTTAAAATTATGAATAATTAAAATTCAATTGATGGTAAAAGCGACAAAATGAAAAAACATATTTAATAATCATGCGCCTCTTTAAAAATTGAACAGAAACGTCTTTAAGCCTAATATTGTAATCCTAATGAAAAATAAATTTCTGTTTAGTGCATTCGAGATATTTTACTTCTTGGTCATCGGCAAGCGTTTGCTTGGATTGATGATTGGTACGACATGACTTTAGAAGATGTCAGAGAATACGAGAAAAGAATGCAGGCAGAAACAAATGAGAAAGTACAAGCCAGAATTCAAGGATTAGAATTAAAGACTGAAAGGTCCACTCCGGCTTCTCCTACAGGATCCATTCCCTCTTCTCCGACTTGTAAAAGTCCAACGCAGGCAAATGCTCGGTCCTGGTTCTCCTGGTCGTAGCCGTTATCAGAAATTTTGCCACTACCTCGTCTAGATGAGAAAGGATGATTTTTACTCCTTAACGAATGTAAATAGCCTCAAAACTTGGTTACTACAATTCCGATAATCGTTCCCGGATTCCGGAAAGCACACAAAACTTATCTTTAAAAGATAAAGAGGCACAGTAACTTTATTTAGAACTGGAATGGTTTTTTCCCGAAAAGCGGAAACTCTGTTAAGAGTTTTGTAAAAGCACACATTTTACGTCCAAGCTTCTTATTGGTACTTAAATCGAATTTTGGAAATTTTCTTTAGTGACAAACAAATCTAATGGAATCAGTTTGAAATTATTCTGAAATTTAGTCGATAACGTGTAGTTTCTATTTTTTAAATCTAGTTTTGACTGTACGTTTGTTTGTTTTTTCTTCTTTTTTTTGAGACTTATTTAAATTATTGTCAGGGACATTTTTAACGGAAATTCAAAAGTCAAGGGAATTATTCTCGATTTTTTAAAAGATACCAGTGCAACCACTAATTTAATGAACAAGATATTTTTGTTTCACGGCGGCTTAGAATGCAATATAAATGAAAAAATATTCTTCTATTTCCACAAATTGTAATGACATGGATAATAAAAAAATTGTAATTGTTATAGTACGCGATCTAGGAAATACGTGTTACGCTCGTTTAGTGGGCTTATTGTTATGTAAGATTATTTATTCGTAGCGAATTGTGCCAGAGTTACTCTCTGAATTTTGAGTTGAAAAATTATTGTACGAAAACTTTAATTGAAAGTTGACGTTCACTACTCATTTCTGGCCTCTATGAATAGCCACTTTGCTGTTAATCTTCGAATATTCACTGTAAAGACACACGATAAAAAATAAAAATGGAAAATTTCAATTTAAACAAAAAATGTTTTTTTCTGTTTAGTATTTTTTTTTCTATTTACAAATTTGATGAAATTTTTACTTTGTAATCGAATCCTTAAAAAAAAACTTAGTGCTTTCGGAAGTTTAAAATTGAATAAAAATTAACATTCGGAAATTTGAATCTGATAGGTTTTTAACTATATTTTTACTCGTTTAAAAATATTTTTAAAAGAAAAAAATCTAAAAGAACAAGTAAAAAGATATTATTCACAAATACAAAGATGGAAAAATGAGTTAAAAAATGAGGATTTTAAAAAAGACGAAAACGTCTTTAAAAGGACGAAATAATCTGAAAATATCCACAAATTTTAAAAATTACAAAAAAATAGGAAAATTAGCAGTAATCAATGACAATTGCGGTCAATTACGTATCTTACACTATTGTTATTATTAATAGTACTCTGTACAAATGGGCATAAATAATGCCCGTATATATGTAAATAAATAAATAAATAAATAAAATTTAGATATTATTGAAAAAAATTAGGAACCTCTGAACAACGGATTAAAATTTCACTGGTTTCTTCTTCTTTTGACATTTTTAACATAACCTCAAACTAAAAACTAGTTTTTCACCCCAAATAAAAATATTATTGATATTAATTTCACCAAATTTTGAAAGATCAAATTTTACAGTTCACAAAAAAAAATTAGTTTGAGTCAAAATTTGTCGTCAAATAATTATTTTTTAACATTTTGTGTTTTTTTGTTAAATCTAGTAAAAATCTGTCATTTTTAACCAAATTTATTTAACCAATTTTTTTTTTAAAATATTTTCTACAATTTTATTTGTTGGATTTTGTTAAATAATATTTTATTCAAAACAAAATTTGTTTTTTATACATTTTTTAAACAAAACTATTTAACAAAATCTGAGAAATAAAATTGTAGAGAATGTTTCAAAGAAAAAAATAAGCTACTATTTGTTAAAATTGGATGGAAATTACAGATTTTAACTAGATTAAAAAAAAATAAAATATGTTAAATAATTATTATTTGACAATTAATTTTAACTCAACATAGCTTTTTCTGGTGAATGTAAAACTTGATCTTTTAAAATTTGGTGAAGTTAATTTTAATAATATTTTTCTTTGATATAAAAAGACATTTTTTTTAGTTTGAGGTTATGTCAATGGTGAGAAAACGTCACTAGATTTTTTTGAAAAATTAATTTATTTTTGCTTTTCTATTTATTGCGTGCATTGCTCTTACAAAAGATATTTTCTATTGTAGAAACAATAATTTTTAAGGGGAATTTTTTTCTATTCATGAAAAGATATAATTTTTTGAAAATTGAACTTGTTCCGCAATTTTTATTCCTTCGCCAAGAATGTCACCATACCCTCCCCTAAAAAAATTTTTGAAAAATTAATTTAGTTTTTCTTCTTGTATTTATTATACTTTTTTTTATATTTTATTTCAAGCCTTGAAATTTTTTACAAGTTATTACAAAAGATATTTTCATGTAAAAACAATAATTATTAGGGGAGATTTTTTGTATTCTTGAAAAAATTAATTTTTTTAAATTGTACTTGTTCCGCAATTTTTATTCCTTCTCCAATTTTGTTTCCCACCTTAAAATGGTCAAAAGATATTTTTGAAAATTTTTAGACATTAATCCTAGATTCCAGTTTACAATAATAAAAATTTTTGAACCCCTATGTAACGGGGTGAAATTTTAACAGGTTTTCCTTTTTTAATACTGAATTTCTACCACAATTTTTATGATTTTTCATCACTTTTCCTTTACTGGATTAAAAAAACATTTTTTTTTTTAAATTATACGGATGGGATAGAAAATATTCAATTTTTCACCCAAAATTCAAATAGATAAAAGTTCTTTAAAATTTTTGATTTTATGATTGTTGAATTACTCACGAAAAATTACCACAAAATAATTTTGTTGTCTATTCAGAATATAATTGTTTAATATAGCTAAGAATGTCACATAATCTCCCCTAAAAAATATCTAAATCTAAAATTATCCATTATTTTCTTGAAATTTCAATTAAATTCTTCAATCTTCAATTAATTTCTTTAATTTTTAATTATTTTCTTCAATTCTCAATTATTTTTATCAATTTTCAATTGAATTCTTCGTTTTTCAATTATTTTATATTTATTTCTCAATTATTTTCTTAAAATTTCAATACAATTCTTTAATTTCCGATTGATTTCTTCAATTTTCATTTATTTTCTAAAATCTTTCCCAAAATTTTCATCAATTTTCAATTGACAATTTATTATTTTCCTTCAATTTTATAATCATTCATTAATTTTACAAACTTTTTTGTTCAAACGACGATTGTCCTCACCATTTTTCGAATTTTTTTTTCAATTGTTATTTATTTTGTTTAATAGTTAATTATTTTCGTCATATTGTAATTTTTTTTTTAATTATCAATTATTTTCTTTCTCGGTTTTGTTCGTTTTGTTCAATTATTTTTTTCTCTCATAAAAATTGTTTTAAAATTTTAATTCAACTATTCAATTCTAGAACTATTCTCTTCAATTGTAAATTATTTTCTTCAAATTTAATTACATTCTTCAATTTTTAGTTCCATTCTTCAGTCTTCAATTGTTTTTTTCTATATTCATTAATTCTCGGCTTTTTTCAATTTTTAAGTATATTTTTCAAATTTCAATTCGATTCTTCAATTTTTAATTGCTTTCTTCAGTTTTCAATTATTGCTTTTTCAATTTTAATTATTTTATTCGATTTTCAATCCAGTTTTAAATGTGCAATTATTCCCAACAATTATTCCTATCATTTCCTTAATTTTTCAATTTGCAATTATTTTCTTCAAATTTAATATTTTTCTTGTTTAATTTTTTCTATTATTTTTTTCAGTTGTCTATTAATTTAGTCATTTTTCGAATTTTGTTTTCAATTGTCAATTATTTTCGTCATTTTTTAATTATTTCTTTCTAATTATTAATTATTTTCCTCAATTTTTTATTATTTCCTACAATTTTTTCAATTTTCAATTATTATCTTAAAATTTTATAATTATTCTTTCATTTTTTAAAAAATCCTTTTGTTTAGCTGTACATTAATCTAGCTATTTTTTTTTTTTTATTTTCAATTGTCAAATATTTTCGCCATTTTGTAATTTCTTTTTCAACTAGCAATTATGTTTCCCATTTTAATTTAATTCTTAAATTATCAATTTGTTTTTTCAATTTTAAATTATTTTCTCCAGTTCTCAAATATTTTTTTTAATTTTCAATTCTTTTGATCAATTTTTAATTAATTCCTCAATATTTAATAGTTCTCAGATTTTTTCAATTATTCAATTCTTCACTATTCAACTATTCAATTATTTCACTGATTAAAATTGTTTTAAATTTCTATTTAATTATTCAGTTCTATAACTATTCTCTTCAATTCTCTGTTATTTTCTTCATTTTTAAATTCAACTTTTCAATTATTATCTTTAATATTAAAAAAGTATCGCCCTTTTCTATTATTTTGTTCAATTATCATTAAGTTTCTTTAATTTAAATACAATTGTTCAATTATTTTCTTCAATTTTTAATTCCATTCTTCAAACTTCAATTATTTTCTTCTATATTCATGAATTATCGGCTTTTTTCAATTACTTTTTTCAATTTTTAAGTATATTCTTCCAATTTCAATTCCATTCTTTAGTCTATTTATTTATTTAAACACAATAATTTTTAATTTCTTTCTTCAATTTTCAATTATTTTTTTCGATTTTCAATCCAGTTGTTAAATGTGAAATTATTTCCAACAATTATTCCTATAATTTTCTTAATTTTTCAATTTGCAATTATTTTCTTGAAATTTAATATTTTTTGTTTAATTTTTTTTTTGTTTAATTTTAGTTGTCTATTAATCTAGTCATTTTTCGAATTTATTCAATTTACTTTCGTTATTTTTTACATATTTTCTTCAATTTTTCATATGTCATTTTTCAACTATTTCCTTCAATTATTAATTATTTTCCGCAATTTTCAATTGACCCCTAGAATTTTTTTAATTTTCAATTATTATCTTAAAATTTTATAATTACTCTTTGATTTTTTAAATTATTTTGTTCTGTTGTGTATTAGTCTAGCCATTTCTTAAATTTTGTTTTTAATTGTCAATTATTTTCGCCATTTTGTAATTTCTTTTTCAATTAGCAATTATGTTTTCCGATTTTAATTTAATTCGTAAATTGTCAATTTATTTCTTTAATTTACAATTTATTTCTTTAATTTTTAATTATTTTTATCAATTTTCAAATAATTCATCAATATGTGTGAATTTTAAATATAAGTATAAAATTATATTTTAAATATGTAGTTTAATTTCGCAAAATTAAAAACACTGTTTTAATTGTTCGAAAATTTGTGACCGGGAAAAACCGAGAATTTAATTTCATAAAAATGTGTCCACAGTGCAAGATTTTAAGAAGTAAAATTGGTTGTCAGGGAAAAATCAGGGAATTTTAAAAATTAAATTTTGCAGCCACCCTGTAGAGTAATTTTAATTTTTTTTTTTGTTAAAGCACCCTTATTATTTGTGGGTCTGGAATTTATAAAATAATAAAAAAAAAGTGAAAATTGATGAAAATTTGATTTTGGATTTTAATGAATATTAAAGGGAAATCTGAATTTATGATGAGATAAAATGTGCCTAATTATGTAAATATTAGTGAAATGTGTTGGCAGTAGTAAAGGATTATAAAAGTTGGAAAAATGCAGAGAATATAATAATTTTGTGGAAGGGACAAAGGTCACTATTGATCGAGTGTGTGAGGGTGCGCCAGCGCACAGAATATTGAATACAGTCTCCGTCTTCATAGGCAATAGGGACGCACTTCGCCACCCTAAACACTCGGATTTACCCGATTTGCCGGCTAGTGTTGTTATTGCTGTCACAATGTCAGGCGGTAAGTACGAAAACCTTATCAATTTCTATTTACTAACATTAATAGTCATTTTTCTCACATTCGCCACGAAAATCTCAATTCAAGTTCAATCAATTTTTAATTGTTACGTGTGCCACCATGCCAACTATCTTATAGATCCAATTTTTCCTTTCTAATTTCACTTTTCCTCTCATTAGACAGCATCATTAATAAAATAACAAAATTAATTAAATTTGTCATTTTTTACAATTTGTGTCAAATATTTTTGGTAAATTCGTTAAAAGTGCAATTGTTATTTTGTATTAAATGCAGAATTAATGTTATGTATTTTTTTTTTTTTTTTTTTTTGTATAAAATTATGAAAATATTAGTCAGTATAGCTAAAATATTAGGTCATGTGTTAGTTGAAAATAAAATTGTAGAAAATGTACCATGTTGTGGATAAAAAAATTATTTTCATAAATTTGTAAATAATGTAGGTTATTATATTTTATGGAATTTGTTTTTAATAATTAACTTTCTGAAAAACTTTATCATGTAATAGAAAACATTTTTTTTAGAAGTCTTTGTCAATTTCTAAAATTAAATTTCAATTTACTAGATAGTAATTTTTTTAAAACTGATATATCGATCTTTCAAAAACAAAAATATTCAATCATAATATTATTACAACTGCATTAAAATTAGAGAGAATAAAATTTTTTTTTTCTTATTTTTTAAGGGGAGCCACTAGTGCAATTTTAACTTTATGACGCCGGGAGGTGCAAATTTTTTTTTAACATTTTAGAAAATTATCTCATAATGTAAAAAAAAAATATTTTATTCATAAGTTTAGAATAATTATTTTATTCTTGAAAAAATGACAATTCTTTTCAAATTGAACTTCTGCAATATTTTTACTATTTTATATTCTGACAATTTTGTCCTGACTTTTTTATAATAATTTTTTACAATCTATCACATAATTTTGAAAAGTATAAATAAAAAAAAAGGTCAAATAGTTTTTTTTTTTAATTTTAATAAATTTTTTTCTTCTTTTTTTTATTAAACAAGGATTTCCTGTCCGTATATGTATCAAATAAATAAATAAATAAATATTTTGTAATTCTAAGTCCAAAATTATGCCAGAAAAAATTGTTTCTTTTGAGCAAGGGAATGGAATTTCATTTCTCTTAAATATTGAATTAATAATATTAATTAATTAATCATATTTAATATTCTTCCACAATTGTCACTATTTTTTGCAGGCTTTTTTAAAATGTTCAATAACTTTACGCATGTATTTTTAAAATTTGTGGTTTTTTACAAAAATAAAAGTTCTAAATTTAATAATAAAAAAATTGGTTTCCTATTATATTACTGCTTTTTTATAATAAATATAATGTAATATAATAATAATTAATTATAACTATTATAGTAGGTACAATTTTACATGCAAAATGATAATATGAAAAAAATTTGCACCTTTGAATATTTTTATAACGTGTTAAAAAATAAATCTGAATTAGTTAAAAATAACCTTATTACAGTTGAAAGAAAACTAAAAAATAGTACTAATTTAACTAATTGAATAATTTACTAGTAAACACATTTTACTAAAATATTAGTTATTTTGACGTAACCTAAAAATGAAAAATGAAAAATTCCCACTTTTATACAAAAAACAGTTCTACGTATAAAACCTTAATTTTCAAATTTGGTCCAAAGTAATAGTAATTTTTATTGCAACTTATTTATTATTGCATGGTTGAGAATAAGGTCAGACCCACTTATAGTCACTTTCCGGCAGTTTAAAGGTTAATTAGGAATAATTGGCTCATAAGATTTAAGAATAATTTTTAAAAAGGAATATGTTTATTTGTCATTATTATTATTATATTATTATTATATTTTTTACTATTATTATGAAATTAATATGTAATAAAAAATTATTTAGATTTATTATTTTATTTTGAAATTGATTTAAAAATGTAATTTAAATTTCCAAATTTTTAACATTCACGCCTCTGATTTCCTCAACAAAAAAAAATATATTTCTCTTTTTATAGTACACCAAATTTCAAAATTATCATTTTTTTATTTATGGCGGTTTTGTAAAATATTCTAAATACACAAATTATGTATCAATTTTTTTTTTAATATTTCTGAAAAAAACTCAAAGATACCCGTTTGGAAAAAATATTATTAAATATTAATTTTAAAAATAAATATTTATTTAGTTTTTTTTTATCTGTAACGAAATGAGATTTTCGTGTGATTTTAGCAGTGTGTTAAATGAATTTCGAAAACTAAAATTTAAAATCAATAATAGTCTAAGGAAATCATTTAAAAGGGTAAAATTTGATTCAGCAAGACAGGGACTATATTGGATTTGCAACTCTTCCGGAGCAAGTGCACAGGAAATCGGTGAAAAGAGGATTCGAATTCACGCTGATGGTTTTGGGTGAAATGGGATTGGGCAAGTCGACTCTAATAAACAGTCTTTTCCTTGGAGATCTCTATAAAGATCGGCGAATTTCCGACGTCTCTGGTAAGACATTTTTTAAATTAAAAATTTGTAAAAAAAATATTTTCAGAGTTTAAAAGTACATACAAAAATAGTTTCAGTTATAAAAAACTCTTAGTTGTAGATATAAAACAAATTTTCTAGTCAAAAAATGCATTTTTTAATTTTTTTGAGCAAAAATACCCTTAAAAAAGGGTTTTTTAATTTTTTGAAAAAGTTATTTGGATTTTTCTTAAATTTCTAATATTTTAAGAATTTCTCGTTTTTTCTAATAAGAAGTTTTCATATTATTTTGCGATTCTTAATTTATTGAATAATTTTTCATTGCTTTTTATTTTTTAAATTTTCCAATTTTTTGCAGGCTTAATATTTTCTTATTTTATTTTTACATTTTTCAGAAAATTTTACTTCTTATTTTTGAATTGATTTATAGAAAGTATTGGAAATATTTGTCGTATTTTTGTTGTGTTTTACATATTTTAATAAATTTTTTAGTTTTTAAATACATTTTTTTATAGGATTTCTAATATTATTGGATCTTTTAATAATTTTTTCAGTTTCAATTTTTTGTCGATTTTTTTTTGTAGTTATTTAAAAAGTTGTTTTATTAACTTTTATATTTTTTGAAAGATTTTCTATTTTTCCAGTTTTTTTTTCATTCATTTTCTTTTTTTCTCGACTTTATAATCTAATAATCTTTTTTTTTTATTAATAGCTTTCGATAAAAATTTTTCGTATATAAACTATAAATCAAGTTTTCCTAGAATATATCTATATTTTTTTTAATAAAATATTTATTGTTAAAGGACATTTTACTAGGTTTTTTTTAAACTAAAATATTTATTATTAAATTTTTATCTATTTGATATAGAAATAAAAATAATTTTATAAATCGGTTTTTTAGAACGTATAGAGAAAACTACGGCAATAGAAAAGAAAACAATGGATATTGAAGAACGTGGAGTAAGACTGAGACTAACAATTGTCGACACACCTGGTAATATTTTTTAATCCATAATTTTGAAAAATTATATCAAAGCTGTAGACAATGTAAAATATTACATTACAAAAATTGAAATTGCTAATATTTTAATATTTAATAAAATTATAATATATTAATTCATTCCCTGAAGGGTGATATTCTATTTTTATTCAGAATATTAAAATTGAAAATAATTTTTGATTTATTTTTTTCTTGTTGGGCGAGTGCCAGAATTATATTCAGAATGCTAAATTTGTAAATAAAGTTTTTGATTTATTTTTATTTCTTTTTTGTTCTATTTTTTTAAAATTTTGTTGGGGTCACTGGAGTAAAAATAACCTAAAAAATTAAACCTAATTTTTACCTTTAGGGTTTGGAGATTCAGTAAATTGTGATGACACATGGAAGGCTTGTTCTTCGTATATTGATGAACAATTTCGACAGTATTTCACGGACGAAAGTGGATTGAATAGAAAAAATATTCAAGACAACAGGGTACACTGTTGCCTTTATTTTATTCCTCCTTATGGACATGGGTAAGAGATTAAAAGAAAAAAATTTAAACTTTTTTGCTTTCTATAATTTTGCAATTTTTTTTTAATTTTAGAAATAGTAATTTACATAAATGGTCTTTTGTGTACCACTTAAGGAAGACGGAGGGGGGGGGGGTCAAATTTTTTTGAAAAATTGTATAAACGGCCCCTAATACATTGTTTTTATTTTTTAATGCAACATTGTTTATTTTTAACCTCAATTCATTTTTAAATTGAACATTGGGGGCGACATAAAAAACTTTATTAAAATATTTTCAATTTATTAAACAAATAAACTATTTCAGAGTAATTTCTAAAATAATAATAAATAATAATGTAATTTAATGTAAAATAAAATAATTAAAAAATTAAAATACAGATTGAGACAAGTGGACCTTGAAGTTTTGAGGAGACTACATCGAAAAGTCAATGTCGTGCCAGTTATCGCTAAAGCTGACACTCTAACTACTCAAGAAGTGAAGAAATTAAAAGAACGAGTTCTTGCTGATATTGAGGAACACGAAATTCAGGTATAAATTTAAATCCTACTTTTCTAATCAGGAAAACCTGAAAATGAAAAATCGTGAATTTTCGTAAATTTTTAATCAAACTGAAAAATTTCTTTAAATTTTGTTTCTTCTTTCTATATTTTAATATCTAACTATTAAATTTGCCAGTTTCAAGCCAAAAACTCCCGAATAATAAGAGTAACTTTTTACCGATTACCTGTAAAATTAGGGGAATTTCTCAATGAGTGGACCACCTTCTCATTTACTCGAATTTTTTTTTTCATTAACAGAGTTTTCAAAACTTATTTATACACCGTCGGATAAGATTGTCCTTAGTTACAATTTTTCTGCAGACAGATTTTTCCAGCAGCTTAAATTCCAATTTTTTAGACAAATTTAACAAAGAGATAATTTTTTGTCAAAAACAAATTTGTATCTATTGAGTGGACCACTTACTAAATTCCCCTAAAAATATAACTATCAATCAAATAAACCAAGAATTTCGTTAATTAAATTAAATTTACCACCTTTCGTCTAAAACGGATTACATTAAAAATTAGTTTTTCTCTTAAAAGAAGCGAATTAATGGCTTCAAACATAACCTCTTCACGAGTAGGTGTCCAATTTCTATTCAAAATTAGTGGACACTTTGCCATGGAAAATATGATTCAATTGCCAAATACACTAAAGTTTCACTTATTTAACCCGGTCTACGCAAATCCATGACAAAAGTCGCACTTATTTTAACTTCTATGTACTTATAGAGAACTTTTCCGATTGGCTGATCCAATTCGCATCAACCAATAAAAATGTTAGTTAGTTTTGATTGATCGACAAGTTAAAATAAGTGAGATTTCGAACTGTTAAAATAAATGCGACTTAAAGTAAACGAGACTTTAAATAAGTGAAGTTGCAGTGTATGCATAAATCTTTACTTGAAAAAAATATATTTGATTAGATATTATTAAATTTTATTTTAATTCGATAGATTTATCAATTTCCTGACTGCGATAGTGACGAGGACGACGAATTTAAACAACAGGATAAAGAACTGAAGGCTTGTGTACCTTTTGCAGTTGTAGGTAGTTCGACAGTTTTAGAAGTTGCTGGAAGAAAAGTTCGTGGACGTCAGTATCCTTGGGGCGTTGTTGAAGGTACAAAAATTTCTTATGATAAAAAAATTAATTTTTTGAAAAAAAGAACAGTACATCATACAGGATATAAAAGTTACACGTTACGAAGAAAGGGACCTAAGAAGCTAAAAATGTTAGGTTATGTTCGTTATGTCCACACCTAAAATTTGTTTCTAAATATTTTTTTCTTTTAAATCATTTACCACTTGCGAAAAATTTTGTCAAGTTTGTAACTTACGACAATTTTAATTTCTTCTAACTTCAATTAATTTGAAATTTCATTGATTAAAAATTCAATTAATCCACACTTTGAGAATAGTAAATTTGCAATTATTTAAAAATTTCGTCAATTTTTAAAAATTCTTTTCTATTATGATTTCAATTATTTTTTCAACTATTTTTATCACTTTTCAAAAATTTTCTAATTATTTTCATTATTTTCAAATTTTTCCCTTAACTTTTAAATTCAATTTCCGCAAGTTCCAATTATTTTCTTTAATTTTGTTCAAATAAAACTTTTTCAGTTTTAATTATTTCCTTCAATATCAAATTAGTTTAGTTACTTATTAATTAATTTTCAATTTCTTTCGTCATTTTTGAATTATTTTTACAAAATATGATTTTTGTTTTTTAAATTGTAATTTTTTTCTTCAAATTACAATTATTTTCTTTAATATCGAATTGTTAATATCAATTTGTAATGTTAATTAATAATTATCAGTTTCACTATTTACATCGTTTTTCATAATCATGTTCTAAATATTTTTCAATATTAAAAAATCTGTTTCATGTTTCATCCATTTTTAATAAAAAAAAATTAAATTATTAAATTTTTATTTATTGTTTTTTAATTTTAGTTGTATTTTTCAATTATTTAAATAATGTTCCTCGTTTTTCAATCACCTTCTGTTATATTAAATAAATTCTGTAATTTTCTCAATTTTTTTTTTTTCTTAAATTTCCATAATTCTCTTTAATTTTCAATTATTTTTATCATTTTTCAATTACTTTTTGTCATTTTCAATTATTTTGTATTGTATATTTTGTATGTTGTAATTTTTTCACATATTTTTCACAAATTAAAATTGTTTTCTTCAATTTTTAATTATTTTTATTACTTTGCAAATATATTCTCGAATTTTTCATTATTTTCATTATTCTTTAATTCATTTCCTAGATTTTAAAATATTTTTCTCAAATTTCAATTACGTTTGTCAAATTTTAATTTTTTTTTTTAATTTGCAATGATTTTCACAAATTTTATATTATTTTGATTATTTGTTGATTAATTCCGAAAATTCCAATTATTTATCTTAAATTTCCATTATTTTCTGCAATTTTCGATTATTTCTATGTTTTAATTATTTTCCTCAATTTAAAATTATTTTTGAAATAATTTTTCAATTATGTACTTTCTTTTACTTCTCATAATATGCTGTATTTTTTCAATATTTTTTTTAAAATTGCAATAATTATCTTCAACTTTATATTATTTTTTATCATTTATTAATAATTTCACCCAATTTTAATTATTTTCATTTTTATCCAATCAATTTCTAATAATTTTAAGCATTTTTTTCTCAAATTTCCATTTTTTTAAAAATTTGTTTCAGTTCCAAAATTTTGTCCCATACAAATAAATCTTGTTTTATTTATCTTTAAATTTATCGTTGTATAATCTATTAATAATTACAAATCAATTTATTCTTCGAAATCAAATAAGATTGTCAATTTTTGCGTTAAAATAATTACGCTAATTAAGAAACTCTTTAATTTATTTTTGTTTTATTTCTCCCCCCCCCCCCCCTCGGGTCAACATTAAGTGTGCGGATGGCAAAAATTTACAAGTCGGAGCCCCTGAATGTTCAATTTATTAATTAAATTAATTATTATCTTAATATTAATAATTAAAAATATTTAATATTTTTTAGTCACTTTGATTAAAGAGTTTTTTTTTCAATTTATGACATAACCTAAAATTGTTTGCTTCTTAGGTCTCTTTCTTCATAATTCGTCACATTTGTTATTTTACTTATTAATTGTGGCATTTTTCACGTTGCGTGCCAAAAAAAATTGAAAAACTTTAATATCTTCTAATTATTATATTATAATTCTTTTTTTTTGTCACAGTTGAGAATCCAAAACACAGTGATTTTGTGAAACTGAGGACAATGTTGATCTCAACACACATGCAAGATTTAAAAGACGTAACGCAAGACGTTCACTATGAAAATTTCCGCGCTCAATGCATTTCCCAAATATCCCAGCAAGCGATCCGGGAACGGAGGTATTTACGCATGTAAATAATATCATTTTATACTTCCTATTTTACACAAGCTAGGACATTAAAAACACATTTTTCCTGAAATATATTTTTTTTTTTAAAAAAAAGCTCTTTTTTTAGTTTCAAGTATATATAGAAACTGCTTTTGATATTTACTAAAAAATAACCAAATTATGTGATGCTAATTTAAGAACATTTTTATTATTGCAGTAAATTGAAGAGAGATTCTGGTCCTCATTTCGACAACAATATTACAGAAACTGACAGATTACTTCTACAAAAGGACGAAGAGGTAAATATTTTTAATAAAAAGAAATTTATTTTTAATTTTTACATATCTTCCTCTTATGAAAATTTTTTCTCTATTTAAAAAAAAAACATATTCTTTTAATCGGACTCTGAAATTTATACTCGATTGAAGAATATTCATTTTTCTATGTAATTTATTAAATTTACAAAAAAAATCATTTCTCTCCGTGTATTCATTTTCAACTACAGAAAATGTTACGAAAAAAATTAATAGATATTTTTTTCATTACGTACCTGATATTTTGATATTTATCGCCTTTTTTCCTGTCTAATATTATTTATATAGATTACATTTTTATTCACGAATTTGTCTTATTTTAGATCCGAAGAATGCAAGACATTTTGGCCCAAATGCAGGAGAAATTGAAGGCAACAGGACAAGTGAGAAGGGTCGGAAGTTTAGGAAATGATTTAGATGTAACTGATGTAGACAAAAAGCGAAACAGTATTATTGACGTTTGAATTTCTTCTGTGATTCTACAATTAGACGATTCTTTTAAAACTCGACCTAGACAATTTGTATTAATGTCTTGAAAAAGTCCATTAAAGTTTAGAATCTCTCCAACTTCTTAATTCGAAACTAACTTTTAAATTAACAATTTAGTTGGAAAAAGCATCTGTGTATTAATAATGAGAAATTCAGACAATACCCTCAATTAAGACGTTAGCTTTTAACGGAGAAAAAATTATTTTATTACTCTTAAGTTGTTATCGAGAGCTTAGTTCAAATTATATTTAATTGTATACATATTGTCTGTAGCTATATTTATAAAATCGCACAAGTATCACTTCGTCATCAATTTTGCACAAAAAAAAAGTCAAAATAATTTAAATACTTTTCGAAATATTTTCTAGTCTGTCTTTTTATAAGCTGATACAAGTAATTAGACATATACCGTTTTTAATTAAAGAACAACATGTAATCAGGGAAAATAAATTATTTAAAACTGACTGATTAAATGGAATGTTTTTACCACGTGTTCCTTTTTATAGTATTAGAAAGAAGAAACAAGTATTACTTTTTGAAATTAAACTGTATTAAGTTTATTTAATCTCTCTAGAATGTCGTATATCGAAAATTCATGTTTAAAATATTTTTTGAGGTTATACACTTTATAATTAATTTACACAATGAGCAGATACTTAATAAGAATGTATTACAAAAATTGAATCTTGAAACTGTTGTTTAAAAACAAATTTGTAGTTTTGAGGTTACGTAACGCTCATCTTCAGATTTCTGAAATTTAAAAATCTTGTGAATAAAAAATCTGTAATAATAAGACTAAAAAGTCGGTGAAGGTGATTGAATAAAGCAGTTTTAACGAAAAAATATAATTTTAATTGCAAGTACAACATACATCAGTTTTTCAATCGCAGAACATATACATAAAAACCTGATAAAATATTTGATACAATTTTCAGAAAATCAGAAAGTGCTTCTAAAATTTACAAAACTATTGAAATAAATTTTGATTATTGAGTCAAAAAATTGTTCTCTCATTTCTTTTTGTAAAAAAAAGGCATAGAAAACTCAATTCGAATCGCTTAGACTTTTTTCACTTGGCTCAATAAAAGAAATGAAGCTTTTATTTGTATGGGAATATAAAAATTGTGAGTTTTACAAGAAATAAGGATAAACCTAAATATTCGGAGTTCTTAAATTCAGATTCTTCAAAAATGGATGAATTTTTTCTGCACCATATTCTGATCGGTTCAAAAACCACATGAATAGTGCGGAAGATATACTTCATCTTACTAAATAAACTGTAACTAATGTGGTTTAACAGAGCTTCTACAGCATCAGCCACAAATAGTTACTTCAGGGTGAGAAGATTAAAATTGGTTATTTATTAATTTTTGCTTCCTAGGAATATTAATCAGTACTAAATACTTCAAAAAAATTCTAATTTAGTTATTGATCCTTTCCCTTTATTATTAAAAAGTAACTTGGTGAATTAAATTAAATGAATATTATTAAGTGATAATTGATTTTAAAAAAATATAAATCAAAAAGAGCGTCACAGTATGCAAGTACGTGCAATCTTATTACAAATTCATTTTGAATCTGTATGCTAATTACTTGCATTCTGAAAAAGTGAAGATTTTTAATTGTCTAGACGTTTAATGTTTAGACAATTGAAAATCAAAGAATGATTTTGAGCACATAACGTATATGAATGTTATGTTTCCTCACTAGTCAGAGGTTGCTTCTTAAGGAGAGTCCAGAATAGAGAAACTAACATGTAGATAACAACAAGTTGTTCGGACATAACAATAGAAAACCTATTGTGACGTCAGATCTACATGTTGATACCTACATGGTTTCTCTATTCTGGACTCTCCTTTAAAGAAGCAAACAAAAGATAATGTTGCAAACCACAACGTTTACGAATGTTACGTGAGACCGAAGGTTACAAAAAAATTAATCATGTTAATCATAACATGTCTGACGGAGCATTCCTAAATCAAACTTCGTTTGGATTAAGATGCTTTCAACGTCTTTAGACGCTATGAAAAACATGTCTTTGCAGACAGTGATAGTAACAGTATGAATGCTACTTAATCATACTTTGTTACATGAAGAGGTTTAGAACCAATTGTGGATATTGTCTCATCTAATGTATCCACTAGCCTGAGTACTCGACGTCAACATATGTATGTCTTTGCAGACAGTGAGGCTGTTGACATCACCTAACATTAATGTGAAGTAAGTTAGTTAAAATAAGTCATACTTAAATCGTATTACATACATATATTCGAGTCTGCCCAAAACATCAGTAGCCAGGTTTGCCAACAAAGAATCTCATTCGCAAGTTTTATTTTCTAACCCCTGATTTAGAGGTTAGGAATATAAATATATCGAATATAATGTTGACAAGCCTTTCTACTCATGTTTTGTGCAGACTGAATATGTAACACGATTAAAGTATACCTTATTTAAAGTTACCTACTTAACCTTAGGTGGTGGAAACGGCCACAGTGATAGTATAGGAATCAAGAGATACCTTAACATAGTGAACATTAAATGACGGGCATGCCCATTGGTGAAGAAATATAATTAAAATGCCGTAAAAAGTATTACGGAGAAAGTCAGTCTAGTATCAACCTGGCACCTGTTCATGACAACCATAAAACTAAATATGGTCATTCGATGAATTAGTATTATTATTATAAAGGAAACGATACGCCGATTGTGAGAGCAAATCTTACTGATGTTTTTTTTAAATTTAAGAGCCAAGGAAGTTTACTATGCTGTCGTACAGCCTAAAAGGATACGTGATATTGTCGGTTAGTTCGATATTCGTGTGTTGTGTTTCACGACTATCGACCTAAACGTCAATTTAAGTATTTTTTTACGTTGTACGATAGTATGATACTAAGACTGAATCAAATGGTTATAGAGGCTGGTTACACTGTCTACTTTATGATACGCTACTTTCGAAAAAGCATATTATAAGCTAGCTTATATTACTGCATCTGCGCAAAAGTTAGTCGTTATGACAACTTCTGCCCAGACGTTAGTATGAGGGATGGCGCATCATGAGCATTTTTCGAAAAAAGCGTATCTTAAGGTAGATGGCGTAACCAGCCTCATAGTATCAAGTAGCTTCGAATATTATAATAGATGGCGATGTACTTGATTTCAATCCCTGTATTCGGATATTTCGAAGTTTGCTGTTCAACACGGAATATTTACTAAACAATCGAAGAATCAATTTCTCCAAAGGCAAACTTTACAGTCTACCAGAGTTAAAGTAAGAAGGTTAATAACAGTAATTCGTCTCATCGTTTTACATGTGAATATACAGGGTCCGCAAATGAAGCGAGTGTTTTATCATTCCTTTATTATATTATCATAAAGAAATGACCCCAAACAGACATCAATACTTGTCGAACGCACTAAATCTATCTTTGATCGACAAAACGTTACATTTGTTGATTTATTTTCAACCTTCCTGAGTGTAATGCCATTCTTAGTTTCTGACTTTCGAAATAAAGATATTAATGAAGTTATTCAGGAGTTGTCAACAGTATTAACTGGAGTTAAGATGGTATTATCTAAACACCGAATAGAAATTAATAATTTGAGAAGTAGACTAAACGAGTTTAAGAAAGCTAATAGTAATCATGATATGATGGTTAAATCAAGTAATGGATAGGATGTAGAGTTGACTAACAGGACCAAAAATCTTAGTTTTGGTGCCTGCATTTCTCCAGTTGCATTACCATACGTTTGTTATAGGCGTTTGGATAATAACAAAGATGTCGGAGTTATACAATTTGGGTGTTCAGGAAATTTTAACGAGAGAAGTTGTTTCGCGTATTTACATCGAATTGACGGACTTGTTCGTAACGTCACATTAATTTTGGAATTATTTGTTTTTAGAGCACATATCGATATAGGAGTGTGAGAAATGATATTTTATATAGATTAAGTGCTCAAATGTTTTACCATCAATGTAATAATTCATTTACTATAGGGGGCGTTGCCATAGGAAATTTGTCTCTACAGTTAGTTCCTTTACGGCAGCCATTGCGTTAGGTTACAAGTATCTTCATCTTTGTATTTCTATACTCCTTTTTTGACAAAAAAATTAAATTATAATTAATTAAATTCCTTCACAAAACCACAGAGCATTTAGATAAAAATTCTCTGAAATGGAATATATACCCCGAGAAAAAAAGTCTCACTGTGTATTAATCTTGCTTGTCGACTCTAAAAAACAAAAAATTGTCGAAAGTGGATTTATAAGCAATAAAAGAGTAAAATTGGAGTGCTTTCATAACCTTTTTGTTCTCAAAATAAAATATTTACATATTTTCCAAATTTGGAATATTAAGCTTATTTTAAGAACACAAAGATTACAAAAAGCAGCACTTCTGCTTTTAGAATCAATAACAAGATTGAAATCAAGAGAGACTGTTTTTCCCAAACTCGAGCAACTTTTATTATTTCTTCTAAAACTCACAATTTCTTTTTAACACAGTATTTTTTGTACCGTATTATAATCTACTATTAAATTTCGATTGCCTTGATGGTACGTTTACACCTTCGGTAAAAAATTTCTAAACAGGAAAATCTGCATTGTAGTAAAAAAGACAAACTGTATATCGACCTTTCTTACTCCAAGGCATATTCCCGAATTAGATAAGTTTTTCCAAAGATGTAAATGTGCTGTTAAAAGCTTTATTTTTCTTTTTGAGCCATTTCAAAATTTTACATTTTCACTGTATATTTTTATACACACTAATTGGGAATTAGTGCAATAAAAAACTACAACTTTTTGTACAAAAAGTCAAATTAGCCAAACTAGTATTATAAAATTACTAAAGAATTACAATTAACTTTATAAAAAAAAAAAGTAACAGTAGTAGTATAATATTCTAGATTATTCGCGATTGAAGCAAAAGCTGTGTTGCTTATAAGAGATTTGAACAAAATTTTTGATTTGTAGCAAATGAAATTAATATCGTGATATAATTTTGATATTTATAACTTCAGACACAGTTGTAATGTGATACTTCAATTGAAGTTTTAAGTTGAGACCTCGTTTTTTAAAATCTACGAACCTGGTGTTAGCACTGTTGTTTGTTGTGGCTCATTTTTGAAGATACTCGACATTTGTAGAGATTTTTGAGAAGAACATTGGAAAATTGAAAAGACTCGAAGTAGTGCGTTTTTAAACCTTCACAGGAATGTCTATTGTATCTGAAATAATAACATTATTCACATTAATTTACCTATTTATCTTAGTTAATTTTTAGTATTTTTTTTTAGTTTTATTTTTATTTACCCCACAAAAATAGTATATTTTGTAAATTTTTTTCTAGTTTCGACAATTAAAGTTATTAAAATTGCACAAAAAATAAGGATTACACGAAGTAATAATTTTCAAATCAGTCAAAATAAATATGATTTTTATAGAAATGGTATAAAATATTATGGAATATTTTTATAATTATTTTAACAGAATTTCAAGTGAGTAGAAATCTTAAATGCCAGAATATCAGTTTAATCGAATTTTCGTTTGTGCAATATTTACACGAATTGATATTTAATAGAATTATTATAATGACAAGTGTTTACTTGACCGAAATTGCAAATAACAATACATTCGACATAGTTCTTCATGCAAATTTGAAAACTAACCAATCAGATATCATGAAAGTGAACATTATTTTAAAATGGGAATCGAAATATTTTTGCCGGATGTTTCTTCGGTCATTTATAAATTCAGACAAATGAAGATATTGTCAAATTAATAATTATTTTATCATTTAAAAATTCTACTCGCTTAAATTTCCATTAAATGAGAATTCTGCTAAATGAAAATGCAGTTCAAAATAAAGTCTGTACAATTAAACATTTTTTAACAGGGTGTCTACTAATTTCGTCCCACAAAATTCCCGGTCATTTCCCGGTTTTTGTTACTATTTTTCCCGGTTTTTTCTCTTGTTAACTTAAAATTTATTTTAAGTATAAATAGACCTACAAATGGATACAAAAATTGAATATAACAGTTGATAATTGAAGAAAATAATTGAAATTCAAAGAAAATAATTGAGAATTGAAGCATTAAATATTAAACTTTACAAAAAATAATAGTTAAGAATTGAAAGAAACAATTAATAATGAAAAGAAATAATTAATAATGGAAAGAAATAATTGAACAATGACAAAAATATTTGACAATTAGAAACAAAATTAAAAAAAAAAAGTAAATATTAATCTACAATTTAACAATAATTGAAAAAATTGAACAATGGTTATTAAATTCAAAGAATATAATTAAAAATTGGTCAACTGGATAGAAAATCCAAAAAAATAATTTAAAATTTAAGTCAATAATTCAAAATTGAAGAAATAAATTGAAAATTAAATAAGCAAATTGAAATCAGAAAAACACAGAATTATTGAATGTTAAAAAAAAACAATTGAAAATTGAGAAATAAAATTGAAATTCGAATACAATAATTGAGAATTAAAGAAAATTACTGAAAAATTGGATTGAAAAAAGAAGAAAATAATTTATAATTAAAAAAATGGAAAATGACAGGAATTATTTAATATTGAAGAAAATATTAAAAATTGAAGAATAGAATTGTTATTTAAAGAAATTAATTGAAAATTGAAAAAATAATTGAACAATTAAATTGAAAATAGAAGAAAATTATTGAAAATTGAAAAAATAATTGAACAATTGAATAATTAAATTGAAAATAG
Source organism: Ganaspis brasiliensis (assembly GCA_037103525.1). Classification (NCBI taxonomy): domain Eukaryota; kingdom Metazoa; phylum Arthropoda; class Insecta; order Hymenoptera; family Figitidae; genus Ganaspis; species Ganaspis brasiliensis. The sequence continues at coordinate 2,099,982 of JAZKLR010000003.1, read as the reverse complement.
AAGAAAATTATTGAAAATTGAAGGAGGTTTTGAAACATGAAATAAATAACTGATAATTGAAAAAAGTCGAGATTACTGAATATTAAAACAAACAATTGAAAATTGAACAAAATAATTAAAAATTAAAGAAAACAATTGAAAATTGAAGAAAGCAATTAAAAGTTGAAGAAAGTACTTAAAAATTAAATACAATATTTGGAAACAGCAGAAAAATTTAGAAATCGAAGGAAATAATTGCGAATTGATGAAAATAATTTTTAAAAACTCTTAATTTAAATAAAAATTGATAGAAAAACATAATTTAAAAAAGCTGAGAATTGTTAAATATTGAAGAAAATTGAGAAGAAATTGAAAATTGAAAGAAATTGAGAAACTGAAAGAAATATGAAAAAATAATTGGCAATTGAAGAAAATAATTGAAATTTAGGAAAAAAATTGGAATTTGAAGAAAATAATTGAGAATTTAAAAAAAATCATTGTAAAAAGCCTAGAGTTATTGAATATTAAAAAAAAATTGAAAATTAAAAAATGGAATTGAATGTCGAAAATTATAATTGAGAATTAAAGAAAATAATTCAAGAATTGAACAATGGGATTGAAAGTAGAAGAAAATAAGTGATAATTGAAGAAAAAAGAAATTGAACAACCCAGGAATTATAGAATTTGAAAAAAAAACAAAAAAAAATGAAGAATGTTATTGTAATTTGAAGAAATCAATTAAAAATTGTACAAAATAATTTGAAATTGAAGAAAATGTGATTTTATGAAAATTATTGAATAATAATTGATAATTGAATTCAAGTTTCAAAAACATAATTGATAATTGAAAAAAAATATTGAAAAAAGCCGAGAATTATTGATTATAGAAGAAAATAATTGAAAAATGGAGGAGTTATTGAGATGTGAATAAATCAATGATAATTGAAAAAAATAGTTGAAAAAAGTAGAGAATTATTAAATATTAAATTAAATAATTAAAAATTGAAGGAAATAGTTAAGATCTGAAGAAAATAATTAAAAATTGAAGAAAATAATTGAAAATTGAATCAAATAATTGGCAATTCAAAAAAAAAAATTATAGTTGAAGAAAATAATTAAAAATTGATTAAAATAATTGAAAATCGTAGAAAATATTTCAGAATTAAAGAAATCAATTAGAAATTGATGAAAATAATTGAAAATTGAATTAAATAATTGGCAATTGAAGAAAATAGTAGAAAATCGAAGAAAATAATTGAGAAATTAAGAAATAATTTGAAATTAATGAAAATAATTCAAAATGAAAGAAAATAATTGAGAATTGTAGAAAATAATTGGATATTGAAGAAAATAAGTGAAAATTGAAAAGAATTTCTTATTCCAGAAAAAAATTCCCGGTTAGTAGACACCCTGTTTAAACATGAATTCGGTGATTTAAAAACTCTGTAAAGTCAAAATTTGATTCTACTTAATTTCGATAAAAAAGAAATTTTAGAATTTTATCGCACGCCCTAAAAAGTATGTTAAAATAGTTAGAAAAGATAATTTTATAAAATATTTATGCTTACCTGTTGTATTTATTAAATGAAGATAAGCGTAGCCACAAATTCGTCTCACATTTCAGAATTTATTATTCTGTTGTGATTTTTTACAATCCTTTGTAAAGTGCAGTTGACAAATTCAATACTTTGATCATTGAATAGAAGCGGGATTACTGAATACAAAACTTTCGACATTTCTAGCGATTTTGCAAACATTGCATCATCCTTGAATGTGCCTTAAGATTTTGTTTTTCATCCAGGTGCCAGACATAGCCACTGAATTTTCTCCAAATTCTTGTCATCATCTAATAAAAAAGATTAAAAAATTAATCACAATTGTAGACATAAAGATACTTAATTTAAAATATTTATATTTAATTTACTTCGAACAAGAATAAAAAATTTTGTTACAGCTTCAGATTTTAATGACGATAAAGCTAATCTTATTCAGCAATTGTTATTATTCTGACTATTAAAATTGAAGGAAAAATATAAAGTTTTAATTACTTTTTTTAAAAAATTTGTCGTATTGCTTCCTCGTATGGAGGGAGCTTTGCATTCGTTCTAATTTACAAATTTTTAAAAATGCTTCAAATTAAAATTTTAATTGAATTAAAATTGACTCTAAATTATATACTAAAAAAAAGCAGCTTTGGAAATTGTGATAGTTTTTAAGAACCGTTGAAGCTCCGATTTATTGAAAAAAAATTCTATCGTCGAACTCGAATAATCACTTTCGTAATATCTTATTTTTAAATTTTATGAAACGTTCGATTTTTTGTACTTATTTTTTTAAATAAAAACATTAAAAACTGTAGAAATTTGTGGAAAGAAAACAAGTTTTATAATTAATCGTTATACAAATCAATAATTTTACATGCTAATGTTTTGGATGTTTTTCTTTAAAAATAGATGTAAAAAAATAAAATACATTAATAAAAATATTAAATATTCATAAAAAATACCTTCAATTATTTTTATAATCTTAAAAAATGTCGTATAATTGATTCGAACAGTAGCGACCAAGAAAAATTTCGATAGCAATTGATTAATTTTTTTTTCTAACTTTTATTCGAATAAATAAATAATTTTTTAAAATGAATAGACATTTGTTAATAGCAGAAGCGCACGGAAATGTCGAATTTCCTCCCCTAGCATCCCTTCTAAAAAAACCGTTAGGTTTTTAAACACCCCTCTCATCCCTGTAACCGTTATAAGACGCTCTGGTAGAATTATACCAAAGAAATTTATATACGTATTTTATAATAAGTCAGAAAATAATTTTTCTTAGAATTTCCTTCAAATCATGAAAAAGAAACTTAAGTTCCTTCTCTCCACAATTAAAATTCTACCCCTTTGGATGTTAACAAGTGTGATATTAAGAATAAAAATTTATATTTTTTATCATCTAAAATTGAAAATTCGAAACTATATAGTTCAATTTTTATCGTAGGAAGGGGCTAATTTTTTACTATTTTAATTTAAATTATTTAATTTTTTTTATTATTTTTAATTTAGCTTTCCTTAAATGAAAAATAATTTGTTAATAAACATAGATTCAAAAATTTGTTTTTAAAAAGTTATTTTCAAAAAACTGATTTCGTCCCATGCATTGTTTGTCATCCGGCTAGCTTCCATTTTGAATTTCCCCCCATCCAACTTGAATAACCTTATTACAAATTCCGACAAATGAAAATTTGATAAAATGGATATTCTGTCATATGAAAATGTGACTTAGAATTATGTCAAATGAGAATTCTGCTAAATTTAAACTCGGTTAATTTCTTTTTCTTTTACATAAAGTCACTTGAAAAGAAATTCTATAAAATGAAATTTCTGTCCGATATGAATTCAGTTAAATACAAATTCCGGTAATTTTAATAAATTGTGAAAATAGAAATTAGAATAGATTAAATCTTAGTAAAACGAAAATTATTTCAACCAATAAATTAGGTAAATAAAAAATAATGCATATGTCTACTCATGCTAAGACAATTTTTGTAAAATAACATTTCTGCAAAAGGAAAATTAGAGCTGATGGATAAACAGTAGAATGAAAATTAGACTAAATATTAATTCTAGTAAATTAAAATTATGACAATTGATCGTTCGATGAATTGTAAATTATGTCAAATGAGATATGAGGAAAATTCATAAGTCCATATAAACAAACATCTTTTTACAATTCGAAAAAAATACGCTAAAAACGCGCAGGTGTTTAATATTCTTTGTATACGCAGTTTAGTTTTACATTTTAGCCGGTCTGAAAAATAGGCGGGGTCAAAGCTTCACAAATACGTAGAATCCGATGCTCTATTGTAATGAAAACTAGCGCTTATATAATACAAAGCAGATGTGAATTTCACGTTTCTTTCATTTAATATTATTTCACAATATCTGTATTTATTTAAATTAGATTGAAAAATTTGTCATAATTGTATATTTTTTTTAAATAAAGTATAACTCCTTTGTATCGAACTTTTTTGGCTTAAGAAAAAAATACAAAGAGGTTTTTTATACTATAGTCGTATTTTAGAATCATTATTTTTCTTCGTGTGGCGTCAATAATTAAACAACATTTTTTTAAATACATTTATATAAAACAGGCTCAAATAAACAAAAACATCAAAATTCACGAACCTAATAAAATATAAATAAGAAAATAAATAGATAAATTATAAACAAGGTATATAAAAATATACATATAAAAACCAAATTACAATAACTCACGAAATAAATTCTACAACTTAATACGATTTCATAATAAATTTTCAGTTCTTGCCGAAAAGAAACACAATTTCCACAACCAAAATAATGATGACTAATGCGTACAAAACTTTACGACGCTTTTCCTGTTTTTAAACACCCAGGTTGTAAAAAATTGTCTTCTTTGCAGAATATAAGTCTTTTACAATCGGGATGTTTATAAAGAAAAAAAGGGGAGGCATTGTTGAGTTTTATTGCACAAAGGCACTAAACACGAATGGGACGCGCTGGTCACTTTATTTACAAAAATCTCTGAAAATACGTATCAACGAGTATTCCAAACGAGACAAAATATTGAATAAAAACTGCTTTTTTTCTTTTTTCTAAAACTAGATACTCCCAAATACGTACTTACAGAAATTTTTAAGGATTCAGAGAAAAAAATTTTCTTACCTTTTGCTTCCATTTTCGAGTATTTTCCGGTGAAAACGTGGATAGAACTTTTATAAATTCCAACAATGAACAACTTTTCACGTAAAGAAAGAATGAAGATCGTTAAATATTAAATTTTGACTAGGATTTGACTGGATTTCAATCACCACCCTGGAAGCCTTCTCCCTTCGAAATGGGCGAGCCTAACGAAAAGCGGCTTCTCCTTATCTCCTTCCACAAAACTAACAGTGTTGCCAACTCAAAGAAAAATTTGCGCGCCCGAATTATACCAGAAAACCGAAAATTAAAAATATCTATATGAAAAAGTTAAATAATAATCAGGAAAAATAGAATATTTCACTAGTTAGTAATGGTTCTTATTTAAAAAAGAAATAATCTACATAACTTTAAATAAAATTCAATTTTTTAAAGTGCCACCTAGCGTCATATAAAAAGAAACTAAGGAAAACCGGAAATGAAAATCATTTAAATATACAAAATCTCTCAATTTTTCGAAAAGGGCAAATTTATTAGATTCTTTGCAATTTTTTAATTGTATTAGAATTTATATTAAATTTAAAATTTAACTATTAGAGTCTATTTCACTAGATTTATATAAAACAAAACTTGGCAATGCTGCCAAGTTAAATTTGCGACCCATTTGCGCATTCTCAAATCTTGAAGATTTGAATTTTTGGAAAAATGTTTTTTTAAGGATGATGTTTGTTTTAAAAAATATTTAATATATTCAATTGTAAAGAAGATTAATTCTTAGCTATAAATAAAATTAAATTTTTAGTAATTATGGCATAAGGGGAGATATATAATATTTATTTGAACCCCATTAAATTTTAATAAACATGCGAATTATTTTTTTTTGTCATACGGATCCAAATGTATACAGAATAGTAAGAAATAAAAAATCGGAATTTTATAATTTGTAATAATTTATATTCTTCAAAATAAAATTTAGTTGATAAATACTTTCTACCCTTAATTCCTTTAATTTCTTTTACACTTTTTAAAACGATTTTAATGGTTTTTAAAGATTCTTTAGAATCTGACGCATAAATTTTCGAAAATTTCAAATGATTTTTGGAAAAAAATTCTAAAATGTTATAGTTTTGTTCGATTTTTGAAACAAATTTTTTTGATTGTGTTAGAAAAAATTGGTATCATTGAAAAAAAAAAGTAAAAATTGAACTTTTATAAATTTTACAATTTTTTGGTAGCAGTATTTTTTTTCTTCCATTATTATATTTCAAACACTTATTTTTCGATTTTGGAAGAATGAAAAATAGAAAAACACTATTTTTATTTTTATATATACCTATATATTTTTTTTATCACAAAAATAAAAAACAATAAATAAAAATTAAAATTACCTAATTAAAACATTTGTATGTTTTTTGTGACATCGAAAAACAATAATAAAAACGAAAAGTTATAAATAAATTAAAATTTATAAAATAGATGAAGATAATAAAATTTTGTCATTTTGTTGAAATTAAGAAATCACGGACACAGTTGTTGTGAGTGATTATAGTCTAAACCAGGGGTGTCCAAGTGTCACTCATTCGGTGCTCCGAGTGACAGTGTCACTCAGTTCTCTAGGTCAAATTCTGCTTCCAAAATTCTACAATGGAGAGTTTAGTTCCGGTCCTAATGAGGGTCCAAGCCTTTTAAACCGTATCGTCCCTATCGAGTTAAAAAAGATTTAAAAAGAAGTAAATTAAAAGTATCTAAAAATTTGCAATATAAATAAATAAAAAGTAATAACAAATTTAAATAAATAAATAGTGTTCAAAGTTTTTAGAAATTGAAAATTAAAAAATTGAAATTAAAAAATATCTTTAATTACATATTTTTTTATAAACCTAAAATAGTAATTGTTAACAATGTTTTTTTAATAATTTAAAATTAATAAAAATTAATTTAACAAAATGAAATTTAAAAAATTAGTTCAAATAAAATATTTGAGTAAATAATTATTAGTATAATTTTATATAAATATTTGATTTTTATTTTATTTATTTATTGCATAAATTGATATTTTCATTACGACCATTACGTTCTAGTAAGTTTAAAAGGCGTGAAAATGGGACTCATAAAACCCAGGAATGCCTGCTGTGAGTCGTACAATAGCCCTTTCTCGGATTTTCAAACATCGACGAAAAAAATTTCGTGTCACTCGCGCTACCGTAATGTCACTCCGCACTTGCCGTTTCTGGACACCCCTGGTCTAAACTGAGGTGTGATAATGACAATTACAAATTATATACAGAAGTCAGGGTCAAATAAATCGATCGTGCTATGAAGATTAAGAATCATTGTTTCAACTTTCTTATTAACGGAAAATAAGTATTGATATGAAAGTATTTACAAGTACTTATAACCTTATAAGTACTTAAGTTTTTACAATTTTTTTATTGACCTGATTTGTAATAACCTCCACAAACAATCGTATTGCATTTCAACAAATTTTAATTAAAAAAGCTACAAATTTTAAAATGAATAAACATTTTTTTCTAGTATAATATAATGTACGATAATTCTAAATAAAAAAAAATTTTTTGAAAAAACTTGTTTCACAACTTTTACCTAATTCTAATTTTTCTTTGATTTTTACAAACAATAATTTTGTCAAACAACTTTTTGACAACATTATAGAGAATTCTTTAAAAAACAAAATCAGCTGTTATTTGTAAAAATCGACTAAAAATCTAGGATTGTTCAAAAATTTAATGAAAAAATAGAAAATGTCAAAAAAAGATTATTAGACAACAAATTTTGATTCAAACTATTTAAAAAAAATAATTAGTCAACATTTATTTTCATGACATTTTTAAAAGTATTTTTTTAAGTTAATGAAATCATAAATAAATTAAACAAATGAATCATTCATTCACCTTTTTTAAATATTTACATCATCTTGACTACATCATAATATTCACATCACATTTTTATGCATGCTCAGCATTAGCAGAAATTCTATAAGTATTAATAATATCCCTTTCCAGAGAAACTTCATGGTCGAATTTCAGAAACAGTTTTCTCATTTTTTTAATCAACTTGTCGGAAATCTTCTTTTTATCATTATTTAAAAGATTCGTCAAATAATCTCTTCTCCTTCCACTCTCGTCGAAACAAACATTGTGTATTTCTTCAAAAACAGAACAAACATTGCTTCCTAGTCCATCGAAAATTTTCGCCAAATTTTTCGGTTTAAAGATTTTTCCCTCGGCCAAAAAATGATTTAGATAATCTTCATTAAAGCACAATTTGTGGAAGGCTTTTAAAACAAAAGAAGCATTTTCTCCAGTCATTGCCAAAATATTGCTCAAGTGACTTGGTGTAAAACCGACTTTGAGAAAATCAGAAAAATATTTTTTTTTCTGCCTCTTTTTATCGAAACAAGTATCGTGAAAATCTTTCAGGGCAGTGCAAATATTTTCTTTCGCACCATGTAGAATTTCTGATAAATGACTCGCAGTAAACGAATTTTCTTCATTAAGAAAATCATTCAAAAATCTTGCCGTTTCTTGCTCAAAACAAAAATCATGAAATTCTTGAATGTAACCTGAAGCTCCGCTGAGAATAAAACATAAATTATGTGGACTAAAACCTGAGTTAATAAAGTCTGTCAAAACTATCGTGACTTCTCCCTCATTATTGAAACAAACTTCGTGCAAGTTTGTTAGATTTGAAGACGCGGAAAATCCTGAGCCAATTAACATACAGGATAAATTATTTGGAAAAAAGTTAACCTTAGCGAAATGTTTTAATAATTTCTTTCTTTTACCCTCGAAGGTAAAACAAGTCTTATGGAACTTTCTAAATGCTTTTGTGACACGAATTCCAGAGCCACTCAAAACAACGCTTAAATCTGATACAGAGAAAAATTTCTTTTTCTTCTTCATAAACTGCTTCAAATTGCGTTTTTTGTGTTTCCCTTGTTCATCAAAGAAAGCACCATAAAGACTTCTAAATGCTCGAACAGCAAATGCTCCAGATCCTGACAAAATAATCGAAATGTCTTCTAAAGTAAGGTCATTATTTTCTAAAGTTATTAAGCATTGGGTTTTATTGCCTTGCGCGTCAAACCACAGACTGTATAATTCTACAAATGTTTTGCACAGACTATTTCCGGCTCCGATTAAAATATACAAAACATGATTCAAGGTCCTTTCGCTTGCAAAACTTTTGATGTACTTTGTTTTATTTTCCTGTTTATCGAACAGTAGGTTGTAGAAATTCTTAAATACCTCTATAGCATTTTTTCCTGTTCTACTAAGAATATTGCAAATAATAGATAATTTCACTCCTTCTTTTTCAAAGGCTCTTAAATATTTACTTTTACTTTTCTGTTTGTCAAACCAAAGATTGTACAAATCATTCAAAATTGTATGTGCCTTTACTTTTTGAATCTGTTTTGCACTAATTACAATTCCACAAAAACTTTTTAAGTCAGTTCCTTGTTCTTCCAAAATTTTTAAGTACTGGCTTTTGTTTCCATGTTTATCAAAGAAGAAACTGTACAAATCTTTAAATATTTTCACCGATTGAGTACCGCATTTGTACAAAATTGTTGATATAGAGCAGAGTGTAATTCCTTCGTTCTCAAAAGCTTTTAGATATTGAGTTTTATTTGCATCTGAATCAAACCAAAGTTTATATAAGTCAATAAAAAGTTTTGTTGCATGAACACCAGAGAAATATAACATATCACCAATGTTACTGAGAGTAAGTCCTTCTTTACACAGAATTTGTACAGACTGAGTTTTTTTCCCATCTGAATCGAACCAAAGATCGAATAAATCCTTCAAAGTTTGTGCTACATTAGAACCAGACGTATACAATATATTACATATATTGTTGAGTTGAATTTCTTCATTTTTTAAACATTTTAGGTAACCAGTTTCGTTTCCTTGTGAATCAAACCAAAGATCGTATAAATTGTAAAAAGACTTTTTGACAGCTGTACCTGATCCGGATAAAATGGAACACAAGAATTTTAAATTTAAGCCATTTTCTTCAATCTTTCTTAGGCATTCTTTTCTATTTCCATCATCATCAAACCAAACATGAAATATTTCTTTAAAAATCTTAACGAAATTATATCTTACTTGAAAGTACATCCTCGAAAAATCAGCGAGAGTCATCTTTTCTCTGTCTAAAACTTTCAAGTACAAAGTTTTCTTTCCTTCAGTGTCAAATAACAAATCATACATATCCATAAAAGTTTTGGGTCCAAAAGTGCCAGTATTCTTCAAAGAATGAGACACATTATTCATGTCTATACCATTTTTCTCAAAAGTAGTACAATAATGGGTTTTTCTCCCTTCGTCGTCAAACCATAGATCATATAGTTTTTTAAAAGTTTTAGCTGCATTCGAACCACCTGCACCTAAAACTCTGCATATACTATCTATTTTAATCCCATGTTTCGTTAAAGTTTCCAAATATTGCGTTCTATTGCCTTCAGCATCAAACCAGAGATCACACAAATCTTTAAATGCTCTCCCGGCATGGAATCCTGAGCGTTCCAACATACCACCTAGGAAAGAAATATTTATTCCCTCTCGATTCAAATATGTCAAAATTGGAGTCTTGTTTCCTTCTGCATCAAACCACATGTCATATAGTTCTTTGAAAACTCTGGGTGCCTTTTCTTTCGCATTAACAAGAATTCTAACAAAAATTTCAACATTGAGTTTGTTTGCTTCCAGAGTAACTAAATATTCTGTCCGTTTTCCTTCTGAATCAAACCATAAATCATACAAACTCTTAAAATTTTCTGCACCCCTAGATCCTGAACCAGATAAAATAGTGCACATGCTACATATTCGAATTTTATTAGTCTTTAAAGTGTTTAGATATTGAGTTTTATTTCCTTGATCGTCAAACCAAAGATCATATAAATCTTGAAAAGCTTTCGCGGCAAGACATCCAGATCCACCTAACATACCGGATACATTAACTAACTTGATTCCTTCTTGTTCTAAGGTTTCCAGATACGAAGATTTTCTTCCTTCACTATCTATACATAAATTGAATAAGTCTTTAAAAGCATTTGCAGATACGGCTCCCGCTAAACGCGCAATACTAGTCAATCTACACAAATCTATTCTCACTGCTTCTAAATCCGTCAAATAACGCGTTTTACTTCCTTCTTCATCGAACCAAAGATTATATAAATCTGTAAAACTATCTATGATCAAAGAACCCGATCCTCTTAACATAACAGACATACTAGTTAATTTCATTCCATGTCTTTTTAAAACTTGCAAATATTTCTTTCCATCTCCTTTAACTAGAAAATTCAGAAAATCATAAAATGCAGATGTTCCTTCAGAGCAAATACTTTTAGCACATTTCATTTCTTCACTCATGCTCTGAACATGAATCTCGGACTTAAATCTATTGTTTTTTATATCATCAGTCAGCTTTTCCATAACTTCTTTTGTAATAGGACCAAGTTCGTGGAATTCAGAGGAACGCAATCTTATCTCTTGTATTTCGTCATCACTTAGAAGCATTTTGTACCTATCAATCTCAGTTTTCAAGATTCGGTTTAATTTGTCCGCTTGTGGTTCATTGACTGACCAAAACAATATATTCAAAAATTTATCTCGTTTCACCTCTGTCACTACACCATTTTGCAACGAAGGTAATACTTTAAGTAAACAACAAAGATTTTCTGTTCTTTCTGCCAGTGTCAATCTCCAACCAAAACTATTTAGAGAGTAACCTATAACGGTTTTTAGGCAAACATTACTTTGTTGGAGTATTAATTCTTCATCTTCAAAAAATTCACGAAACTTTCTAACTTTTTCTCCTAACATTTCCGATACATTACACTCACTTTTCTTAATAATTTTATTAAATCGCTTCGTTTTATTTCCATCCGCACTGAAACAGAAATTATGCAACTTTTCAAAAATAGGACAAATTTTCATTCCATCACCCAACAATATTTCAGATAATTTATTTGGCGTAAAAACACTATCTTCAAACAAAAAGTGTTCCAAATAGTTGTCGCTATTAAAGCAAATTGCATGAAATTTTCTAAATATTAAAGAGGCGTTATTTCCTGACATGGACAATATGTCCGATAAATCATTTGTGGTAAAGCCTAATTTAATAAAATCATTAAAGATCCTTGATTTACTTCCGTCAAGACCAAAACAAACATCATGAAAGTCAACAAAAGAGGTACAAACATTGGCTCCTGAAGCATGCAATATTCTTGATAAATGACTCACAGAAAATATCTCTTTATCGTTCAAGAAATGTTGTAAATAACTTTCCGTTTCTTTGTCAAAACAAAACTTGTGGAACTTTTCTAGATAATTAGGAACTCCACTCAACAAACTGCAAAGATTTCCTGGCTTAAAACCAACTTTAAAGAAATCACTTAAAACGTGTGATATTTCTCTATTTTCATCGAAGCAAATGTTATATAATTTATTTAATTGCAAAGGAGCGTTAGTTCGAGTTTCACACAATATAGATGACAAATTGCTTGGCTTAAAACCAGCTTTATAAAAATCAACCAATAATTCCGATTCATTTCCTTCATCATCAAAGAAAAAGTCATGTAACTCTTCAAACACGTCTTTGGCCTTTGGCCCTGTTTTACTCAAAATGCCCAATAAATTATGCAATTTGAAACAATGTTGCTTACCTTTTTTCTCAACGAAATGATTTAAATGTTGTGTTTTGTTTCCTTGTTTGTCGAACAGTGTTTTATACAGTTCTTTGAAAGCTTTTGGAGCCTTCGCACCTGATCCGTACAAAATTCTGAAGATAATCGACAAAGAAACTCCTTCTTCTTCGAAAACTTGCAGATATTTAGTTTTATTACCTTCATCATCGAACCAAAGATCATGAAGATTTTTAAAAACCTTAGGAGCATCTGTCCCAGCACCATTTAAAATACAGGACACATTAGTTAGATTAACTCCTGTTTCTTCTTGAAAATTGATCAAATAATGTGTTTTATTCTCCTGCTGATCAAACCACAAGTTGTATAAATCTCTAAAAGCTTCTTCACCATTTGCTCCTGATCCGTAAAGAATACTCGACACATTCCCAAAATTAATCTCTTCTTCTTTCAGCCTCTTTAGGTACTTTGAACTGATCCCTTCTTCATCAAACCAAAGATTGTATAAATCTCGAAAACCTGTTGCAGCCTCTGTTCCAGCTCCATTTAAAATACTAGAAACATTTATCAAACTCACACCTTCTTTTTCCAAAGTTTGCAAATACTGGCTTTTGTTTCCTTCATCGTCAAACCAAAGTTTGTACAAATCCATAAAAGCCGTGATGTTACCAGATCCACTTAAAATACTCGAGACGATGCTTAAAGAAATTCCCTTCGCTTCCAAATTTTTTAAATATACCGACTTGTTCCCTTCCTCATCGAACCAAAATTCGAACAAGTTTTTAAAAGCAGAGATGGCATTAGGTCCGACACCGTGCAAAATACTCGTCATATTTGCCAAACATATTCCTTCACTTGTAAGTGTTTTCAGATAATGGGTTCTGTTTCCCTTCGAATCAAGCCACAAATCGTACAAGTTCTTAAAAGATTTCGCAGCATCGGCTCCCACTCCATGCAACATGTTTGAAACATTTGATAATTTAACTCCCCCAGTTTCTTCCAAATGGAATAAATACCGACTTTTATTTCCGTGAGAATCAAACCATAAATTATACAAAGATTTGAAAGATTTTCCCGCATTTGCTCCCGCTCCACATAAAATACTAGAAACATCGCACAAACTTATTCCTTCTTCTTCCAAAATTCTCAAACAGTGAGTTCTTTTCCCATCCTCATTAAACCACAAATTATACAGTTCTCTAAATGCTATTGAAGCCTTCGCACCCGCTCCTTTTAAAATCCCGACTATTTTCAGCAACTTTACTTTCTCTTTTTCTAAATTTTTCAGGTATTTCGATTTTTTCCCTGTTGATTCAAACCAAAGATCATACAATTCGTTAAAAACAATAGTTCCTTTTGCGCCCGTTCCGATTAAAATACTGCCTATTGATTTTAAATTCACTTTCTCTTTGTTTAGAGTTTCCAAAAATTTGGTTTTTGCACCATCTGCATCAAACCACAGATCGTATAAATCCTTAAATATTGTAGGGGCTTTAGATCTTGCTTCCGTTAAAATACTGACAACAATAGCCAAATTTAGACCCTCATTTTCTAAAGTTCGAAGGTACGGAGTTTTATTCCCTTCGTCGTCAAACCAAAGGTAGTACAAATTTCTAAAAGTGTTTGCAGCTTCGGATTTAACTTTATTCAAAATGCTCGAAATATTGACTAAATCTACTTTCTCCTTTTCTAAAGTTTTAAGATACGAGGATTTGTTCCCTTCTTTATCAAACCAAAGATCACACAATTCTTTAAATGAACCCACGGCTTTGACTCCTGAACCACCTAAAATATTCGAAACGATAGTTTTGTTTATTCCATGCCTTTTGAAAATTTCCAAATACTTGGAACCTTCGTCCTGGAACAAAAACTGTAAGAATTGATTAAATGCCGGTGATCCTTCACTGCCAACGATACTTTTAGCGAAATTAATTTCTTCACTTCTGTTGTCGTTTTGAATTTCCTGAAAACTTGATCTACTGTTCCTTAAATCATCCAAGATTTTGGTAACAACTTCTTTTGTAATGTGTCCAAATTGACGAGATTCCAACCAACGTAAAGCAATTTCGTTCAATTCTTCAAAACTATAAGGAACATCGGCAGAATTATTAATCTCTGATTTTGCTACCTTGTACATTTCTTTTTGATTAAATTGATTAACAGCTAAAACTAGTTTATCCAAAAACCTTTCTTTAATTTCTACTTCATTCTGGATAGAAAATCTTCCTTCGTCCTTTTCTTTTTGTAATGTTCGAGGCAACTTTAGCAGATTCAGAAGCACTTTTCTTGTCTCTCCATGAGCAAATTGATAGAGATTATGTTCATTGATACACGCACGTTTAAGAACTTTAAATCTTTTTTCCTGGACATCTAAACTATCGAATTTCAAAGGATAAAAATCTTTGCTTCTTCCTTTTTTCAAAGTCATTTCTTCGGTAAGTTCGATACTCGTGTCTGTGTAAATTATAAAATACTTTGTATCTTGTTCCAATTCTTCGATGAAAAACGCAAAATGTTTGTTAAGAGAGAAGAGATCTTTTTCTTTTTTTCGCCTAGCGGAAAAAAATTGACCGTAATCAATACTATTATCCGCTTTGAGAGTAATTACATGAATGTTTTTACCTTTATAATTTATAGTGATATCATAAAAGGAACCTTTTTCTGTAAAATTAAGGGAATGGAATTTTTTATGCAAAAGCATGTCGTGAATGGAAAATACAAACGAACTAAAATTGAAAATAATGTCAGACGCATCAGGCACTGATTTGACAATTTTCGAATGATTGTGTAAACATGCAAATTTTTTCAAAACTTTTTGTCTTAATACTGTATAATCTTTTTTCGTACTACTACTTTCGTTGATTTGGTTCCTAATAACACTAGCTAGTTTTTCCCTACACGGCTGATTAACTGCTAAAACAAATTTATTCAAAAATGCCTCTTTTATCACTTTTTCACAAAGATCGTTACTATTTATTTCTTTCTTAACAGCGGTCGAAAAATCTAATTTCTTCAAAAGTTCTTCCCGGTTCGTTTTTTCTGTTGAAAACCTATAAAATTCACAGCCTTCGTTATTATTTGTACATAAAAAATCTTTTAAACTACCATCTTCTTTGATTCTTATACTATCAAGCTGAAATGGATAAAAGCTTTTAGACCGATTCTGTTTGAACTTATTATCTTTCGTGATATCTAAACCAGAATTAGTATAAAGAACGAGATACTCGATTTTATCTAAAAGATGATCTGGATTAGATATAATCTGCTTTACAAAACTATCAAGATAATGATGAATAGAGAAGTTTCCTCTGACTTTTGAAAATAATCTGCTGTAGGTAATTTTGCTATCAATATAAAAGTTATCTACGTATTCGATTTTAATGCGTGTAGACTTTTCAGAGTAATGGAGTACAATATCGTTAAATTGACAGATTTCAGAGTTACCAAAAGAAACGGATACTGAGGAGTATTTGTCTTTAAATTTAGAGGTTCTGACTAAACACATAATAGACAATTCTACCTGGTACATAAACGAAATTAAACGATGGGAATAATGATCCA
The DNA here is from genome assembly GCA_037103525.1 of Ganaspis brasiliensis. Taxonomy (NCBI): domain Eukaryota; kingdom Metazoa; phylum Arthropoda; class Insecta; order Hymenoptera; family Figitidae; genus Ganaspis; species Ganaspis brasiliensis. Next base: position 2,084,097 of record JAZKLR010000003.1, on the reverse strand, counting down.
GAAGCTGATTCAATGGACATGAAGTGTATGATTCAGTAGCCAAATCGTGTAAATCTATTCTATTATTAATTGTACACATCCGTTTAGGTGATTTATTATTTGTTGGTGTAAGCGAATGTTTTCGTTTTGCAGATTTTGTGTTGAACATTTCTTCTTGTGGTCCAGATGTAAAAGAGTTGTTTTTCGACAAAGGTTTCTCTGTGCTTTGTGATTCTGCAATAAATAGTGTCAAAATTTATTAAATTTAAGTATTGAAATGTTTAAAAATTAATAAACCTGTGAGGAGTGTGCATTCAAATTTTTAGTTATATTAAAAAAATTTTCAAAATGGTTAAGAATTTTACAATAAATTTTCGCCAGAAATTCCATTGTCATAAAATCATTAAGATCAAATAAATTTAAAAGAGAAGATTAATCGATCTTGGAAAGGTGAGATAATATAAAAAATTTCAAGAAATTTTCTTTTCTTGCATACGGCAACGTTTCGTTGGATAGGGTTTGCCAACCTCGTCAGGTTGTAAAATTAATTCAAAGAACACTTTGTTAACACAACACTGTTCACAAGAATATAGTTAAAATAAATTAAATAAAAAATTGAGATAATAGTCAAATAAATATAAACAAAAAGTAAAACAGAAACATAAAATTATTTACCTAAATTTGTTAAAACATAAATATTTTAATACGTCAAACAATAAAATAAATATTTAATATAAGTCAAAAAGAATTAAAATTGTGTGACGAGAACGTAACATTCTGTCGATGGCCATATCAGAACTGAATTAAAATTAGAAATTTCGTCGATTGTACACAATAATAAAGGGTCATTAGTCTTTAGACGTCTCTGAATCCAACAAACAATAATACTAATATTAAGAAATTGATCACGAATTTAATTTTCTGAGTAATGGAAAGAAAACCTTATTTATAGAAAAACTGTCTTCAATTTTATTTATTGTTGAATAATTAGAATTTATAGGAATCATTTCACAGATTCTTCTCTTTTTTCAATTACTTTCATAATCTAGGATTTTTATATTATTCCAAACAAACTCATGATCATGTGTAATTTGGTAAAAAATATGCTTTTTAGCCAGAAACAAAATGGCAAAAAGTAGTAAAATTTGTAATTTTTTCAAGAATAAACATTGTAAATTGTTCTAAACTTTATTTTTTTCTAGTTTTTTATAAAATTGTAATGACATATTAAAAGCATTCTTTTACGAGTTCAAGAATTCTTAATACGAGTTTCGCAAGTTTTCTTGAAGTAAATTCTGATTCTTCTAGAAAAACTCTTCGGAATATTTCAAAGAATTAATAATAAAAACTTCCGAATTATTCCCGTATCCACAGTTCTTGAACAAATTTTAGAATAATTCTGGTACTATTTTTTTTCCGTGTAATACAACTTTTAGAACAATATTAAATTAATTTACAGTACAGTTGTTAATAAAATGTTATTCATGGTTAGTAATTCTTCTCTTTTTTTAAACGCCCAGGAAGCAGAAATTTTAATAGTTTAAAGTTCTCAACGGAAAAAATATTTTTCAACAAAATTCGTTTGCGTAATGATTTAATTTAAAATACTATTTAGAAACCAAATTATAAGAAGAAATAAAATTAAAAAGATATTAAATATCATGGTCCGATAGAATGAGAACCGCTTGAGCAGATAAACGTCTTTAAGGACGCTTATACCCTCAAGCGGTTCTCATTCTATCGGACCATGTTAGTCAATATTTTTTTAATTTCATTTCGTCTTATAATTTGGTTTCTAAATAGTATTTTGTAGTTAAAATCATTACACAAACAAATTCTATTGAAAAAAAATTTTTCTGTTGAAAATTCCAACTTTTTAAAATTTTTTCTTCCTGATTATTTCAAAAAAGTGAAGGATTACTACCCTTAAATAACATTTTCTTAAAAACGGAACGGTAAATTAATTAAATATTATTGTAAAAGTTGTATTCCATTACAGTTTAAAATATATTAGTTTTTTAAAAAAATCTGTAGAACCGTGTTTTTTTAATTAATTAAAATATAGTCATTTTGCGCGTTTTGTTACTTTTCCCATGTAAAAGTCCCAACTTTATAAATTTATATCTTAAAAATTATATCTTATAAATTCAATAAAATTGTAACAGTACATGTAAAGTAATGTATTCAATATGTCATTAAAATTTTTTAAGAATCTGTAGAAAATGGTTTTTTGGATAAACATCCTTAAATGTTGTATAATAAAAATTGTGAAAATAATTTAATATTTTTAAAAACATACCATTTTCTTCCACAAACTTTTCTAGTTTTATTTTGTCATTAATATTATGAACTGCTTTGGGAAATTCACACTTTATTAACTGCAATTTTCTTTCAATTTTATCTTTGCTATTTTCATCAAATACTTTTTGCTCAGCAATGGATTCTTTTATTTTCTCGTTTTCATTTTTGTACTTTTTAAGAATTTTTCTAGGTTTATCGGGACCGTTAGAATCGTCCCTATAGGAATAACTTTTTCTTTTATTATCCATATCCACTTATTTGAAAAATGCTCTAAATCTAGAAAATTGTAAATAAAATAAGTAAGACTTTCATATAAATAGAAAATTTATCAATTTGTATATTAACAAAATAGTCCATAATATCGTATATTAAGTAGACAAAAATACTAAATCTATCTATTTGTGGAAAAATAATTATAAAAGTTAACTACTCACTTCCTTAAATTTATTTAATTTCCAAATAATTTCTCTTTGTTTTTTCCACATGTTTTATATGAAATTGATAATAACAGAAATCTCAAGTGAAACATAACTTGAGAGATGTTACGCACACTTGAAATTCATTTAAAGCCCATTATTTTGCGATAATAAGAAAAGTATTGAATTATTTAAAGAAATCAACATCATTAACAAACAATAACAAACGCACGTGTTAAAAATATTACAAGCAAAGTTGGGTCGGTTTATGTTTTATGCCGGCACAAGAGATGGGCATTTATGTCTCGTACTCAGTGTTGGGCAGGTAAGTACGAAAAAAAAGGAACAATTCAAATTTGGACTTTTTGATTGGCTGGTAATATTTCTGAAAAGATTATTATTAGCTAATCATGAACTATTTTTATGAGAAATCTTATATAACAGGAAACAATCGGCCCTTTTCAGGTGTTTTCCAGGGACAAAAAAATCTTTAGGGTAAAATCCCATGTGAGCAGAAAGCGTTGAGCCTATGGATGGGGAGTGACCGTCATCTGACGTCAGGTGACCGATGACTGTCATCGGACCGTCAACATCTGTCATCGTGGACATCATCTTTTTTCAGGAATATGAAGTAAAATTTAGTGCAAATGAAGTCTAATAAAATTGTAATAATTAATCTAAATTTGTTTTGTTTAAACGATATTTTACAATAATACATCAAACTAGCGTTAAGAATAAATAATATTAATTGTCGGTTAAAGATGCAACCCGACACACAAAGAGGGTCAAGAAATAGGTATTAAACAGGAGCTGATTGACTGATGCATATGAAATTTAAAAAGTGACAATATTTGCACATAAAATGTTGCCAGGATACTTAAATGACAAAATAATAATGATTTATTATTTGCATTTGAGGATTTTTCAAGAATTATCACAAATTTGCGTAATCTTTAACATCGGTTTCGAGGTTAGATTTCTCAATTAATAGTAAGAACTTGGAAAACTGTATTATCTTTTACTTGCAGACCTCGCTAATGTTATAAATGATTCAGGCGTTGTTTTTGTACTATTGTTAATTCTAAACATCAAGTGTAAATTCGTTAAAACTTGATTTATAACATGATTTCCTCGATGACGGTCCGATTTCCGATGACGAGTAATCGGACCGACGACGGTCATCTGACAAAGCGGTGCGCTGTCAACTTGGTCAGTGCACATCCCTATACTCACATGGGATTTTACCCTAACAAAACAATAGCCCAGCGCTGAGAACGAGCCACACATGCCCATCTCTGGTGCCGGCATAAAAAACATAAACCGATCTACCCAACTTTGCTTGTAATATTTCGAACACGTGCGTTCGTTTGTTATTGTTTTTAATTGATGTTGTTTACTTTAAAGAATTCTATACTTTTTTATTATTTTAAAATAATGCGTTTTAGATGAATTTCAAGTGTGTGTAACATCTCACAAGTTATTTTTCACTTAAGATTTCTGTTATTATCAATTTCATAAAACATGTTGAAAAACAAAACAGTGAGAAATTATTTGAAAATTAAATGAATTTAAGGAAGTTAGTAAAATTTTTATTTATTTTGCCACAAATAGATAGATTTAAGACTTTTGTCTATTTAGTATTTGGTAATTTTGACTGTTTGTTAAAAAATGTGATCAAATATAAAACCGAATTTATATATTTATGAATTATGAGGTTCTCTTCATTTACATAACCTCTATCTAGAAAATCGTTTTTCACTCCAAATAAAAATATTATTCAAATTAATTTCATCAAATTTTGAAAGATCCAGTTTTACATTTTTCAGAAAAAAAATTATTAGGTTGATTTAAAATTTGTTGTCAAATATAATAATTATTTAACATTTTATGTTATTTCTTTAAATTTAATAAACTGCAATTTTTATCTAACTTTGACAAATAATAGCTCATTTTTCTCGTTGATACATTCTTTACAATTTTATTTGTTAGATTTTGTTAAATAATTCTCTGTTCAAAAAATACGTACAGAACAAATTTTATTTGTTAATTAACTTTTAAACAAACTATTATTTAACAAAACCCAACAAGTAAACTTGTAGAGAATATTTTTTAACGTGAAAAATGAGCTATTGTTTATCAAAATTGGATAGAAAAGGCAGTAGTTCATGAAATTTAAAAAATATATATAAATGTTAAATAATTATTATTACTTAACAAGCAAATTGTAGCTAAAGCTAATTTTTTCTGGAAAATTTAGAACTGGGTTTTTTAAAATTTAGTGTAATTAATTTTAATAATAGTTTTATTTGTTGGGAAAATTTTTTAGTTTTTAGTCATTTTTTAGTTTGAGGTTATGTCAATGGAGAGAACCTCCTTAAATTTATAGCTTTTCTATTCATGAAAGTCTTATATTACTTATTTTATTTACAATTTTCTAGATTTAGAGGATTTTTTAAATAAGTGGATATGGATAAAAAAAGAAAAAATTATTTCTATAGCGACGATTTTAACGATCCCGATAAACCTAGAAAAAGTCTTAAAAAGTACAAAAATGAAGACGAGAGAATAACAGAATCCATTGAGGAGCAAAAAGTATTTGATAAAAATAGCAAAGATGAAATTGAAAGAAAATTGCAGTTAATAAAATGTGAATTTCCCGAAGCAGTTGATGATATTAATGGCCAAATAAAACTAGAAAATTTTGTAGATGAAAATGGTACGTTTTAAAAAATATTCAATTATTTTCACAATTTATTTATATAACGTTTGAAGACATTAAAGGATAGTACAGCTTTATTTTCAATATATCGGAATTCAGTTTGCTTTTAAATGTATAAATTTTTCATTTTGACAAAAAACTAAAGTTTAATGACAAAAATAAAATAAAGTTTAGAACAATTCAGAATGTTTGTTCTTGAAAAAATTACAATTTTCACTACTTGAGGCAGTTGGTGCAGAAACCGTACAAGTCCATTTTTTTCGAAAATCTATTTTTTATGGAAAATTTATCTTCAAGTGAAGCTCTACGATCTAGTAAAATATTACACAAGTTACAAAACTCTAAACCCTTTAAACTAGATGAGAATTATGTCCATTTCATGGACATTTCGCTTCCAAGTAAGCAAAATAATTTGCTTCCTCATAGAGGAAGCAAGAAATTAATATTGTATAAGTTAATTGGAAAAGTTATTTTAAAAAAAAAATAATTTTTAATGCAAGAAATTGTAAAAACATCAATTATTTAACGAATTCTTTATCAATTATAAACTTTATATAGGTCAATCGATTAGTTTTAAGATAAGGAATATGATTTTTGTATTCATTAAGTTGTATTTTTATCATGAAAAAATTTTTTGGCAAAAAACGATTTTTTTCGATGAAAAAAGGTGCTCAAAAAAATTTGGTTAGGTATTTTTAAAAATCCTTGTGTCCAAATTTAGATATTTATGAGCTTAATAAGTCATCCAAATTTTATTAGAATCCATTAAAGCGTTCTCGACATATCTTGTACACAAAAAACGCTATACACATACATACACACACAGACACACACACATACATTTGGACATTTGATTATGAATGAAAATTTAAGCTTTTTAGATGAAAAGAAGTCGATTTAGACTATTTTTGGAAAATAGAAAATCTTAACGATGACAAAGCTTCCTCTATGAGGAAGCAAAATGTTGAAAAGTGATTTTTAAAAAAATGTTTATTATTTATGAAATGTTAATATAAATTATCCAAATTAAAAATTTACAATAAATGTTACTAAACAAATATTTAATAAAACTGTAATACTTCACTTGATTCAATACATTTTCTGTGTTTTTCTTTTCATTTTGTGCAGAAACCGCACAAGTCCAAAAGTTAATTTATTTTGTTTATAACTTATGTTAATTAAAATATAAATCAATCATATTCCATTTTTAAACTTATAGGTTAGTAGGAAGTAATTCAAAAAACAGAATTGAAAAAAATTCTCACAATTTTAAGAAAATCAGCTTTTATTGATTCCTGAACAATTTCGGTTTATGGATTTGTGCGGTTTCTGCACAAACTGCCTCACTTTTTATCGCCCTTTATTTTCTGAATAAACAGCATATTTTTTACAAAATTACATATGAACTTTGAAATATTTAATTTTTTACTAAAAGTAAAAATTCGTAATTAGTCAAAAAGTTATTTGACCTTAATGATTTTATGCCAATTGAATTTCTAGCAAAAAATTACTGTACAATTAATTTTGTTAAACATTTTGAATAAATTTTTAATATAGGCTGAAAAGTAGATACAACGTCAATTAATCTTTACCCTTTTTCAATAATTAAATTAAATCAATGTTGACAATATTTGATTACAGAATCACAAAGCACAGAGAAACCTTTATCGAACGATGAATCTTTTACATCGAGTACACAAGAAGAAATGTTCGACACAAAATCTGACAAACGAAAACATTCGCTTACACCGACGAATAATAAATCATCTAAACGGATGTGTACAATTAATGATCAAATAGATTTAGACGAATTAAGAGATTCAAAAGGTCAATTTAATCAAAATTTGGCTAACGAATCATGCCATTCATGTCCAGTGAATCAGTTTCTGGATCATTATTCCCATCGTTTAATTTCGTTCATGTATCAGGCAGAATTATCTATTTTGTCTTTACTTAGAACGTCCAAATTTAAACAAAAATATTCCTCAGTATCCGTCTCTTTTGGTAACTCTGAAAGCTGTCAATTTAACGATATTGTACTCCATTACTCTAAAAAGTCTACTCGCATTAAAATCGAATACGTAGATAACTTTTATACTGATAGCAAAATTACCTACAGCAGATTATTTTCAAAAGTCAGAGGAAACTTCTCTATTCATCATTATCTTGATAGTTTTGTAAAGCAGATTATTTCTAATCCAGATCATCTTTTAGATAAAATCGAGTATCTCGTTCTTTATACTAATTCTGGTTTAGATATCAGGAAAGATAAAAAGTTTAAGCAGAATCGGTCTAAAAACTTTTATCCATTTCGGCTTTATAGTAAAAGCACCGAAGGATATAGTAGTTTAAATGATTTTTTATGTACAACTAACAACGAACGCTGTGAATTTTATAGGTTTTCAAAAAAAGAAACAAACCGAGAAGAGCTTTTGAAAAGATTAGATTTTTCAACAGCTGCTAAGAAAGAAATAACTATTAACGATCTTTGTGAAAAAGTGATAAAAGAAGCATTTTTGGATAAATTTGTTTTAGCAGTCAATCAGCTGTGTAGAGAAAAACTAGCTAGTGTTATTAGAAACGAAATCAACGAAAGTAGTAGTACGAAAAAAGATTATACAGTATTAAGACAAAAAGTTTTGAAAAAATTTGCATGTTTACATAGTGATTCGAAAATCGGCAAATCAGTGCCTGATGCGTCTGACATTATTTTCAATTTTAGTTCGTTTGTATTTTCCATTCACGACATGGTTTTGCATAAAAAATTCCATTCCCTTAATTTTACAGAACAAAGTTCCTTTTATGATACCGCTATCAATTATAAAGGTAAAATCCTTCATTTAATTACTATCGAAGCGGATAATAGTATTGATTATGGTCAATTTTTTTCTACTCTGCGAAAAAAAGAAAAAAATCTGTTTTCTCTTAACAAACATTTTGCGTTTTTCATCGAAGAATTGGAACAAGATACAAAGTACTTTATAATTTACACAAACACAAGTATAGAACTTACGGAAGAAATGACTTTGAAAAAAGGAAGAAGCAAAGATTTTTATCCTTTGAAATTTGATAGTTTAGATGTCCAGGAAAAAAGATTTAAAGTCTTGAAACGTGCGTGTATAAATGGGAATGGTGTCTATCAATTTGCTCAAGGAGAGACAAGAAAAGTGCTTCTGAATCTGCTAAAGTTGCCTCAAACATTACAAAAAGAAAAAGACGAAGGAAGGTTTTCTAGCCAGAATGAAGTAGAAATTAAAGAAAGGTTTTTGGATAAACTAGTTTTAGCTGTTAATCAATTTAATCAAAAAGAAATGTACAAGTTAGCAAAATCAGAGATTAATAATTCTGACGATGTGCCGTATAGTTTTGAAGAACTAACCGAAATTGCGTTACGTTGGTCGGAATCTCGTCAATTTGGACCCATTACAAAAGAAATTGTTACCAAAATATTGGATGATTTAAGGAACGGTAGATCAAGTTTTCAGGAAATTATAAACGACAACAGAAGTGAGGAAATTAATTTCGGTAAAAGTATCGTTGGTAGTGAAGGATCACCGGCATTTAACCAATTCGTACAGTTTTTGGTACGGGACGAAGGTTTCAAGTATTTGGAAATTTTTAAGAGGCATGGAATAAGTAATACTATCGTTTCGAATATTTTAGGTGGCTCAGGAGTCAAAGCCCTGAGTTCATTTAAAGAATTGTGTGATCTTTGGTTTGATAAAGAAGGGAACAAATCTACGTATCTTAAAACTTTAGAAAAGGAGGAAGTAGATTTAGTCAATATTTCCAGTATTTTGAGTAAAGTTAAATCAGAAGCTGCAAACACTTTTAGAAATTTGTACTATCTTTGGTTTGACGACGAAGGGAATAAGACTCCGTACCTTCAAACTTTAGAAAATGAGGGTTTAAGTCTGGCTATTGTGGTCAGTATTTTAACGGAAGCAAGATCTAAAGCCCCAACAGCATTTAAGGATTTGTACGATCTGTGGTTTGATGCAGATGGGACGAAAACCAAATTTTTGGAAACATTAAACAAAGAGAAAGTGACTATAAAATCAATAGGCAGTATTTTAATCGGAGCGGGTTTAAAAGCACCTATCGTTTTTGACGAATTGTATTATCTTTGGTTTAAATCGACAGGTAAAAAATCGAAATACCTGAAAAATTTGGAAAAAGAGGAAGTTAAGTTGCCGAAAATAGTCGAGATTTTAAATGGAGCGGGTGCAAAAGCTTCTGTAGCATTTACAGAATTGTATAATTTGTGGTTTAATGAGGATGGAAAAAGAACGCACTGTTTGAGAATTCTGGAAGAAAAAGGAATAAGCTTGTGCGATGTTTCTAACATTTTATGTGGAGCGGGAGCAAATGCAGGAAAAGCTTTCAAAGCTTTGTATAATTTATGGTTTGATTCTTGTGGAAATAGAAGTCGGTATTTAATTCATTTGGAGGAAACCGGTTGGCTTAAATTATCAGATGTTTCAAACATGCTGCATGGTGTCGGAGCCGATGCTGCAAAATCTTTCAAAAATTTATACGATTTGTGGCTTGATTCGAAGGGAAACAGAACCCATTATCTGAAAACACTAACAAGTGAAGGAATATGTTTGGCAAATATGACGAGTATTTTGCGCGGTGTCGGTCCTAATGCCATCTCTGCTTTTAAAAACTTATTCGAGTTTTGGTTCGATGAGGAAGGGAACAAGTCGGTATATTTGAAAAATTTGGAAGAACAGGGAATTTCTTTAAGCATCTTCTCGAGTATTTTAAGTGGGTCTGGTAATATCACGGCTTTTAACGAACTGTACCAACTTTGGTTTGACGACGAAGGAAACAAAAGCCAGTATTTGCAAACTCTGGAAAAAGAAGGTGTGAATTTGATAAATGTTTCTAGTATTTTAAATGGAGCGGGAACAAAAGCTACAACAGCTTTTAGAGATTTATACAGTCTTTGGTTCGATGAAGAAGGGAACAGTACAAAGTACCTAAAGAGGCTCGAAGAAGAAGAGATTAATCTTGGGACTTTATCGGGTATTCTTTACGGATCAGGAGCAAATGGCGAAGAAGCTTTTAGAGATTTATACGATTTGTGGTTTGATCAAGAGGGAAATATAACCCAGTATTTGAGAACTTTTCAAAAGGAAACAGAAGTAAATCTAACCAATATGTCTTGTATTTTAAACGGTGCTAGGGCAAATGCTGCTAAGGCTTTTAAGAATCTACATTGTCTTTGGTTCGATGAAGAAGGTAATAAAACTCATTATATACAGGTTTTAGAAAAAGAAGGGGTTTCTTTGTCGAATATCTCGAGTATTTTGTACGGATCAGGTGCTAAGGCTCCAGAAGCATTTAAAGAATTGTTTAAGACACTATTTGACAAACAGGGAAACAAAACTCAACTTTTAAGGGATTTCGTTAAGAAGGAGGGTAAGCAAAAATGTTTTAAATTACATAATTTACTGGGCATTTTGAGTAAAACAGGATCAAAGGCCAAAGATGTGTTGGAAGAGTTACATGACTTTCTCTTTGATGATGAAGGAAATGAATCGGAGTTATTGATCGATTTTTATAAAGCAGGTTTCAAACCAAGCAATCTTTGTTCCGCATTATGTGGAACTCGAACTAGCGCTCCTTTGAAATTGAACAAATTTTATAGCATTTGCTTTGATGAAAATAGAGAAATATCAGACGTTTTAAATGATTTTTATAAAGTTGGCTTCTCAGCCGGAAATCTTTTAAGCTTGTTGGGTGGAGCACCGGATTATTTAGAAAAGTTTTACGAGTTTTGTTTTGCTAAAGAAACGGAAAGTTATTTACAACATTTCTTGAACGATAAAGAAGTTTTTTCCGTGGCTCAGTTATCGAAAATTTTATATGCCTCAGGAGTTGATGTTTGTACCTCATTCGTTGATTTTCATGACTTTTGTTTTGATCAAGATGGGAACAAATCAAAGATCATTAATGATTTTTTGAATATCGGATTTACTTCAGATGATTTAGTCAATATGTTATCCATGTCAGGAAGTAAAGCCGGTTTAGTTTTGGGAAAATTCCATTCTTTTTGTTTTAACAATGAAAATTACCTGAATCACTTTTTATCCGAAGACAAAATTTTTACGTCAAATTTATTATCCCAAATATTGTCTGGTGCAGGAAAGAATATGTGTTTGGTTTTTGAAAAATTGCATGACTTTTGTTTTGATGCAGAAGGGAAGAGAACAAAATGGTTTAATAAAATTTTGGAGAAAAAAAATTATAAGATATGTGAAGTTTTAAAAAAGAGGGTTAAAAAAGCTGAATCGATTTTTTTAGATGAGGAGTTACAGTTTCAACAAATTAATAAAACTGTTAGAGGTTATTCTGGTAGTAATTGCCAATTGTCACTTTTAGCTAGAACAGAAAATCTTTTGAATTTACTGAAGGTAATACCCTCTTTGCAAAAAGGTGTAGTTACAGAAGCCAAAAGGGATACATTTTTGAAAACATTGCTACTTGCAGTGAACGAACCAAAACCAGACAAGTTGAACAGGATCATTAGAAATGAAATTGAAAGTCGCAAGTTTCTTTTAAGGGAAGAAGAAATTCAAGCTATGAAACTGCGCTCATCAGAATTTCACAAAATAGGTCCTATAACGAAGGACGTTATCCAAAAACTGATTGAAGATATTAAAAATAGTAGATTTGAATCGGAAATTCAGGTGAAAGGCATCAATGAAGAAATACAATTTGCTCGAACTGTTTGTATAACTGAAGGAAGCACTGCATTTTATCAGTTTCTTGAGTTTCTAGTAAAAGGGGACGGAAGAAGATATTTGGAGATTTTAAAAAGTAATGGAATAAAATTAACTAGCCTGTCAATTATGTTGGCAGGATCACGATCTTTTGCCATAAGTGCCTTTACTGATTTATATAATCTTTGGTTTGATGAAGAAGGAAATAAGACGCACTATTTAATAAATTTAGAAGCAATGAGAATAGATTTATGTAGATTAACAGTTATTGTGCATTCAGCTGGAGCAGCCTCTGCAAACGCTTTTGCCAACTTATATAATTTGTGGATTGATACTGAAGGAAAAAAATCTTTCTACCTTAAAACCTTGGAGCAAGAAGATATAACGTTAATGAATATATCGACTATTTTGGGTAGCGCTGGTCGATATGCTGAGAAAGCTTTTAAAGAATTATACAATGTATTCTTTGATACTGATGGAAATAAAACCCAATGTTTGGTGACTGTTAAAGCCAATGGAGTTCGAATGTTAGGAAACATGTGCTCTGTTTTGGCAGGTTCAGGTACCAGGAGTGCAGAAAGTTTTAAGAGATTGTATGATCTTTGGTTTGATGCAGATGGGAAAAAATCACAGTATTTAATTACTCTGGAAGAAAATAAAATTAGTACTTCAAGTATTGTGAAAATTCTTATTAATGCAAAACATAAGGGCCCTAAAGCTTTCAAAGATCTATATAACATGTGGTTCGATGCAGAAGGAAAGAAAACACCAATTTTGACATACTTGGATCGAGAAGGAATAAGTTTATCTGCTGTTGCTAGTGCATTATCACGTGCAGGAGTAAATGTTGAAAAAGCATTTAAAGATCTTTGTAACCTTTGGTTTGATGCTGAGGGTAATAGTACAGAAATTGTGAAAACTTTAGCGAAGTCTCAAATTAAAATAGATGATATTTGCAGTATGTTACGTGCCACAGGTACAAGAGCTGCTGACACTTTAAAAAAAATGTTTGATCTTTGGTTTGATGAAAAAGGTCAAAAAACGCATTATTTGACCACTTTTGAAAACAATGGCATATATATGAATGTTATAACAAGTTCATTGTGGCAATCATGTACGTTTGGCCCAAAAACTTTTAAAGATTTGTATCATTTGTTATTTGATGCGGAAGGAAATAAAACCGTTTATTTGAAAGTTTTGAATAGAGAAAAGTTATCCCTTGTTACTTTTTCAAAAATGTTTTCAGGAGGAAGAAGTAGTTACGTAAAGAGTTTTAATGAAATATTTCATGTTTGGTTTGATGAAGAAGGAAACCGAAAGCATTGTTTAAAGCAGTTAGAAGAAAACGATATAAGTTTAGCAATTTTATGTAGTATTTTGGACAATTCAGGACTTTATGTTAAGGAAACTTTCAATAATTTGTACGATCTTTGGTTCGATTCACTAGGAAACAAAACTCATTATCTCAGATGTTTAAAAAATGAGGGAATAACACTTAAAAATATGTCTATTATTTTACGTTCTCCTTGCAGAAAATATAAAGATACATTTAAAGATTTGTTTGACTTTTGGTTTGACTCAAATGGAAAGAAAACACAACGTTTAAATAATTTAGAGAAGGAAGGAGTGACTCTGTACAAAATATATAATATTTTGAAATTCTCTGGTGCTCATGCATCAAACAATTTCAAAGATTTGTATGATCTATGGTTTGATTCAGATAATAATAAAACTCGATATCTTAAAGCTTTCGAAGAAGAAGGAATCACACTCTGTGCTATATCAGAAATTTTGTACTTGGGCAAAGGCCTATCGACCAGAATATTTAAAGTTTTTTATAATTTCTTTTTTGATACAAATGGAAACAAAAGTCCCAATTTGATACTTTTGAAGAATGAAGGAATTGATTTAAAAATCTTTTGGGAACTTTTAGGAAGAGGAACCGAAGCGGCAAGAGTAATGATTGATTTATTTGATCTTTGGTTCGATAAACAGAAAAATAAAAGTATATATCTAAAATCTTTTGAAAAGGAAGGAGTAAAGCTGATCACTCTGTGTCGTGTTTTAAAAGGAAAACAAACAAATGCTGCAATGCAGTTTAAAAATTTGTACAATTTGTTGTTTGACAAGTATGGAAATAGGACAAAGTACTTGGAAAGTTTTGCAAACGAAAGGATCCTAAATCATGTTCTGCATATTTTAATCGGAACCGGAGATAGTCTGTGCAAAACATTTGTAGAATTATACAATCTCTGGTTTGACGCACAAGGTAATAAAACCCAATACTTGATAGTTTTGGAAAATAATAATTTGACTTTAAAGAACATGTCGATTATTCTGACAGGAGCTGGAAGAAAAGCTGTTAAGTCCTTTGAAGATCTTTATGAAGTTTTTCATAAAGAACCAGAGAAAAACCTGAATCACGAGGAACGTGAGTTAAAGCAGTTTATTAATAAGAAAAACAAGGGTTTCTCTGGAACAGATTTAACTCTTGTTCTAAGTGGTTCCAGTTCCTGTGCCAAAAATGCTTTTGAACAGTTCCAGATGACTTGCTTTACTCTAAAAGGTAAAAGAACGAAATTATTGAAAAATTTCGCTAGTGTTGACTTTTATCCAAATAATTTATCGTGTATGTTAAGTGGTTCAGGAACCTCCTCTTCTTCAAACCTGACAAACTTACACAAAGTTTGTTTTGATTATGAGGGAGAAACGGCTATACTTTTGACAGACTTTCTTAACTCAGGTTTTAGTCCTCATGATTTATGCTTTATTCTCAGCGGAGCTTCAGATTGCATTAAAAAATTTCATGATTTCTGTTTTGAGGAAGAAACGGCAAGATATTTGAATGATTTTCTTAATGCAGAAAACTCTTTTACGGTAAGCGATTTATCAGAGATTCTACATGGTGCGAAAGAAAATATTTGCACAGCACTGAAAGATTTTCACGACACTTGTTTCGATAAAAAGAGTCAGAAAAAAAGATATTTTTCTGATTTTCTCAAAGTCGGTTTTACACCAAGTCACTTGAGCAATATTTTGGCAATGACTGGAGATAATGCTTTTTCTGTTTTAAAAGACTTTCACGAATTGTGCTTTAATAAGGAAGATTATCTAAATCATTTTTTGTCGGAGGGAAAAATCTTTAAACCGAAAAATTTTTCGAAAATTTTCGATGGAGTAGGAAGCAATGTTTGTTCTATTTTTGAAGAAATACACAATGTTTGTTTCGACGAAAGTGGAAGGAGAACTGATTATTTGACGAATCTTTTAAATAGTGATAAAAAGAAGATTTCTGACAAGTTGATTAAAAAAGTGAGAAAACTTTTTTTTAAATTCGACCATAAAGTTTCTTTGGAAAGGGATATTATTAATACTTATAGAATTTCCGTTATTAAGGCTAAGCATACATAAAGAATGTGATATAGATATTAATTATGATATAGTCAAAATGATATAAATATTTAAAAAAGTGGAATGAATGATTCATTTATATAATAATTTATTTATGATTTCATTTATTTAAAAAATACTTTTAAAAATTTCATGAAAGTAAATGTTGACTATTTTTTTTTAAAATAATTTGAAGCAAAATTTGTTGTCTAATAACCATTTTTTGCCATTTTGTATTTTTTCATTAAATTTTGGAACAATTCAAGATTTTTAATGAATTGTTACAAATAGCTGATTTTGTTTTTTACAGAAATCTGTACAATTTCGTTGTTAAACTTCGTTTAAAAGAGGCAAAATAAATAAACTTTAAGTTTTCTGTATTTTTTTATAAATATTATGTACTTAAATCCAATGAAAAATTATAAAGAATGGCCTATTGTTTTTAAAAATTAAATAAAAATTACAATTAGGTAACATTTGTATTTATTATTATTTTTTCATTTAGAATTATCGTAAAATATGTTAAAATAAAAAAAAGGTTTATTCACATTAAAATTTGAATGTCTTTTATTAATTAAAATTTATTAAAATTCAATAGGATTGTTTGTGGAGATATCGTTAGAAACAGCGTTGTAACTAGCTCATTGTGCGCCCTGGTCAAACTACATGATTTGCGCCCCCCCCCCCCCCCACCCCTATATATAAAAATTTAATATTTTATAGATCAAACTAAAATATATTTTGCAATAATTAAAATTTTGGCAATTATTTAACGAATTCTTAATTTTTATTTTGAAATTGTTTATTGGGATTTAACAATGGTCTATGCTAATTCTAATGTATATAAATTTCTCACTTAAGAGATAACAGTTAGGTGTTTGATAGTACCTATTATCAACAAAAAGAGTTATTTTTCTTTATCGCAAGTTTTTGTTAACTGTTTAGTGAATATGTTTTATTAATATTTTAAAGTTTTTGATAAATTAAGTTTAAAAAATTGATTTGTTTAAACAATTAATTTTTTCTAAACAATCATACAAATGACTGTTTTATGCTTTGCAGTAATGTTTTTGTTCAATTTATCTATAAAAATTTTTGAAATTATTACAACAATTATAATTTATTTACTATTAAATTCATGTCAAATTGATTTCGAGAAATTACACAGCCTCACAAAAAATAAAGTTTTTAGCCGAGACATTACACTTCTAGTGTATTCCTAATTTCTTACATGTTTCCTTGCGGAAATCTCAATGTGGGCCTAATGGGGTGCTTGTCAGTTTTCCATATCTCTGGTAAGTTCCTTGTTGGGAAAACTGGTAAGCGTCTTTCAAGGGAGTAACGCTTTTGCATATCAGTGCTCTACATATGAAAAACTCGTTTGAGCTCTTTTCTTTTTTTTAACAAACCAACGAAGGATTATTTTAATTATCTATATAATTTGCTCTGAACGTATTTTTAAACATCTTATTTTAAACTTATATTTCTATTTTAAATATTACAATAATATTTTATGTTTGTACAGACAAACACTTAGAACTGAGAATTAAAAAATCTTCATGCAGGAGGGATCGAACCCTAGACTGAGAACACAGGTGGAACTGCGTTATTTCACCCAGCCACGCTGACTGTATTATTACTGTAATATTACAGGAAGATTTGTAATATTACTGTAATATTACGGTAATATTAAGTTAATATTACTTTGTAGTATTGCCCTGTAATATTATCTTGACGCGGACGTTTTAATATCACATCAATATCACTGTAACATCATCCCGTAATATTAGTAAAATTGAATGTAATATTACGTGCTACTTGGGAAGTTCTTATATACATATATCTACATATATTTATATATTTATTTTGAATTTTAAAAGAAACTTCAATTACTTTTTTTTATTAATAAATTGTTTTTATAAATAAAATAATACTGATTGTAAAAATGTTTTAAAAATATCTTTATACACTGAAAAAAATTGTTATGGCTAACTTTAACATCTAGATGTTAACGCTTAATATCCAGTCGTTACGGGTAGACATCCATTTTTCTCAGTGTATATAAATTATTTTTACTGTACAAATTAAAATGGTTGAATAAGTTTTTTAAGATAATACTTTTGGAATAGTATGCTGAAAAGTTATGTAACAATTGCGTGGAAGCTGTATTTTCTGTGAACCTTCTCACTCATAATCGAAATTTTAGTCAATATAACGGAGGATAGAATTCCTAATGTCGAAAAGGATTCCTTTAATCGTAATGGTTTGAAACTTTCTGTATGTGTGTTTTTGGTATCACTGATTCTGGGGTCGTTGAATTTGAATCCGACATTAGATTTTAAAAATTAAAAATGGCCGATCCAATATGTCGGACAATTTTTCCAAAAATCGATAACATCGACTCGAGACTTTTGTTACTAGGGGATTTTGGGAATGATGAATTTGAATCGGAAATTAGATTTTAAAAATCCAAAATGGCGGATCAAATATGGTAAAAGAAATTTTAAAAAATCATTCAAATCGGCTCGAGACTTGTTCTTAGAGGGTTTTTGGGGTCGCTGATTTAGAAAGTGATTCCCCTTAATTGTAATAGTTTGAGACTTTTTGGACGGGTGTTTTTTATTTCGCTGATTACTAATTGGAGGTTAGCATTAAAAATTTAAAAACGGCGGATCCAATATGGCGAACAAATTTGCCAAAAATCGTTTAAATAGACTCGGGACTTGTTACTTGTGGGTTTTCGGGGTAGTTGAATTTGAATCTGACGTTAGATTTTGAAAATTGAAAATGGCGGATCCGATATGGCAGAAGAATATTCTAAAAATTGTTCAAATCGACTTGAACCTGAAATTAGATTCAAAAATTTGTGATTGGCGGATTCAATATATGGGGGCTGATTATTTTTAAAATCGTACTGATGCGCTTGAAACTTATTACTTGTGTGTTTTTGGGGTCTCTAAATTCGAATCTTTTATCAAATTTAAATCTAATTTCCATTTCAGATTCAACAACCCCAAAAACCCTCGAATACTAAGTTTCAACCAAAATAAACAATTTTTGAAAGAAGCAGCCGCCATATTGGATCCGTCATTTAAAATTTTGTAACTTTAATTTTAGATTCGAAATCACCAACTCCAAAAATTCCCAAGTAACAAGACTCAAGTCGATTTAAACGATATTTGACAAATTCTTTCGCCATATTTGATTCGCCATTTTAAATTTTTTTAATCTAATTTCATATTCAAATTCATCGTCCCCAAAAACCCCCCAAAAAACATGTCTCGAGTCGATTTAAATGATTTTTGCAAAATTCGTCCACCATATTGGATCGGCTATTTTTAATTTTTGAAGTACAATTTCAGATTCAAATTCAACTACCCAAAAAAAACCCCGAGTAACAAGTCTCGAATCGATTTAAACGATTTTTAAAAAATTCGTCCGCCATATTGGATCCGCCATTTTGAAAATTTTAAATATAACCTTTTTTTAGTAATCAGCGAAATTAAAAACACCCGTCCAGAAAGTCTCAAACTATTACAATTAAGGGGAATCACTTTCTAAATCAGCGACCCCAAAAACCCTCTCAGAAAAAGTCTCGAGCCGATTTGGATGATTTTTTAAAAAATTCTTCTGCCATATTTGATCCGCCATTTTGGATTTTTAAAATCTAATTTCCGATTCAAATTCATCATTCCCAAAATCCCCTAGTAACAAAAGTCTCGAGTCGATGTTATCGATTTTTGGAAAAATTGTCCGACATATTGGATCGGCCATTTTTAATTTTTAAAATCTAATGTCGGATTCAAATTCAACGACCCCAGAATCAGTGATACCAAAAACACACATACAGAAAATTGACTAAAATTTCGATTATGAGTGAGAAGGTTCACAGAAAATACAGCTTCCACGCAATTGTTACATAACTTTTCAGTATTGGATCTTAATGTTGAAGGTTTAGGGCGCAATTACATGCCTGCGTCGAACGTTGCGTTTTTGCGTTGAATGGTGAGAGTGACAAAGATGTGACTATATATCTGTCTTCCTCTCTCTCACTGTTCAACGCAAGAACGCAGCGTTCGACGCAGACATGTAATTGCGCCCTTAAGCTTTCTTTTAAGCTTGATGAAAGCTTTTTATGTCATCTCGTATTCTTTTGACAGTACTGCAAAAAGTACCGAAAAAGCCATTTTTTGAAACTTTAACCCCTCTTTTTAGGGAACTGAATAAATTGAAAATTTTTTTTTTTTATATTTTCTTGTTCATTGGTACCTAGAGATTCAATAAACACAGGAATGTCGAAATAAACACGACATGACCATTTTTTTGTTACACAGTGATAATGTTTCTCATAAAAATAGTTCATGATTGGCTGTTAATCTTTTCAGAAATATTACCAGCCAATCGGAAAGTCCAAATTTGAATTGTTCCTTTTTTTTCGTACTTACCTGCCCAACACTGAGTACGAGACATACATGCCCATCTCTTGTACCGGCATAAAAAACATAAACCGACCCAACTTTGCTTGTAATATTTCGAACACGTGCGTTTGTTATTGTTTGTTAATGATGTTAATTTCTTTAAATAATTCAATACTTTTTTTATTATCGTAAAATAATGGGTTTTAGATGAATTTTAAGTGTGTGTAACATCTCACAAGTTATTTATTTCACTTGAGGTTTCTATTATTATGATTATTATCAATTTCATAAAGCATGAAAAACAAAACAGTGAGAAATTATTTGCAACCCTGCCGATAGAGAATACACTGTGAGAAATTTGTATTGAATTTTCCTGTTGATGTGTAAATATTAAATATATATATTAATATTATATATTACCAAATTTGAGGAAATTTCGATCGCTGTGCTCGGTGTAATGTTATCATACTATATGAATTTTCCACTGTGGGTCGATCGAAAATTACCGTATCTGTTTAAAATTCGACCGAGAGTCGGTTGACATAAAATTACACAGGACGGTCCTGGTAATTTTCATAAAAATGTGTAATCTAAAGTCACAGGACTAGCGGTCGAAATTTAACAGGTTTGTTGAAAATTCACAGGACCGTCGATCGAAATTATTATTATTATTAACAGGACCCTCGATGTAATTTTCCACATTAGACATGATCTTTATAGTATTTTAATAAAATTCATAGGAGGGTCCTGTGTAATTTATGTCAACCAACTGTCGGTGGAAAATTCAATATAAAATTCTCACAGTGTACCTAAAAAATGACTGGCCAAAATGACTGAATGGATTCAGTCATTTTTGAGGTACGATTTGAATGATTTCGTACCTAGAAAATATCGAATGATTTTTTCTTTTTAAAATTGCTTTTAGACCATTTTAAATGCCACCGAGCTTCGTGATTCTTTATAAAAGTGTTCAAGCGCACTTCAGAATTGGTTTATAACATTAAAACAATAAAAAAATATTTAACAAAAAATTTAAATAAATAATAAAAAAAATTAACAATTTTCATTGTTTATTCTAAAAATATAAAGCGAATATAATCCTAAGAGCACATTAAATAGCATTCAACAAATTTATTATTAAATAGATTATTTTTCATATATATAAAAATAAAAATGACTGAAAAATGACTGACTAGACATTTTTCAGTCATTTTCTAGTCACTTTCTATCGATAGGGAAATTAAATGAATTTAAGAAAGTTATTAGAATTTTTAATTATTTTGACACAAATATATAGATTTAAAATTTTTGTCTATTTAATATGCGGTAATTTTGACTGTTTTGTTAAAAAATGTGAGCAAAAATAAAACGAAATTTATATATTTATGTATTATGAAGTTCTCTTCATTTACATAACCTCAAACTAGAAAGTCTTTTTTCACTCCAAATAAAAATATTACTCAAATTAAATTTATCAAATTTCGAAAGATCCAGTTTTACATTTTTCAGAAAAAATTATGTTCAACTAAAATTTGTTGTCAAATAATAATTATTTAACATCTTACACTGGGGACATAAAGTTTCAGTACATTTTGTTGGATTGCTTTTATACCTGCTCGCTTCACTTCAAACTCAAATATTTCTGCAAAAAATGAAGTAAGAGCTATCAATCAGAGATCGTTTTAAAGTTTATTAAATTCAGGATAAAATGGACCAAGAAACAACCATTTTAATTAAGTAAATAAAAAATACAGTTTTTTAAAGTCAGAGGTTTTTTTTGGGACGCATAAATTTATACCGATTGACATTTGATCGACTGGACATTTGGACGAAAGGACATTTGGACGAATCGACATTTTGACGAATCGACATTTGGACGAAATGACATTTGGACGAATCGACATTTTGACGAAAGGACATTTGGACGAATCGACATTTTGACGAATGGACATTTGGACGAATCGACATTTTGACGAAAGGACATTTGGACGAATCGACATTTTGATGAAACGACACTTGGACGAATCTTTTATAAGTTTACTCTCTATGTTGTACTTGTTCATGGTTTCCAATTATCAAATATTCCAAGTGTTGATAGGGTTCAGTGTTTATCCGAGAGATGGAGCTAGGAGAATTACAATTGTGTATAAAATGAAATTTTTATATTTTTTGATAATTTTTAGGTGATTTACCTACAGATTACCTAAATTTTAATACCCCTAGCTCCATCTCACGGAGAAACAACACTTGGAATATTTGATAATTGGAAACCATGAACAAGTACAACATAGAGAGTAAACTTATATGCCAAAAAAGATTCGTCCAAGTGTCGATTCGTCCAAATGTCCATTCGTCAAAATGTCGATTCGTCCAAATGTCATTTCGTCCAAATGTCAATTCGTCCAAATGCCCTTCGTCCAAATGTCCAGTCGATCAAATGTCAATCGGTATAAATTTATGTGTCCCTTTTTTTTTGTGAAAATTGCGATTTCGAAATCTTGAGTTCAAGTCAAAGCCAATTGAAGAATAAATTTTTTTGAGAATTGGCACTTTTACATTATGAAGTACAAATACCACTCTTTAATTTTAGACCGAATCCACTTAAAAATAATCATTTGGTTCCAATTTTATAAAAATAAATTCTCATGCTCTCGAAAATTTTCAAAGAAAATAAACAAGAATTCGTCGTTCACATTCATTTGTTTTATCTTTTAATCAGACTTATAAGCGTGGTTAAATAATAAAACTAATTAAAAACATATACTTTTGTATCACTATAAAGTAAAAAAGTGTCACCGAGATATGAAATAAATATTTATGATATTGCTACAACTCTAATATTAATTTCTATAACAATCAAGAGGTTACATATTTTTTAAAAATGCGGTTAAACGATAAAACAAATGAATGTGAACAACGAATTCAGGTATATTTTCTATGAAAATTTTCGAGAGCATGAGAATTTATTTTTATAATATTTGAACCAAATACTAATTATTTTTAAGTGGATTCGGTCTAAAATTAAAGAATGGTATTTGTACTTCATAATGTAAAAGTGCCAATTCTCAAAAAAATGTATTCTTCAATTGGCATTGACTTGAACTCAAGATTTCGAAATCGCAATTTTCACAAAAAAACCTCTGACTTTAAAAAACTGTATTTTTTATTTACTTCATTAAAATGGTTGTTTCTTGGTCCATTTCACCCTAAATTTTATAAACTTTCAAACGATCTCTGATTAATAGCTCATACTTCATATTTTGCAGAAATATTTGAGTTTGAAGTGAAGCGAGCAGGTATAAAAGCAATCCAACAAAATGTACTGAAATTTTATGTCCCCAGTGTATGTTTTTTCTTTAAATTTAATGAACAATTGCAAAATTTATCTAATTCTGACAAATAATAGCTTATTTTTCTCGTTGAAACATTCTTTACAATTTTATTTGTTAGATTTTGTTAAATAATACTTTGTTCAAAAAATACGGACAGAACAAATTTTATTTGTTAATTAACTTTTTAACAAACTACCTATTATTTAACAATAACCAACAAGTAAAATTGTAGAAAATGCTTCAACGTGATAAATAAGCTATTATTTATCAGAATTGGATAAAAATGGTAGTTTTTCATAAAATTTAAAAAACATATATAAATGTTAAAAAATTATTTTTAACAAACAAATTTTAATTAAAGCTAATTTTTTCTGGAAAATTTAGAACTGGCTTTTTTAAAATTTAGTGAAATGAATTTTAATTGCAGTTTTATTTGTTAGGAGCAGTCATTTTTTAGTTTGAGGTTATGTCAATGGAGAAAACCACCTTAAGTTAATAATAGATTTTCTATTCATGAAAGTATTACTTATTTTATTTACAATTTTCTAGATTTAGAGCATTTTTCAAATAAGTGGATATGGATAAAAAAAGAAAAAATTATTCCTATAGCGAGGATTTTAACGGTCCCGATAAACCTAGAAAAAGTCTTAAAAAGTACAAAAATGAAGACGAGAAAATAAAAGAATCCATTGAGAAGCAAAAAGTATTTGATGAAAATAGTAAAGATGAAATTGAAAGAAAATTGCAGTTAATAAAGTGTGAATTTCCCAAAGCAGTTCATGATATTAATGACGAAATAAAACTAGAAAAGTTTGTGGAAGAAAATGGTATGTTTTTTAAAATATTAAATTATTTTCACTATTTTTATTATACAATATTAAGACATTAAAGGAAGAGTATAGCTTTATTTTTAACATATCGGAATTCAGTTTGCTTTTAAATGTACGAATTTTTATTATGACCTAAAACTAAAGTTTAATGTCAAAAACAAAAATTTTAAAAGTTTAGTTTAGAACAATTTAGAATGTTTATTCTTGAAAAAATTACAGTTTTCATTATTTTTTATTGACATTTCCTTTCTGTCTAAGAAGCATAGTTTTTACCAAATACACATGGATTTTGAATTTTTGAATTTTTCACTTAAAATAAAAATTCGTAAGTAGTCAAAAAGTAATTTGACCTAAATGATGATTTTATGCTAATTGGATTTCTGGCAAAAAATGACTGTGAAGTAATTTTCTTAAACATTTTGAGTAATTTTTTTATATGGGCTGAAAAATTGGACGCACCCTCCCCTTAAATTAATTAATTTTTAACCTTTTTCAATAATTAAATTTAATCAATAAAATCAATTTATTACAGAATCACAAAGCACAGAGAAACCTTTGTTGAAAAACAACTCTTTTAAATCGGAACCACAAGATGAAATATTCAACACAAACTCTGCAAAACGAAAACGTTCGCTTACACCGACGAATAATAAATCATCTAAACGGATGTGTACAATTAATGATAGAATAGATTTAGACGAATTAAGGGATTCAAAAGAGCAATTTGATCAAAATTTGGCTAACGAATCATGCAATTCATGTCCAGTGAATCAGTTTCTGGATCATTATTCCCATCGTTTAATTTCGCTCATGTATCAAGCAGAATTGTCTATTTTGTGTTTAGTTAATACCTCTAAATTTAAAGAGAAATATTCCTCAGTATCCGTCTTTTTTGGTAACTCTGAAATCTGTCAATTTAACGATATTGTACTCCATTATTCTGAAAAGTCTACTCGCATTAAAATCGAATACGTAGATAACTTTTATAGTGATAGCAAAATTACCTACAGCAGGTTATTTTCAAAAGTCAGAGGAAACTTCTCTATTCATCATTATCTTGATAGTTTTGTAAAGCAGATTATTTCTAATCCAGACCATCTTTTGGATGAAATCGAGTATCTCGTTCTTTACACTAATTCTGGTTTAGATATCACGAAAGATAATAAGTTTAAGCAAAATCGGTCTAAAAACTTTTATCCATTTTGGCTTGATAGTATAAGCACCGAAAAAGAAGGTACTTTAAATGATTTTTTATATACAACTAACAACGAAGGCTGTGAATTCTATAGATTTTCAAAAGAAGAAACAAACCGGGAAGAACTTTTGAAAAGATTAGATTTTTCGACTGTTGTTAAGAAGGAAATAAGTAGTAACGATCTTTGTGAAAAAGTGATAAAAGAAGCATTTTTGGATAAATTTGTTTTAGCAGTCAATCAGCCGTGTAGGGAAAAACTAGCAAGTGTTATTAGGAACGAAATCAACGAAAGTAGGAGTACGAAAAAAGATTATACAGTATTAAGACAAAAAGTTTTGAAAAAATTTGCATGTTTACACAGTGATTCGAAAATCGGCAAATCAGTGCATGATGCGTCTGACATTAATTTTAATTTTAGTTCGTTTGTATTTTCCATTCACGACATGTTTTTGCACAAAAAATTACATTTCCTTATTTTTACAGAAAAAGGTTCCTCTTTTGATATCGCTTTCAATTATAAAGGTAAAAAACTTCACTTAATTACTATCGAAGCGGATAATAGTATTGATTACGGTCAGTTTTTTTCTACTCGGCGAAAAAAAGAAAAAGATCTCTTCTCTCTTAACAAACATTTTGCGTTCTTCATCGAAGAATTAGAACAGGATACAAAGTATTTTATAATTTACACAAACACAAGTATCGAACTTACGGAAGAAATGACTTTGAAAAAAGGAAGAAGCAAAGATTTTCATCCCTTAAAATTGGATAATTTAAACGTCCAAGAAAAAAGATTTAAAGTCTTGAAACGTGCGTGTATAAATGAAAATAATCTCTATCAATTTGCTCAAGGAGATACAAGGAAAGTGCTTCTGAATCTGCTAAAGTTGCCTCGAACATTACAAAAAGAAAAAAACGAAAGAAGGTTTTCTAGTCAGAATGAAATTGAAATTAAAGAAAGGTTTTTGGATAAACTAGTTTTAGCTGTTAATCAATTTAATCAAAAAGAAATGTACAAGTTGGCAAAATTAGAGATTAATAATTCTGCCGATGTGCCTTATAGTTTTGAAGAACTAACCGAAATTGCATTACGTTGGTCGGAATCTCGTCAATTTGGACCCATTACAAAAGAAATTGTTACCAAAATCCTGGATGACTTAAGAAACGGTAGATCAAGTTTTCAGGAAATTCAAAACGACAACAGAAGTGAAGAAATTAATTTTGCTAAAAGTATCGTTGATAGTGAAGGATCACCGGTATTTAACCAATTCGTACAGTTTTTGTTACAGGACGAAGGTTCCAAATATTTGGAAATTTTCAAAAGGCATGGAATAAACAAAACTATCGTTTCGAATATTTTAGGTGGCTCAGGAGTCAAAGCCCTGAGTTCATTTAAAGAATTGTGTGATCTTTGGTTTGATAAAGAAGGGAACAAATCCTCGTATCTTAAAACTTTAGAAAAGGAGGAAGTAGATTTAGTCAATATTTCCAGTATTTTGAGTAAAGTTAGATCCGAAGCTGCAAACACCTTCAGAAATTTGTACTACCTTTGGTTTGACGACGAAGGGAATAAGACTCTTTACCTTCGAACTTTAGAAAAGGAGGATCTGAGTCTGGATATTATGGTCATAATTTTAATGGAAGCAAAATCTAAAGCCCCTACAACATTTAAGTATTTGTACGATCTGTGGTTTGATGCAGATGGAGTAAAAACCAAATTTTTAGAAACTCTAAACAAAGAGAAAGTGACTTTGAAATCAATAGGCAGCGTTTTAAGCGGAGCGGGTGCAAAAGCACCTATCGTTTTTAACGAATTGTATCATCTTTGGTTTAAATCGACAGGTAAAAAATCGAAATACCTGAAAATTTTGGAAAAAGAGGAAGTAAAGTTGCTGAAAATAGTCGGGATTTTAAATGGAGCGGGTGCAAAAGCTTCTGTAGCTTTTACAGAATTGTATAATTTGTGGTTTAATGAGGATGGGAAAAGAACGCACTGTTTGAGAATTTTGGAAGAAGAAGGAATAAGCTTGAGCGATGTTTCTAGCATTTTATGTGGAGCGGGAGCAAATGCAGCAAAAGCTTTCAAATCTTTGTATAATTTATGGTTTGATTCTCATGGAAATAAAAGTCGGTATTTAATCCATTTGGAAGAAACTGGGGGAGTTAAATTATCAAATGTATCAAACATGTTGCATGGTGTGGGAGCCGATGCTGCAAAATTTTTCAAGAATTTGTACGATTTGTGGCTTGATTCGAAGGGAAATAGAACCCATTATCTGAAAACACTAACAAGTGAAGGAATAAGTTTGGCAAATATGACGAGTATTTTACACGGTGTCGGACCTAATGCCATCTCTGCTTTTAAAAACTTATTCGAATTTTGGTTTGATGAGGAAGGGAACAAGTCGGTATATTTAATAAATTTGGAAGAGAAGGGAATTTCTTTAAGCATCGTCTCGAGCATTTTAAGTGGATCTGGTAATATCACGGCTTTTATGGAATTGTACCAACTTTGGTTTGATGAGGAAGGAAATAAAGGCCAGTATTTGCTAACTTTGGAAAAAGAAGACGTGAAGTTAATCAATGTTTCTAGTATTTTAAATGGAGCGGGAACAAGAGCTGCAACAGCTTTTAGAGATTTATACAATCTTTGGTTTGATGCAGAAGGAATCAGTACAAAGTACCTAAAAAGGCTGAAAGAAGAAGAGATTAATCTTGCCAATGTGTCGGGTATTCTTTACGGATCAGGAGCAAATGGTGAAGAAGGTTTTAGAGATTTATACGATTTGTGGTTTGATCAAGAGGGAAATATAACCCAGTATTTGAGAACTTTTCAAAAGGAAACAGAAGTAAATCTAACCAATATGTCTTGTATTTTAAACGGTGCTAGGGCAAATGCTGCTAAGGCTTTTAAGAATCTATATTGTCTTTGGTTCGATGAAGAAGGTAATAAAACTCATTATATACAGATTTTAGAAAAAGAAGGGGTTTCTTTGTCGAATATCTCGAGTATTTTGTACGGATCAGGTGCTAAGGCTCCAGAAGCTTTTAAAGAATTGTTTAAGACACTGTTTGACAAACATGAAAACAAAACTCAACTTTTAAGGGATTTCGTTAAGAAGGAGGGTAAGCAAAAATGTTTTAAATTACATAATTTACTGGGCATTTTGAGTAAAACAGGATCAAAGGCCAAAGATGTGTTGGAAGAGTTACATGACTTTCTCTTTGATGATGAAGGAAATGAATCGGAGTTATTGATCGATTTTTATAAAGCAGGTTTCAAACCAAGCAATCTTTGTTCCGCATTATGTGGAACTCGAACTAGCGCTCCTTTGAAATTGAACAAATTTTATAGCATTTGCTTTGATGAAAATAGAGAAATATCAGACGTTTTAAATGATTTTTATAAAGTTGGCTTCTCAGCCGGAAATCTTTTAAGCTTGTTGGGTGGAGCGCCGGATTATTTAGAAAAGTTTCACGAGTTTTGTTTTGACAAAGAAAGGGAAAGTTATTTACAACATTTCTTGAACGATAAAGAAGTTTTTTCCGTGGCTCAGTTATCGAAAATTTTATATGCCTCAGGAGTTGATGTTTGTACCTCTTTCGTTGATTTTCATGACTTTTGTTTTGATCAAGATGGGAACAAATCAAAGATCATTAATGATTTTTTGAATATCGGATTTACTTCAGATGATTTAGTCAATATGTTATCCATGTCAGGAAGTAACGCCGGTTTAGTTTTGGGAAAATTCCATTCTATTTGCTTCAACAATGAAAACTACTTGAATCACTTTCTATCCGAAGACAAAATTTTTACGTTAAATTTATTATCCCAAATATTGTCTGGTGCAGGAATGAAGATTTGTTCGGTTTTCGAAAAATTGCATGACTTTTGTTTTGATTCGGAAGGAAATAGAACGAAACGGTTTAATAAAATTGTGGAGAAAAAACATAACAAGGTATGTGAAGTTTTAAAAAAGATAGTTAGAAAAGCTGAGGCACTTTTTTTGGATGAGGAGTTACAATTCCAAGAAAATAATAAGAACTCCCAATGGTCACTTTTAGCAAGAACAGAAAATCTTTTGAATTTACTTAAGGTAATACCCTCTTTGCAAACAGGTGTAGTTACTGAAGGCAAAAGGGATACATTTTTGAAAACATTGCTACTTGCCGTGAACGAACCAAAACCAGATAAATTGAACAGAATCATTAGAAACGAAATTGAAAGGCAAAAATTTCTTTTAAGAGAAGAAGAAATTCAAGCGATAAAATTGCGCTCATCAGAATTTCATAAAATAGGTCCTATAACGAAGGACGTTATTCAAAAGCTGACTGAAGATATCAAAAACAATAGATTTAAATCGGAAATTCAGGTGAAAGGCATCACTGAAGAAATACAATTTGCTAGAACTGTTTGTAAAAATGAAGAAAGCTCTGCATTTTATCAGTTTTTGGAGTTTCTAGTTAAAGGGGTTGGCAGAAAATATTTACATGTTATAAGAAATCATGGAATAAAATTAGCTAGTCTATCAATTATGTTGGTAGGATCACGTTCTTTTGCCATAAGTGCCTTTACTGATTTATATAATCTTTGGTTTGACGAAGAAGGGAATAAGACACACTATTTAATAAATTTAGAAGCAGAGAGAATAGATTTGTGTAGATTAACAACTATTCTACACGCAGCTGGAGCAGCAACTGCAACCGCTTTTACAAACTTATATAATTTATGGATAAATACTGAAGGAAAAAAATCTTCGTACTTAAACAGCTTGGAACAAGAAAATATAATGTTAGTAAATATATCGAGTATTTTAAGTGGAGCTGGACGCTATGCTGATAAAGCTTTCAAAGAATTATACAATGTATTTTTTGATATTGATGGAAATAAAACCCATTGTTTAATGACTTTAAAGGCCAATGAAGTTCGAATATTGGGAAGCATGTGCTCTATTTTGTCAGGTTCGGGAGCCAGAAGTGCAGAAAGTTTTAAGAGTTTGTATGATCTTTGGTTTAATGCAGATGGGAAAAAATCACAATATTTAGTTACTCTGGAAGAAAATAAAATTAGTATTTTGAATATTGTAAAAATTCTTGTTAATGCGAATCATAAGGGTCCCAAAGCTTTCAAAGATCTATATAACATGTGGTTCGATGCAGAAGGAAAGAAAACACCAATTTTGACATACTTGGATCGAGAAGGAATAAATTTATCTGCGGTTGCTATTACAATTTCACGTTCAGGAATACGTGTTGAGAAAGCATTTAAAGATCTTTGTAACCTTTGGTTTGATTCTGAGGGCAATAGTACACAAATTGTCAAAACTTTAGCGAAGGCTGAAATTAAAATAAATGATATTTGCATTATGTTACGTGGCACAGGTACAAGAGGTGCTGAAACTTTTAAAAAATTTTATGATCTGTGGTTTGATGAGGAGGGACAAAAAACCCATTATTTGGCTACTTTTGAAAAAAATTCTGTTAACATGAGCACTATATCAAGCTTCTTAACACATACAAATGCTTTTGGGCCTAAAATTTTCACTGATTTATATTATTTACTTTTCGATGCAGAAGGAAATAAAACTGTGTATTTGAAAGTATTGGATAGAGAGAAGATAACTCTTGGTCATTTTTCCAAGATGTTTTCTGTTGGAAGATGTAGTTACGTAAAGAACTTTAAAGAAATATTTCACGTTTGGTTCGATGCAGATGGAAATCGTAAGCATTGTTTAAGAAAGTTAGAAGAAAACGAAATAAGTTTAATAAACTTGTGCAGTATTTTATATGTTGCAGGAAAAAATATTAAACAGACTTTTAACAATTTGTACGATCTTTGGTTCGATTCATTTGGAAATAGTACTCATTATCTGCGATGTTTAAAAAATAAGGGAATAACACTGTACAACATGTCTATTATTTTGTATTCGTCTGGGAAGAAAGTTGTAGAAACTTTTAAAGATTTGTTTGATCTTTGGTTTGATTTGAATGAAATCAAAACACAACGTGTAATCAATTTAGAGAACGAAGGAATGACTCTAAAGAGGATAACTTATATTTTACAATCCTCAGGGGCTCATGCAGCCAACGTTTTTAAAGATTTACATGACCTTTGGTTTGATTCAGATAATAATAAAACTTTGCATCTAAAATGTTTCGAAAATGAAGGAATAACACTCTCCGCCGTATTTGAAACTCTGCACAGATGTAGAAGTCTATCAACGAAAACATGTAAAGATCTTTACAATCTCTTCTTTGATGAAAACGGAATCAAAAGTTCGTATTTGGTTGTTTTGAAAGAAGAAGGAATTGATCTAAAAAATCTTTGGGGAGTTATAAATATGGGAATAGAATCTTCTAGAAATTTGAAGGCTTTATTCAATCTTTGGTTTGACAAGGAAAATTATAAGAGTAAATATCTAAAGTCTTTTGAGAAGGAAGGAGTGACGTTGGTCACTCTTTGTCGTGTTTTAAGTGGAACTAAAGCAAATACTTCTGTGGTATTTAAAAATTTGTATAATCTATTATTTGACAAACAAGGAAATAGGACGATGTACTTGGAAAATTTAGCAAACGAAGGGATCTTGATCTATGTATTGCATATTTTAATCGGAACCGGAGATAATCTGTGCAAAAAATTTGTAGAATTATACAATTTGTGGTTTGACGCGCAAGGCAATAAAACTCAATACTTGATGACTTTGGAAAATAACAATCTTACTTTAAAGGATATCTCGATAATTTTGGCTGGAGCTGGAATGAAGGCTGTTAAGGCATTTATTTATCTTTATAATGCTTTTTTTAATCAACAAGGGAGGAATGAAAAACGTGATTTGAAGCATTTTATAAAAAAGAAAAAGAAAGGTTTTTCCGTATTAGATTTAACCGCTGTTTTGAGTGGATCTGGATTTGGTGTCAAACAAGCTTTTGAAAATTTTAGTACGACTTGTTATACCTCAAAAGGCAAAAGAACGAAATTATTGAAAAATTTCGCCAGTGTTGACTTTTATCCAAATAATTTATCCTGTATGTTAATTGGCTCAGGAACCTCCGCTTCTTCGAATCTGACAAACTTACACAAAGCTTGTTTTGATTATGAGGGAGAAATAGCTATACTTTTGACAGACTTTCTTAACTCAGGTTTTAGTCCTCATGATTTATGCTTTATTCTCAGCGGAGCTTCAGATTGCATTAAAAAATTTCATGATTTCTGTTTTGAGGAAGAAACGGCAAGATATTTAAATGATTTTCTTAATGAAGAAAATTCTTTTACTGCGAGTCATTTATCAGAGATTCTACATGGTGCGAAAGCAAATATTTGCACTGCCCTGAAAGATTTTCACGATACTTGTTTCGATAAAAAATGTCAGAAAAAAATATATTTTTCTGACTTTCTCAAAGTCGGTTTTACACCAAGTAACTTGAGCAATATTTTGGCAATGACTGGAAAAAATGCTTCTTCTGTTTTAAAAGCGTTCCACGAATTGTGCTTTAATGAAGAAGATTATCTAAATCATTTTTTGTCCCAAGAAAAAATCTTTAAACCGAAAAATTTAGCGAAAATTTTCGATGGACTGGGAAGCAATGTTTGTTCTGTTTTTGAAGAAGTGCACAATGTTTGTTTTGACGAAAGTGGAAGGAGAAGAGATTATTTGACGAATCTTTTAAATAATGATAAAAAGAAGATTTCCGACAAGTTGATTAAAAAAGTGAGAAAACTTTTTTTTAAATTCGACCATGAAGTTTCTTTGGAAAGGGATATTATTAATACTTATAGAATTTCCGTTAAGGCTAAGCATACATAAAGAATGTGATATAGATATTAATTATGATATAGTCAAAATGATATAAATATTTAAAAAAGAGGAATGAATGTTTCATTTATATAATAATTTATTTATGATTTCATTTATTTAAAAAAATACTTTTAAAAACTTCATGCAAGTAAATGTTGACTATTTTTTTTTTAATCAAAATTTGTTGTCTAATGATCATTTTTTGCCATTTTGTATTTTTTCATTAAATTTTGGAACAATTCTAGATGTTTAATGAATTGCCACAAATAACAGCTGATTTTGTTTTTCACAGAATTCTCTACAATTTCTTTGTTAAACTTTGTTCAAAGGTTATAAAATAAATCAATTTTAAGTTTTCTATATTTTCTAATAAATATTATGTACTAAAATCCAACGAAAAATTGGAAAGAATGGCCTATTGTTTGTAATAATTAAATAAAAATTACAATTAGGTAAAATTTGTGAAACAAGGTTTCTCAAAATTTGTATTTATTATTATTTTTTTTATTTAGAATTATCGTAAATTACATTGAAATAGAAAAAAAAAAGTTTTATTCACAGTGAAATTTGAATTTTTTTTATTAATTAAAATTTGTTAAAATTCACTACGATTGTTTGTGGAGATATCGTTACAAATAAGATTGTAGAAGAAATTGTCAATAAAAAATTGTAAAAATCATAAAAGAAGCTCAATTCTTATTGCTCTCCAAGAATATCAGTTTTTTCTAATACAATTGAAACAAATTTGTTTCAAAAATTGAAGAAAGCTATTGGAACATTTTAGAATTTATTTTCTGAAAATCAATTGAAATTTTCGAAGGTAAGACAGATTCTGAAAAATCATTAAAAACCATTAAAATCGTTTTCACAAAGTGTGAAAGAGATTGAAGAAATTAAGGATAGAAAATATTTATTAACTAAATTTTATTTTCAAGGGTATAAATTATTTTAAAATCATAACAATTATAAAATTCTAATTTTTATTTCTTACTCTGTATAAATTTGGACCCGGATGACAAAAAAAAAATAATTCGTATGATCATTAAAATTTAATGGGGTTCAAATAAATATATATATATCGGTTGAACTAGTAACGATAAAAATATTAAGTTTTTTACTTTTTCTACAATTTTAATATTTAGTAAAAGTTTTCCAGACCTCAATTCTTTAGCAGAAAATTGTTTTTCCAATCTGTTAATGAAATAATAAGTCAAATTTAACAAACGACAACAAGTTTTTTATTATTACCATACTATATGCGTATATCTACATTTGTTGTTTCGTTTATCACTCGCTCACGTACACTTTGTCACAAAATTGTCTGAAAAAACGTACTACGCATCCATGAATAATTAAATCCTGCCAAGTGCTATTAGTCGTACGATTCATAAATAAACATTAATAAACCTAACTATATACACAATAAGACTGTGTACTTTCAAAAATATGCTTCAAGTATTTACATTTTACAATTAATTAATTAATTCATAACAATAATCAGAAATTGGAAATTTAATAATCAAATTATACTCAAACAAGCAATTTTGAGTAGAAAAAATTCTTTCAAAAGTTAATTTCTTTCTTTAATTGCAATCAAAATTTGTAAGTAATATTCTGAAAGAAGCAATATTGAGCAATCAATAATATACAATATATGAAGATCTAAATTACGTATTGTTCATAAATAATATTAAAGAAATCAAGTTGTTTAATACAGAAGAAAAAATAAGAAAGTAACATTTTGGAGAATCGTCCAACAAGTTGATTATAATACATTTTTCTACCCGTAATTCTCCTGAAAAACATTTTGCGTAACTACCCGGAAAAGACCATTGTTAGTTTGACATTTATTTTATAGACAAATATGTACTTATGTAAGACTATGTATGCTTTTGTTTTAATTCATCCAGGGTGGACAACCGGCAGGCGGTTGAAATCCATGTGAAACGGGCGAATGTTGATAGTGATGAGCATTTTGCAAGAGATGCTGTGGTCGCATTTGAGAACCGTGAGGTGGTGGAGGCAGAGGTGGAGGTGGCGGTGGATCACATATGGAATGCATTAATGGAAGTGGATTACCCGGAAGAGGTTTTCCCGAGTAAGATTGAATCTGTTCATACTCGATGCGTTGTTCTCCAATTCCAATTTGACCTGGTGACTGACCTTCATCATTGGGACCTGTAATAATTCAAATGTTCTTTGAAATAAAAAATAAACAGCACAAAAAGCAGACGCATTGCGCCTATAATCGAGGGTTTCGTGGTTTTCTCTTACTATTTATTTCCCTCTCTCTCACACACAACCGAAAAAACGCGCTCCTAACACTAGAACCACGTAACTCCCTCCTACCTCAAAAATCATTTAATTTTCTTCTACCTCTAGAACCACGTAATTTCCTAGTACATCAAGAACCACATAACTCCCTTCTACCTCAAAAACCAGGTAATTTTCTTCTACCTCTAGAACCACGTAACTCCCTTCTATCTCTAGAACCAAGTAACTTTCTTCTACAGCTAGAACCACGTAAATCCCTTAGATATCAAGATTAAAAAGGATAAAATTTGTTTATCTTTTTCTATTCACGTCTATCGTTTTCTATCCACTATTTAATCCTACCAATCCATTTTAACCCTTATTTCTATCCACCATAATTTCTATCTTTTCTAATCCCAAAAACTTGATCAAAATCAATCCCAACTTAACCCACTTGAATCTCTTTCTATCCATCTCTAAACCCTTAGTGAATCTATCCACTTTAACTTCAAATTTTCTATCCAAATTTATCTTCTCTTTAATCATTTTTTATTAATCCTAAATTTAAATAACAACCAATCTTTTTCAATATCTTCTTTTCATATCCGAACAAATAATTTTTAATCCCACTTAAAACTTGTTTATCCCATCTAAAATTAAGAAGGAGTCAGGGCTGCCAGCGGACTTGTAGATTGAAAATAGTGAAAAAAGTAAGTAATCAGAGATTTTCTAAGTGAAAAAAGTGTATAAGCAATAATTAGTTTGAAATTACTTCTATTAATTTGGGGCCCGCCAACAGAAGAGCTATTCAAATTTGAAAAAAATAATTCCAAACTCGAAAAAATAATTGAAATATGAAGAAAATAATTGCAAAAAGACAAAAATAATTCAAATTAAAAAAAAAAAGATTCTAAAATGACAAAACTAATTGAAAAATCGATTAAAAATTAAAAAATAAAGACAAAAATTGAAAAATTAGAACGCAGGGTTGCCACAAATATCTTATTACAATTTTCCCTGTGAATAGTGAGCTTTTAATTAAAAAAAGTGAGTAAGCAATAATGGGTTTGAAATTACTAATATTAATTTATTTAAATTATTTGAAATTTATTCTTAATTTAAAGAAAATAAATCGAAAATGGCAAAAATACATTAATTGAAAAATTATATAAAATACTTGAAAAATTAACGATATAATTAAAATGTGAAGAAACTAATTAAATAATAACATAAATAATTGAAATTTTGTGTTAATAAATTCATGAAAATATTAAAAAGATTGAAGAAAATGACATTTAATGACAATAATTTAAAAATGACAAAAATATTTGAAAATTGACAAAAATAATTGTAATTTGAAAAAAATGATAAAAATAATTGATAACTGGTGTAAAGCTTAAAAATTTTAAGAATACTTGAAAAATTGATGAAACAATTGAAATGTTAAGAAATTAATTGAATAATAACATAAATAATTGAAAGCTGTTGTAAAAATTAAAAATTTATAGATAATTGAAAATTTAAAAAAAATATTATAAGTTTGAGGAAAATAATTGAAAGTTGAAGGAATGAATTGAAGTTTGAGGAAAATAATTGAAATTTGAAGAGAATAATTCAAAAACGGCAAAAAAACTTAAATATAAGGAGAGTAAGATTGAAAAAAATAATTGAAATTTGTAGAAAATAATTGAGATGTGACAAAAATAATTTATAACTGGTGTAAAAATTTAAAATTTGAATACAATACTTGAAAAATTGACGAAACAATTGAAATGTTAAGAAAGTAATTGAATCATGACATAAATAATTGAAAGCTGGTGTAAAAACTAAAAATTTATAGACAATAATTGAAAAATTGAAAAAAAAATATTATAAGTTTGAGGAAAATAATTATTGAATGTTGAAGAAATTAATTGAAGTTGGAGGAAAATAATTGAAAATTTGAAGAGAATAATTCAAAAACAACAAAAAAAAAAACTTAAATATGAAGATAGTAATTAAAGGTTGTAGGAAATAATTGAAATTTATAGAAAATAATTGAAAACTGATGTAAGAAATTTAAAAATTCATGACAAT
Source organism: Ganaspis brasiliensis (assembly GCA_037103525.1). Lineage (NCBI taxonomy): Eukaryota > Metazoa > Arthropoda > Insecta > Hymenoptera > Figitidae > Ganaspis > Ganaspis brasiliensis. Next base: position 2,046,664 of record JAZKLR010000003.1, on the reverse strand, counting down.
AAAAAACTTGAATAAAATAATTGAACTTTGTAGAAAATAATTCTAAAATGGCAAAAATAATAGAAAAATATAAAGAAAATAATTGGAAAATGACAAAAATACTTGAATAATGACAACAACAACAAAATAAGTTTAAAGAAAATAATTGAAATTGTGAAGAGAGTAATTGGACAATGATTAAAATAATTGATAACTGGTATAAAACTTAAAAATTTGAAAAATACTTGAAAAATTTACGAAACAATTGAAATGTTGAGGAACTTATTGAATAATGACATAAATAATTGAAAGCTAATGTAAAAAGAAAACATTTATGGACAATGATTGAAAAAAAGAAAAAATATATTAGGAGTTTAAGAAAAATAATTGAAATCTGAAGGGAATAATTCAAAAACGTAAAAAAGACTTTAGTATAAAGAATGTAATTACAGTTTAAAGAAAATAATTGAAATTTGTAGAAAATAATTGAAAAAGGTGTAAAAAATTAATAAATTCGTGACAATAATAAAAAGAATGAAGAAAATGATTGAAATATGAAGAAAATAATTGAAAACTGATGTAAGAAATTTAAAAATTCATGTCAATAAAAAATTTGAATAAAATAATTGAACTTTGTAGACAATAATTCTAAAATGTCAGAAATAATAGAAAAATATGAAGAAAATAATTGGTAATTGACAAAAATACTTGAATGACAAAAAAATTGAAGTTTGAAGAAAATAATTGAATTTTGAAGAGAATAATTCAATAATGGCAAAAACATTTTAAATGCGAAGAAAGTAATTGAAGTTTGAAGAAAATAATTGAAAAATAACAAAAGTAAAGTGAAACTTGTGTAGAAAATTTAAATATTTCTGATAATAATTTAAAGATTGAAGAACATACATTTTAATATAATAATTGAAAAATGACAAAAATAAATGAAAACTTGTGTAATAAATTTAAATATTCATGACAATAATTTAAAGACTGAAGTAAATGAAATTGATATTTGAAAAAATTATATTTAAAGTCGCAAAAATATTTTTAAGTTGACAAAAGTATTAATCATTTATTAATCAGGCACCCGATATCAGAAGACCCCCTTCTCTCCTTCCCCTAGCTGAAATAGACATTTTACCAAAAGAGTGAGAAAAGTGAGTTTTTTTTTAATAAAGTGAGTAATAGTGAGCGATTTTTAAAAAAAAGAGTAAAAGTGGAAAAAGTGAGTCACTGGAAGCCCTTACCTTAAAATTGTGAAATATAAATATTTTTCAGATTGCAAAAATTAATTAATTTTATAAATGTTTAAAATATGACTTCTAAAAATGTATTTAGTAAATTTTTTACTTAGTAAATTTCAGAAGAATATAATTTTTCATCCATTTTAAAGATTCTTGCATTTTTCCAGTATTTTTGATAAAAATCCCTGACTTTTCCCTGAATTCCCTGACCTGTGGCAACCCTGTGATTTCATTAATTATGATCCATTATGTAACTTGGGAGTTCTATAATTTCTATCCACTTCTATCTTTTCACTTCCAACAGGGTAAATTAATATTTCTAAAATGACTATGATTTTGAATATTTCCTCTATTCAATGATATTCTTTTTCTTTCTTAGCAATACCTCGAATCATTCTGAGCCTCGGAGGAGGAAGATTAATAGGCGGAGGAGCTCGATAATGAGGATGGTGATCTTCTCTAGGACCTGGTGGCGGTCGAACGTAAGGAACCCTCGCATAATGCCCTGGCCAAGGGCCTTGAGGGATGTGAAGAGGAAGAGGATTCGGTCCGTGTCCAAGACCTGATGAACTTCCAGGATCCCCACTTAATGCATTTTCCTGGCCTAAAATTATACAAAATTTCTATTAATTGTCATTTATCTTTATAAATATTGGGGTAATTATCCAAACAAAACATAGAATTTCAATCTTCATAACAATAAAGAAGTACAAAATAAATTTAAAGAGTAATTGGACCAGGCCCCTGAAAGTTGGTCTATTTTGCATGGGCTTAAGTGGTACTGAGAGTTGACTAAGGCCAACGCGGCGCTGCCTGTCAGTTGGTCTGAGATTTAAATTATTGCCTTGCGTAACACACAAAAAATTAATTTTATCTTATTAAGAACTATTTTATTCCATTTATTTTTGTTGAATGACAAAATAAAATTATTAAAGATATAAGCAAAGAAAAAAAAACCTGACAAAAGATTAAAATATTCAATATATCAGCAATAATAAAACAATATTCTTGACTACACAATTAATTTTAAACTATTATATGCGCGGGAATAACAATGAATAAAATGAAAGTAATCAATCAATCAGGTATTTTTAATAAAATCTCTTCTTTGACAGTTATTCTGTTATAAATACAATTTATTTAATAATACAGCAGTAATTTTAATATTCACTTCCATTATAATATAATTAACATTTGTTCTAAAACATTAAAACCAGGGCTGTTATTGATTTAAATTATTTTGATTTAAATATTGAATTAAATCATGATTTAAGTCATAGGGACATTTGCATTTAAAATCATGATTTAAATAAAAAAAAATTACAATTTTCCGGACGTCTAATACTGCATGTAAAAATTCACAAACATTAAAAAAGCCCATAAATTTGTGGATAAATCTTAAAAATTTTAATTTTTGTATTTTATTTTTTATAAAATTGAAGAAATTGTGCTAATACTGATAATCAAAATACCTGCGATCTAAAAATTTTTGGTATGAAGATATGGCACAGAATAGTATCAAATTTATATATCATTAAGTCATTATCATTAAATAAATTCCAAACGTCAATTAACTCATATTCCAATTTCTTCAAACTTTTAAAATTCAATAAAATTAAATTTAAATGCATAATAATAAAATAATCAGTGCTGATAAAAATCATGATTTTTATTAAAAAATCAAAAATTCATTTTTTTCAAAATATAATCAGTATTTAAAATCTCTAAATGTTTATTTGCAAGTAGTTTATTAAAGAAATAAAGAAAAAATTAAAAACAACAGAAAAATAAAACAGTGACATAATTATTATATAAAAAAGTAGAAACTCTTTTCAAAAAATTAAACCATTTACGAACATTTTTTAAATTATAATAACAAATAAGAAGATAATTAAAAAAACGTTAAAATATATTACTGAAGAGAACAAAATTTTAAAGTTAGGGAAATTAGAGAATTATTTGACATATTGAATGAAAAAAAAATCAATTAAATAAAATTTAAAAAAAAATGTAAAAGAAAAGAAATTCTATGAAATACAAGAACGATGTTCAAATGAAAATATTTAGTACAATGAGTAAATTCATATAATATAAAATAAAAGAATAAAAGCTTTCAAAAAAGTAGAAAATTGGGAAATTTAAAAAATGTAGATAAAAGCACCAAATAAATGTTTTCAAAAATTCGTAATTATAAGATAAAAACTAAACAATTGAAAAGAAGGAAAAATGCTTCTTAGAAATGGAAAAATGATGACAAAAAGTAAAGAATTAATTAAAAAGCAAGAACACTGCAAAAAGTAGGTATTTTAGTTGAAGATACATTTGTAGTCACTTTTAAGATGTTTCCGAAAAGTTAGCAAAAGTATCTTAAAATTCATTAGTTTTCTAATATGGAAGCTGAAATATAAGATACTTTAAACGTTTTAAAAGTGACTACAATGCATTTTAAGATGTTTCTTTTTACAGTAAAAGAACTAAAAATAGTGAAACATCAAGTAAATTAAATAAATAGAAAGAAAATAGAGAAATGTTTTTTTTTCTTAATCTAACAAACTAAAAAAAATGTAAAAAGTACAAAAAATAAATATATCAAGATAAATAAAAAGAAAGTCCACAAAAGAAACTTTTAAATCCTTTAAAAATAAAAAAGTTTAAGCAAATTAAACCAAATACATTTTTATAATATTACACTTAAAATAAGTTCAATAATAAAATTAAGAAAAGTAAATAAAATCTGAAAACTTTATGGAAGAATAAGTAAGTTTGCAAAAAATCTCGCAAAATATAGACAAGATGTGAAAAAAAATTGAATAACTTACAAAAAAAAAAAAAAATTAAAAGTAAAAGAAGAAAAAACTTTTAAATGTTGTAAAAATAAGAATTTATTAAGATAAAAATTAAACAGTTTCGAAAAAATGAAATCTCTTCGAAATCTTGTAAGAATATTAAAAAAAAAAGGTGATTGTGAATATGAAAAATAATTAATATTATTTAATTATTTAGCAGTAATTAATAGTACCTATGCACTTAAATTTCAATTAATTGAAATTTAAAAGTTGGACCCAATTGGAATATGACTTAATTGACGTTTGGAATTTATATAATTATAATGACTTAAAGATATAAAAATGTAATACTATTTTTTGCTATCATACAAAAAATTTGTAAATCGTAGGTATTTTGACCATCTGTATTAGCACAATTTTTTAAATTTTATAGAGATTAAAATATTAAAACTGAAATTTCCAGGATTTATCCACAAATTTCTGTCCTTTTTTTTAATGTTTGCGATTTTTCACATGTAGTATTAGGCATCTGGAGAATTGTTAAGTTTTTTTTATTTAAATCATGATTTTAATGCACATTTTCCAATGATTTAAATCGTGATTTAAATCAAAGTGATTTAATTCTAGAACAGCCCTGAAAATAATATTAAGTATTTTTCATATTCACAATAATCTTTTTTTTTAATTCTTACAATTTTTTAAAGAAATTTTTCTTTATTAAGCTGTTTAATTGTTATCTTCTGATTTCTTATTTTTAGAAAATTTTGAGATTTTTTCTCTTTTTGCTTTTGATATTTTTTTTTTTGTATTTGTCTTTTTATTTTAGGATTTTCTTTAATTTTCTTAATCTTATGAAAATTATTTAATATTATTTTACACAATTTTGTTATTATAACATTCACTAAATTTTTTTATTTCGTACCCAGACCTTCATAATTATGTATTTTCATATTTGTAAAAAATAAATACGCTCATTTTTTTGTAAATTTATTCAATTGGTTTTCTCATCTAGCCTATTTTTGAGAGATTTTTTGCAAACTTACTTATTCCTTCATAAAATTTTCGGATTTTCTTTATTTTTCTAAATTTATTGCTGGCTTGTTTTAAGTGTAATATTATAAACATATTTTTGGTTTAATTTACCTAAACTTTTTTATTCTTAAAGGATTTTTTAATTTCTTTTTGTATATACATTCTTTTATTTTATTTTTATTAATTCTAATTTTTTAGTAGATTCTAACCAAATTTTATTATTTTTTCTACTTTTTACTTTTTTTGCAGTTAGTTAGATTAAGAAAAAGAACATTACTATATTTTATTTGGTTTGATGAATTTATCATTATTATATTACCATCATTATCATATTACTCCATTTTCTTCCTATTTATTTAATTTTCTTGACGTTTCTCTATTTTTGTAGTTCTTCCTTGCGTTTTAATTAATTTTTTAATTTTTGTCATCATTTTACCATTTTCTTAGAACTAAATATTCTCATTTTAACATCGTTCTTCTATTTCATAGAATTTTTTTTCTTTTAAAATTGTTATTAATTTTTTTTTTTCAATTTGTGAAATAATTCTCTAATTTTCCTAATTTTAAAATTTGATTCTTTTTAGTAATATTTTTTAACGGTTTTTTAATTATCTACATATTTATTTTTTTAACTTAAAAAAATATGTCCGTAAATAGTTCAATTTTTTTAAAAGAGTTTCTACTTTTTTTATATATTTCTATGTCCCTGTTTCATTGATGTGTTGTTTTTTAATTTTTTCTTCATTTCTTTAATAATGTCCATAACATTTTTTATTTATAAGAATTTTCTCATTTTTTTATTAGACTGTTTTCTTATTTTTTTACGTTTTTTTTTACAATTAATTATTTTTTCGTTGCTTTTTTGTATGAATTAGAAAATATTTTTTGGGAATTTTCTCATTTATTCGACATGGTATATATGATTTTGATTAAATGTTTTATTATTTATTATTTCTTATAAATGTTCTCAGTTTGAAAAATAAACTACTTACAAATAAACATTTGGAGATTTTATATACTGATTGTATTTAAAAAAAATCAATTTTTGATTTAAATTAAAAAAAACCAATTTTGTTGATTTTTTAAAAAAATCATGATTTTTTTCAGCCCTGAGTAAAACTACATAGTATCAAATATTTAGTTCATATATCTCTTTATCAGTCTCATTAGATTGATATTTTCAGTGTAAAGCTTAGAAATAATTAATATTTAAAAATAATATTATTTTTAAACAGATTTAAAGTTTGTACAGTTTAATGCTTATAAATAATTAATATTTTTAAATAATACTGTTTTTGAATATAATTTAAATATTTAATGTTAGACTTTTCTTTAATATAATATTTTAAATAAAATTTTTAACAATTATAATTTTTAAAATATATAAACTTCAATCTGACATAAGTTAGACAGGTTTTTTTCTTTTGCGCATTTGATTGTGTCCTTTGATATTTCGAATTTTAGAAAACTGTCGCATTCGTGTTCCTAAATAAAATGTGATGACTTTTTAATTACTTCTGGATCTTTTGGAACTAAAACGAAATTCACTTTTTCCCGCAACTATATCCCAGCCGGAATTGCATCCAAAAACTTTGCATTTCGCACCCATTTTAAATAAAAGCTCTTATTACATTTGTTTAAAAATACTCAATATTTTTAATATTCTTCAGAAAATATCAGTTAAAATAAATACAATTTAAAAAAAACAGTATTTTTCACGATTTGTTTACTGTTTGCCAGCCATTGTCAGCTCGAGTCAGCCCAACTGACATGCAGCGCCATAGTTTCGCTTAGTCAACACTTGTGTCTTTTTCAACTCGAGAGTTTCAGGGGCCTGAATTGGACACATACTCGAGAAGAGGTTATGTTTGAAAACATTATTTTGTTTAAAAAAAAAAAAAAAACTAACTGTTACTGTAATTTTTTCTAGACAAAATGTTACAAAAGTAATTTAAAAAAAATACATTAAAAATTATAAATTGAATAAAAATTAAAGATTTTTTCGATTCTGAAACAAATTTATAGTTTGTTTCGTTTCTCTAAAAGGTTTCTGAATTTTAAAAATCTTTAGTTTTTATCCAATTATGAGTTTCGATAGTTCATTTTGTTTTAAATTAAATTTGCTACATTTTTTCTAAAGAAAATTACATTAGAAGTTAGTGTTTGTATTTCAAAAAGCAAAACAATGACGGCAAACATAACCTCTTCTCGAGTATGTGTCCAATTCCTTCTTAAGCGTAAAAAACAACAAAAATAAATTAAGCTATTGGTATCCTTTAAAAGAATGACAAAATCTGGAAATTTTAAAATTAAGGGTCTATAAAACAGTCAAAATTAAAAAATATATTGAGAAAATGTGAAAATATACGTAATTAATTAATTCAAGAAATATGGCAATTCTATCTCAAATATTAGTAAGTTTAAGAAAAAAGACCTAATTAATTTGTGTTTTATTTTGATCAAGATAAAACATTTCCCTGATTGCTAAAAATTTGTCAAAAAATGTGTATATTTGAAAATTAATAATATTAATCTTATTTTAAATGCTTGTTCTCGTAATTTAAAGACAATGACACTAATTTTCAAAAATAATGAGAAATAAAAAATTTTTTTAATCTCAATTTAAGGAGTTTCTCTCCATTTACATAACCTCAAACTAGAAAGTCATTTTTCACTCGATATAAAAATATTATTTATTTATTTATTTCGTTTAATTATTTAAATTAATTTCACTAAATTTTGAAAGATTCAGTTATACATTTTTTAGAAAAAAATTAGTTTGAGCTAAAATTTGTTGTCAAATAATAATTATTTAACATTTTATGTTTTTTTTTAAACTCAATTAACAACTGCAATTTTCATCCAATTCTGACAAATAATAGCTCATTTTTCTCGTTGAAACATTCTTTACAATTCCAATTGTTGAATTTTCTTAAATTATATTCTGTTTGAAAAATACGCAAAGAACAAATTTTATTTGTTTAATAATACCTTTAAAAAAAAATTATTTTACAAAACCAAACTAATAAAAATGTAGACACTGTTTCAAGAAGAAAAATAAACTATTATTAATTAAAATTAGATGCAAATTACAGATTTTAACTAGATTTAAAGAAAAAACGTAAAATATTAAATAATTATTATTTGACAACAAATTTGAGCTCAAATAAATTTTTTCTAGAAAATGTACAATTGGATCTTTCAAAATTTGGTGAAATTAATTTTAATAATAGGTTTATTTGATGGGAAAAGCGATTTTTTAGTTTGAGGTTATGTTAACGGAGACAACCTCCTTAAATGCTTGAAAAATCCATAGAAAAATATACCTTTCAAAGAAATAATTATCCGAAATTTATTTCCCGTGTGTAAAAATAATCTGAATGAATACAAAAGTGGATTTTTTGGTTTTAATACGTGATACGTTATAAAGTTAACTTTTTAAAAAATTATTTGATTTCCGGAGAATTAAAAAAATTCATTTTAAGTCAAAATTTAAATAAACTTGGGTCAGGAAGATCTTAATGATATTTTAAGTAATTTCACAAAGTTTGGTCTAAAAATATTTATTATTTTAAGAGAAAGTTTACGGACAAATTTTGCTTATACTGATGACGTCATTGATCATCACATGGTCTTAAAAAGGAACTCTTAATAACTGTAAAATTATCACTGAACATAACCTAAAATTTTTTGCTGCTTATGTGACCATTAGTCTTTTAACTGTTTAAAAATTAAAATAAGGTATGGGGGAAAGTGGGAAGCAGTGGATCATTTTATGTTTGAGAAACGATTCAATGAAATCTTTCAAGTTCTAGATATAAACAAAACTTCATTTATATCTAGAGATTTTATGCATTATTTCAGTAGTTTCTCCAAAAAATGAAATGATCCTTTTCTCATTTTCCCTTGGATAAAAACTTGAATAAAAATTGAAATAAAAACCATAAATTTACCTGAGGTAGGAGCACCGATTTGTTGTTCTCCATTGCGCTTGTCACCTAATACAAATAACAACAATATTAATACAATTTTTCAATCCAAGCCACAAAACTTGACAATTAACTATTAAAATGAATATGAAAGCATGCTTGGAATATAAAGATAAACATCAATGATCCAGATTCATAGCTCGAAAATCCCAGCAATTCTCTCAATAGTCCATAACTAAAATAATGATTTAATTAGTCAATTCCAATCCGAGAAAGCCGTTGAAAATCCATCTAATCTCCATCCACGTCTTCTAAAAAGCTTACAAATTCTCATAAAAAATCTGAAGAAATAACTCAGTCGATAAAGATGACGTTTCTTCCAAATCTAAAATCATCTCCTGTTAAAAATAGGAAAAATAATAAAAATAAACACAAGATAAGACACACACACATTTCAAGTAATTCGTAATCTGGAATCGTTCCTGAAAATAAACTCAAAAGAAAATCGTCCACAAGAGTTGCGCCGCTTTTGATGGAAAAAATCCGCAATTTATCTAAGAGTAAGAAAGAGTTTAAAAGCAATCTAAAGTGCAGCTAAATATTTTCGCTTACGATAATTCAGGGAAAGCACAGTCTGTTTATTATCAATCATCTCGAGTGGAAAAATTCAATTTCCAGAGATTGGTTTAAAAACTCGATGAAAAGTCAGATTTGAGAGAGAGTTTTTGAGAATTAGGATTGTTTCTTGGATTATAATGAACGCGGTATTATTCTCTCTGAATAAAATAAGATAAGGATGCTAAATCCTTGGCAGAAGGTATCCAGCACATTCCCTCCCAAGATACCGTGAACTACAGACCTGGATGTGTGGGTGGCATAAGCGGCTTGACTCTTTCATCGGAAGCTGGACCAAAACCGGGCTGGGACGAAGAGTGCAGAACTGCCCGATGACGATCTTCTTCTCTGTTTAAACAGTCGAGTCACATTTTATTAATAATCAATCGTCAAATCATTTAAAGGGGTTCTTTATCATCCACTAAGCTTCCTCCGAATTTTCTGAAATACACAAAATATTTAATAAAAACGGAAAAAGAAAAAAAAAACATCATCTCTTCCTTTTCTTTTCTTCCATGTTCTTCCTCGGTTAAACTAGAGAGCGGCAAAACTATTTCTAAACAAACACAGGGTGGCCACTTTTTTTTATCAAATTAAATTCCCGGTCAATGTTTTAGATTTCCTGGTCACAAATTTTAGAACAATTCAAAAATGGTGTTTTTAATTTTGCGAAATTTGACTTTATATTTAAAATATAACTTTATACTTAAATTTAATATTTACGTATTCTTATAATTTTATTAATTATAATTGTAGCTTAAAAAGTTTTGTTATCACAAAATATTAAAATATAAATTTTTGTTATCTTGAAGATTTAAAAAGAATTATGTATTATAATTCCACTAGTAACGTTAACAAACTTTGCATTGTTGTAGGTTATTTACAACTATAAATTTTTGGAATTTCAAATAATGAAAATAACGGAATTAAAGAAGATATTTGAAAAATGACGAAAGAAATTGACAGTTGAAAACAAAATTCGAAAAATAGCTACATAATTACACAAAAGGAAAAGAATAGTTTAAAAAATTAAACAATTATTAAATTCAAACAATTGCAAACTGAACAACTGGATTAAAAATCGAAAAAAATAATTGGAATTAAAGAAAATAATAAAAAATTGAGGAAATAAATTGAAAATTTAAAAATTAAATTAAAATTTGAAAAAATAATTGATAATTGAAAAAACTTACAAAATTGCGAAAATAATTGTCAATTGGAAAAATTAAACAAGAAATATTCAATTATAAGAAAATAATTGCAAATTGAAAAATTAAGAAAATTATAGGAATAATTGTTGGAAATAATTGTACATATAATAACTGGATTGAAAATTGAAAAAATAATTCTAAATTGAAGAATGGAATTGAAATTTAAAGAATATACTTAAAAATAAAAAATAAAGTAATTTAACAAAACCGAGAATTAATAAATATAGAAGAAAACAATTTATAACTGAAGAATGTAAATAAAAATTAAAGAACGGAATTAAAACTTAAAGAAAATAATTGAACAATTGTATTTAAAATTAAAGAAACTTAATGACAATCAAAAAAAAATAATATGCAGAAAAAAGCAATAATTTTTTAATATTAAATAAATAATTGAAAATTGAAAAGTGGAATTGAAATATGAAGAAAATAACTAAAAATTGAGAAGAATAATTCTAGAATTGAATAATTGAATTGAAAATTTAAAACAATTTTTATGTGTGAAACAAATAAATGAAGAAATCCGAGAATGATTGAATATGGGGAATTAATTAAAAATCGATAAAGATAATTAAAAATTAAAGGAAATATTTGAGAATTAAAGAAAATAATTTACATTGGAAGAAATAAATTACAATTTGAAAAAAGAATTGAAATAAATTACAAAATGGCGAAAATAATTGTCAATTGAAAACAAAATTAAGAAAATGGCTAGATAAATACACAACCCAAGAAAATAATTTTAAAAATCAAAGAATAATTATAAATTTTTAATATAATTGAAAACTGAAAAAATTGTAGGAAATAATTAAAAATTGAAGAAAATAATTAATAATTAAAGAAAATAGTTGAAAAACGAGAACAATTGAAAAATTGATGAAAATATGTGAGAAATGACGAAAATAATTGTCAACTGGGAACAAAATTCGAAAAATTACTAGATTAATAGACAACTGAAAAAAATAATTGAAAAAATTAAACAAGAATTATTAAATTTAAAGAAAATAATTGTAAATTGAAAAAATAGGAATAATTGTTGGAAATAATTGCACACTTAACGACTCGATTAAAAATCGAAAAAATATGTAAAATTCAAAAAAATAATTGAGAACTGAAGGAAGCAATTAAAAATTGAATGGAATTGAAATTTAAAGAATGTGCTTAAAAATTAAAAAAAAGTAATTGGAAAAACTTGAGAATTAATTAATAAAATAGAAAACAATTGAAAACTGAAGAATGGAAATTAAAATTACAAATCGGAATTAAAGAAGAATCAGACAAACAATCGGAACAAAAGTTAGTCCAAATGAATAATTTTGATTTTTGATATAGAAGACACATAAGTTAATGAAATTTTTTCAGTGGAAGTGTGGACACTTGTATTTTTTACAAACTGAGACCTTAAAAATTGCAATTTAATGAAAATTAAAAAAAATTGACGTTGGAAACGATTATTCAATTTGGGTTAATTTGCACCTTAAATTGAATAATCGTTTTCAACGTCAATTTTTTTTAATTTTCATCAAATTGCAATTTTTAAGGGCTCATTTTGTAAAAAATACAAGTGTCCACACTTCCACTGAAAAAAATTTCATTAACTTATGTGTCTTATGTATCAAAAATCAAAATTATTCATTTGGACTAACTTTTGTTCCGATTGTTCGTCTGATTCCTCCTTAAAAATTAAAGAAAATAATTCCATTTAATTGTAGGAAACAACTCTTATTTTTATTAAAGAAAATAATTGAACAATTGTAATTAAAATTAAATAAATTTAATAATAATCGAAAAAAATAATAGAAAAAAGATGGTAATATTTTAATATTAAAGAAATTAATTGAAAATTGAAAAGTGCAATTTAAATATGAAGAAAATAACTGAGAATTAAAGAAAATAGTGCTAGAATTTTATAATTGAATTGAAATTTTAAAACAATTTTTATGATTAAAAAAATAATTGACAAACTCCGAGAATTATTTAATATTGCGGAATTAATTGAAAATAGATAAAAATAATTGAAAATTAAAGAAAATATTTGAGGATTGAAGAAAATAATTAAAAATTGAAGAAATAAATTGGAAATTGAAGTATTAAATGGAAATTTCAAGAAAATAATTGATAATTAAAAGAAAAATTACAATGTGACGAAAATAATTTACCATTAAAAAAAATAATTAACAATTGAAAAAAAAATTTAAATTAATGAATAATCATAAAATTATTAGATCCACGAAGAAATTTCCGGTTTCTCGATCAAGTGGCCACCCTGAAACAGCATTTGAAAATTTTTCTTTGTCGAATTCCCGTATCGTAAATTATATTTATTAATAACAATACAGGGTGCCCACCACATTTTTGTTTAAAAACTTGATGACTTTACCTAACGAAAATAATTTTTTGCTGATTTTTTTTTTTAATTTATTTTGCGATTAGATAGGAAAATAAAGTTTAAAAATTTTGAAATACTAAAATAAAAATTTATGCAATGTATTTTTTTTCCGAATGGACATTTTTAATTTTCCGATTTTTTTGCATTGTAAATTGCAGTTTTCCTAGATTTGTTTTTTAAATTATTTATAACATTATAATGTAGCTATTAATAAAGTTTAATTTTTACTCACTCTAGAAAAGAGATGAAGAAAGTGTTTAAAAGTAAAGACTTAAGAATATTGTTAAAAAAATTAAAAGAACTTTCAAAACACGCAAAAATTAAACATTTTTACAAAAATTTAAATATTATTTGGTTTTGACTTCTTTTTTCAGTTTACATTTTTGGATTTATTTTTATAAATTTACATTTTTAATTTTTTAAATATTTCAGTTCATATTTATTAGATATTTAAACTGAAAAAAGAAGAATGCGAAACCATGCGATAATCTGGGGAAAAAAGTAAAATTAAAAAAGCAAAAAGCATGAAAACCGTGTAAAAAAAGACAAAAAATTGAAAAACTGAAAGAAACAATATAATAAACAAAAAAATCTTAAGAAAGAATTTAACAAAATGCGAACAAGACAAAAAATTACAGGAAGTAACAAAAATATTATGAATAAAAGTGAAAATAATAAAATCGGGTTAAATTTACTAAAAATTGTGGAAATGTAAAAATAAACTAAGAAAATGTAAAAAAATAAGTAAAATGTCTGCGAAAGATATAAAGAATAAATGTCAAAAACAAGAATATTTATTTAGAAAGAGAGGAAATTAAAAAAAAAATTATATGAATAAGCTCGAACGAAAAATTAAAATATATAAATTAAAACAATTTTGAGGACTAGAAAAAAGTACAAAAATTAAAAGATTTAAAAAAAATAAGAAAAATTATGAATAAAATTCGAAAATTGTTGAAAAAAGTATTTAAAACGCTATAAATGAATGCAAAAATAAAAAATTTCAGATAATAACTAGTTTAAAGTTGTTTAGAACTATTTAAAACAACTTAAATTTACTAATTTATTGTAAAAAAAACTGTTAAAAACTTGTTTAAAACTATTTAAAACTTTTATAAAACATTAATACAAGTCTGAAACTGCTTAGGACCAGTTTAAACCTTTTAAAAGTGCTCAAAATTATTTAGAATAGGACTTTATAAAATTGTCCAGAACTAGTCGAAAACTGTTTAGAACTAGTTCAAAACTGTTTAAAACTGTTAGAAACTAACTTAAAACTGTTTGGTACTAGTTTTTATACTGTTTAAAACTAGTTAAATTGTTTTTGAATAAATTTAAAGCTGTTTGAAAGTAGTTTGAACTATTAAAAATAAATTCAAAGTTGTTTGGAATAAGTTAAAAGCTGTTTGGAATAAGTTAAAAACTGTTTGGAACTAATTCAAACATAGTTAGAACTAGTTCAAAGCTGTTTGAAACAAATTCAAATAGAAAATTATCAAGATAATTTTCCGAATAACTATTTAATCTTACGATTGAGTGTCCGAATCCTTCTCAAATTTTGAAAAAGGGAAAAACTATCTCAGAAATTATTCTAAATTTAAAAAAATACAAATTTAAATTTTTCGAGATGTTTCTGTTAACTTTGCATCTTTTTGCAAATTCCGGCAAATTTTTGGTTTCTTCAGATAACTAATTATCTTCTTTTATAACACTGTAAAAAATGAAATTGCATCGAGGTGAAAAACGTGCTATTTTGTAAAATTTGTTGCCGTGTTAAAAAATTCCATTTTACTGAAAAAATTAATAAATATCTTGTCCTTTTTCAAATTCCTTGATGTTCCCTGTGTTTCCTGACTGGCGGGCACCCTGTACTCTACTTAAATATTAA
This sequence comes from Ganaspis brasiliensis, assembly GCA_037103525.1. NCBI lineage: Eukaryota > Metazoa > Arthropoda > Insecta > Hymenoptera > Figitidae > Ganaspis > Ganaspis brasiliensis. The sequence continues at coordinate 2,031,591 of JAZKLR010000003.1, read as the reverse complement.
AATGTTTGAAAGAAATATTAAGAAAGCATTTAAACTCGACATTATTAAAAATCGCCAAACACTCTTACAACTCCCGCTTAGAATCCTTTACTCTTCAATGCAGCTAAATTTTTTCTAGACAAAGAATACTTAATTTAAAAAAATAGTACAGTTACTAATATTTACAACGATGAAAATATGCGCATTAAACTTCTAGTCATCTATAGTTAGAAATCCAGGAAGCACTAATCTTATCAACTTGTACAGCATTTTCTTACATTTCTTTTTTTTTCTTTTTGCAAATCTTGAATTATTATAAATTTTAGTAATTTGCCATAACGAAGAAATGTGAAGACTATAATTATTTTCTATAATAACAGAAAATTATTGTTTTTATGAACGTAGGGAGAGAGAGCTTTTCTGATATGAAGTCTTAGAGCTAGAGACGCACTGAAAGAACATTTATTGCCGAAACCACTTATTAAAAAAGATTCTTAATTATTCCAATTTATATCAATAAGTAAAGTGATTTAATTTTTGGTGATGCCTATTTAATTATAAATTGTATAATTATAAATTATACATGTATAAAATGGAATAATTCTACAATCTGACTCCAATTTTTAAAATAATTCCCTTTTCGAAATATTTTTAATTGTCAATTGCGATTAATTTATTTGACGTGTATCGCAGTTTAAACAGCATCGTGATTTTTCCATGAAGACGTCATTTCACCAAAATATGTAATAGAAATTTAAAAAATACATAATAATTAACGATTAAAAAGAAAATGTTTAAAAAATTGTTTAAAACTACATCAACACGTTCTAGGCAAACATTCATTCGACTTTCACGCTTAATATCAAAATTCGTCATCTGTTATAAATTATTATAAAACATTTTTAGCAGAAGCTTGCAGAACAATGTAGAATCCGTCCAATTGCCGGTATTGTTTGAATCAGTCGCTGGATTACTTACTTTTACGAAAGCATCCGCGTCAGAAGTTTCTAAAATATAGTTAGTACATTGTACAAAAACAAACTTTTTTCATTAACCTCTTAACTGTTACGTTGCCAAGGCATTTTTGAGTCAAGAAAATAATCTTGATGGAAAGATAAAAATTTAAGAGGTTTATAAAGAAAGTTACTGTCCGGGGATAATTTAACTTGAATATATGAGAAAAAAGATCAAGTTTCGATGTCACTGCTCACGGAAAATTTAAGATGACGATTGATAGAATTTATTATACGGTTTTTTTTTAAATAAGAATTTTCTTCAACAGCTATTTAAACTGATTATCTATCATTTATCGACATCTTGAATTTTCCAAATCAGAATCGATCTTAACGATGTAGAAGAAGCGGATTTATAGACAAAAATTACTTTCAAGAAAAAAACTGAAATTTAATTTTTTTACGGAACATTCTTGATCATTTTTAGTTTGACGAATATTTTTGTGTTTATTAGACAAGGGGTTAATAATACGTTAGCAATTGAATATTTAAACCTTTGAAGAAATTGGTATTGTTATTTGTGCGCACATAATTTGTATTTTATGCCCTTCAAAGGGTTAATGGAAAAATATTATAAGATACTTATTTTGTATTAAATAAAAAAATTTGGAGACTTACCCCATGCCGTGACGTTGAGAGGGTGGTCGTATGCCTTGGTGAATCGGTGGTTCCTAAAGTTGAAAAAATAATAAAAGATATAATAAAGAAATATTTTATTGGTGTACAATTTTATTTCCGAAATAAAACCGGGTGGACACTTTTTTTTTATGTAATTAAATTCCTGACCAACTTTTTGGATTTCACGGTCACAAATTTTCGAAAAATTAAAATAGTATTCTTAATTTTGTGAAATTCGCATTTATATTTAAAATACAACTTTATACAGAACCGAACAAAATAATTTAAAAAATTAAAGAATACAATAATTATAGAATTTTAAAATAATTGAAAATTGATTAAAATAATTAATAATTGAAGGAAATAGTTGAAAAAAGACGAAAATCATTGAAATATTGAAGAAAATACGTGAGAAATGACGAAAATAATTGTCAATTGAAAACAAAATACAAAAAATGACAAGATTAATAAACAGCTGAAAAAAATAATTGAAAAAATTAAACAAGAAATATTAAATTAAAAGAAAATAATTGCAAATTGAAAATTTAAGAAAATTATAGGAATAATGTGTTAGGAATAATTGCACATTTAACAGCTGGATTGAAAATCGAAAAAAAATAATTAAAATTGGAAAAAAATATTGAAAATTGAAGAAGGCAATTAATAATTGAAAACTGTCGAATGGAAATAAAAATTGAAGAATATAATTAAAAATTATAGAAAATAGTTGAACAAATGTATTTAAAATTAAAGAAACTTAATAATAATCAAAAAAATAATAGAAAAAAGGCGATAATTTTTTAATATTAAAGAAAATAATTGCAAATTGAAAAGTGAAATTTAAAATTTAAGAAAAAAACTGAGAATTGAAGAGAATAGTTCTAGAATTGAATAATTGAATTGAAATTTTAAAAATTTATGAGAGAAAAAAATAATCGAAAACACCCAAGAATTATTAAATATTGAAGAATTAATTAAAAATCGATAAAAATAATTGAAAATTAAAGAAAATAATTAACAATTGAAGAAGTACCCAAATTAAAATTTAAAGAAATAAATAAAAATTTGAAAAAAAATTACAAAATGACGAAAATAATTGACAATTGAAAACAAAATTCAAAAAATGCCTAGATTAATAGAAAACTGGAAAAAATAATTGAAAGAAATAAACAAGAAATACTAAATTTAAAGAAAATAATTGCAAATTGAAAAATTAAAAAAATTATTAAAATAATTGTTGGAAATAATTGCACTTTTAACAACTGGATTTAATATCGAAAAAAATAATTGAAAATTGTAGAAAGCAATTAAAAATTGAAGAATGGAATTGAAATATAAATAATATATTTAAAAATTGAAAAAAGCCGAGAATTAATTAATATAGAAGAAAACAATTGAAAACTGTTAAATGGAAATAAAATTGAAGAATGGAATTAAAAATTATAGAAAATAGTTGAACAAATGTAAGAAAAAAGTGAGAATTGAAGAGAATAGTTCTAGAACTAAATAATTGAATTGAAATTTTAAAAATTTATGAGAGAAAAAAATAATTGAAAAAATCCGAGGATTATTTAATATTGAGGAATTAATAGAAAATCGATAAAAATAATTGAAAATTAAAGAAAATATTTGAGAATTGAAGAAAATAATTAAAAATTGAATTAATAAATTGGAAAATAAAAAATTCCATAGAAATTTTAAGAAAATAATTGATAATTAAAAGAAAAATTACAATATGACGAAATTAATTAACTATTAAAAACAAAATTAACAATTGAAAAAAAATTCAATAAATGGTGAGAATAATCGGCATTCGAACAAAGTTTTTTTTTAAATTATTGCATAATCATAAAATTTAATAAAAATAATAAATTGTTAATTGAAAACTGATGAAAATAATGAAAAAAAAATGGGTAGGAAAGAAATGAAAGTTGAGAAAGTCAATTGGAAATTGATGAATTGTATTGAAATTTCAAGAAAATAATTATTGATAATTGAGAAAATACAAGAATTTTTGAATATTGTTTAAAATAATTGAAGAACGAAGAATGCAGTTGAAAATTGAAGAAAATAATTAAAAATTAAAGAAATGAATTGAAGATCAAAGAATTAAATTGAAATTTGAAGAAAATAGTTGATAATTAAAGGAAAAATTACAAAATGGCTAAAATAATTAAATATTGAAGAAAATAATTGCAGGCCTCATACTCAGTTTTGCAACAAAAATAGTGTCAAAAGTGGCAAAAACTGTTCAAAAAGGTGGCAAAATAGTGGCATATTTTTGTTAACAAATATATATAAATCTATTTATTTATTTAATCTTATGGTTGTAAAAATAATAAAAATGAATACTATTACTGTTTTTATTTTATAAAATATATTAAAAATACATTAATCAGGGTTGCCAGGAAAACATAATTTGAAAATTCCATGACTTTTCCAGGTTTTTCAGACCATTTTCACAAAAATTCCAGGTCCAAATATAAAATATTCAAATTAAATGAATAATAAAATATCAATCAGAGTATCGAGTGACTTTTGAAGAAAATTGAAGGCATTTTAAAAAGGTTTCAAGATCAAAAATAATTTTTTTTTAAGTTTACTTTTGATGTAATATTTTTAATTTTGAGATTAATGTTGTTCAACAATTTCGTACTAAAAACACAAAAAGAAATAATATATTCATATTATTTTTCATCAAATTCCATTACCAAATACAAAATAAGTAGCAACATTAACACGCGCCCAAGGGTCGAGAAACTTTGCATTATTGTTGAAGAATTGACAATTAAAAACAAAATTCGATAAATGATTAGATCAATAGGCAACTGAAAAAAATAATTGAAAAAATTAAACAAGTAATATTGAATTAAGAAATTCAGAAACAAGAAAAAATTAAGAAAATTATAGAAATAATTGTTGTAAATAATTACAAATTGAACAACTGGATTGAAAATCGAAAAAAATTGAAGAATGAAATTGAAATTTAAAGAATATAATTAAAAATTGAAAAAAGTAATTAAAAAGCTGTTAACTATGGAATATAGAAGAAAATAATTAAGAACAGAAGAATGTAATTGAAATTTTAAGAAAATAATAAAAAAATGAAGAAATGAATAGAAAATTTAAGAATTAAATTCAAATTTAAAAAAATAATTGATAATTAAAAAAAGGTGAGAATTATTGAATATTGAATAAAATAATTGAAAATTAAAGACTGCAATTTCAAATTGAAAATAATAATTGCGAACTGAAGAAATAATTAAAACTTGAAGAATTAAATTAAAGATTAAGGAATTAAATTAAAATTTTAGGAAAATAATTGACAAATAAAAAAAAATTAGAAAACTGTCGAGAATGATCGACAACAGAAAAAATCATTTTCAAAATTAAGGAATAATTATAAATTTAAAGAAAAATAATTATAGATTCAAAAATTTGTAGAAAATAATTGAAAATTGCGGAAAAAAATTAATAATCGAAAGATATAATTGAAAATCGAGCAGAATAAATGAAAAATTTCAGAAAATATTTGAAAATATTTTGTACGAAAGGGCTGGTCCCGTATATTCAAATAAATTCAAATTCAAAATAATAGACAATTATTGAAAACAAAATTCTAAAAAATGACTAGATCAATAGACAACAAAACAAAAAAATTGAAAAAATTGTAGTAAGTAATGATAAATTGTAGAGAATAATTAATAATTGAAATAATTAAGAAATGATGAGAATAATAATTGGAGAAAATATTAAAAATTGAAGAAATAAATTGAAGATTAAGGAATTAAATTTAAATTGTAAGAAAATAATTGATAATTATAAAGAAAAATTACTAAATAACTAAAATAATTGAATATTAAAAAAATTCTTGACAATTGAAAAAGAAGTAAAAAAAGTTCGAAAAATGGCGAGATTAATCGACAATAGAACAAAATTATTGGAAAAATTAAAGAAAAATTATAAAATTGAAGGAAAATATTAAGTTGTCAATTAAAAACTGAAGAAAATTATAGAAAAAATGTTAGATAATAAATGAAAATTGAAGAAGATAATTAAAGAATTGTATTGAAATTAAAAAAAAAATTATTGATAATTGGAAAAAGGCGAGAATTATTTAATATTGAATAAAATAATTGAAAATTGAAGAAAATAATTGAAAATTGAGGAAATAAATTGAAATTTAAAGAATTAAATTGAAATGTGAAAAAGATAATTGATAATTAAAAGAAAAATTACAAAATGACGAAAATAATTGAGAAATGTGGAAATTAATTGATAATTGCAAAAAAAATTCGAAAGCTGTTGAGAATAATCGACAACAGAACAAAATAATTAAAAAAAATTAATGAATAATTATAAAATTTAAGGAGAATAATTTTATATTGAATATCACTTTCTATTCATGATTTCAATCAATGAAGTTTCACAGGAAATCAGTTGAAAAGGACTAAATTGTCATTAATTTTTTACTAATTGATAGATGGAAATAATTTTCAATTTTAGTAACAGCATTGAAAATTTGAATTATTTTCTATTGATCAATCAGGTAAAAGTCACCGACAATTCAGCAGTTTTCAACTTATTTCAAATAAAATATCACTGATTGTAACCATAAAAATATAGAAATTAATTAAATTAATTTTTTAAAACAACCTTTTATAAAATTCCCTGACTTTTCATACGCCAAACTGAAAAGAACACTTAGAATTTTGAAAACCTGATTAAATTAAAGAAATATGAAATACTTCATTAACTGGACTAAGGGGAATATTATTATCAACCTGTCCATTTTTTAATTTTGTGTGATTTGTGATGTTTTAATAGTCTCCAATATTTTAAGGTTTATTTTAAGTCTTAGACTCCTTATTTCCATTTATTTTAACCTAAGAGTTACTTGTTTTCAATTTTTTCCCCGAAAATTAGAAAATTTTACCAACTAGTGGATTTATTTCGTAAAGTTTGGAAAAATTCTCTATTTAAAAATAAAATGGAAATTATTTTTAAAGATTGGAAAAATTTCCAAACATAGTGGATTTTTTCCGAAAATTCGTAAATTAATCCCAGGAATTGGTGGAAAAATTCCAATGTTTCAAGAAAAACTATTTTTATCAAATCATTGGAATTTTTTTCCTCACACAGTTCAGAAACAAATCCTACAATAAACCACAATGCGTTTCCTCTTTTTTGGCCTCTGCTTCAGTTTTTCGGTCATTTTCTTCCGTCTCAATAAAAATAATTTTTAATAATTTTATAATTCCAACCAATTAAATACATTCTTTATAATTGAAGTCTAATACTTAGAGACTTATTAAACATCTGAGTTGAAAATAGTGTCTTTAGTGGCCTTTTTTTTAAAAAAAAAGTGTCATTAGTGGCATTTTTTTCAAAATAGTAGCTAAATAGTGGCATCAGTTGAAAAAGTGGCAAAAAGTGGCAATAGTGGCATGAGTATGAGGCATGTAATTGAGAAATGAAGAAAATAATTGACAATCCAAAAGAAAAATTCAAAAACTGGAGATAATAATCGACAACAGAAAAAAAATTTTAAAAAATTAAAGAATAGTTATAAAATTTAAAGAGAATAATTGTATTTTGAAAACTGTTGAAAATTATATAAAAATTATAGATTTATTTATTAATGAAATTAAAATTATTTGAGCTGATATTTATAAATTAATTTCCGGTTTAGTAACAAATTTCCCGTTCATTTCCCGGTTTTCCTTGTCAATTTTTTAACTTCCGGTCAAGTGTCCATCCGGTTAAAGTATTGTAATAAGTGAATAATTAATGTATTTGTTAAAAATTGAAGATTATATGGATAAGAATAAATTAAGTATCAGAAATAAAAAAAGAATACGAAAATTACCTCTACACCTTCGACATCTGAAAATCTTCGTTTCATTCCTTGAAATTTGTGATGTTCAGGCATTTCTGGTTTTGGCTCCATATGATGCGGTGGCTGTACAGCGTAATGAACCTGAGCTTGAATTTGTCCATTGTGATATTGTACTTGCTGAGCGTGATAATGCATCTGGGCTTGAACTTCAGGTGGTGGCAAATTTGATGCCGGGATTTGCATCTGAAATCATTCCAACTTACATTATTTTCTCTAAAATAATATTTTTTTTCAGAAAAAAATTAGGGGACAATAGCCTAACATGGGCTGGCGCCTAAGACGGACACCTTTTAATATCTTTGAAATAAAGAAACTTATTAAACAATTGAGTATGCAGATATATAGTTGAGATGTATCTAATTAATTTAGAAGCATTTTTTGTACATTTTAACAAAATATAAATAAGAGAAAAATATATTTTTAGCATTGCAAAAGATCAAATACAAACTAGTTTTAAAACTGGAAATTTTCTAATTTAATTGTCATTTGGAATGGAAGTGTTAATTTTATCTCAAAAAATATTCTCTAATGTTTGAAAATCTTACAAATATTTAATTGTTATTTACTTTATATAATTAAAAAACGTAAATATATTAAAAACAAGCCTGCCGCCTAAAACGGGCCCCGTGAATTTATCAAATTTTCGATTAGAGCAGAATCTTTACCCTATGAAGGTACGGTGCCAACAGGTACGGTGCGTAAGTTATCTTAATTTGTTTAAATAACTTTTTTAATTAACAAAATATGCTAAAAAAGCTTATAACACATTTTAATGGCCTTATTTTACTGAATTTTTTGCCACCAAGAAAACTTAATTATCTTTAACCGTTCAGAAGATATAGCCATTTTAAAAAATGTAAACAAACTTCTTATTTTTTAAACTAATAATTGTTTTTACTTAAAACTTCGCGTTTTTGGAACATTTTAACACTAAGAATAAAAATACGAAGATTCATTTCAATCCCTGGACCTACTCCGAAATGTTTTAAAAGACTCATGGACTCGCACAATAATTAATTTAATCTAAATAAGTTAATAGTTTATTTTTTGTATTTAAACTATACTATAGCCAATGAAAAGGCAATTCTCGTGCGCTTTAGCGAGCGTATTTTTTGATAGTAATAATAAAAAAATGTTTAATGGAAGGACGAACAGTACTTTTACAAAAATCAAGAGATTTGTCTAATCTAAAAAAATTATAGACCAATAGCTTGTCTTAACATGTGCCAGAAGCTATACACTGGCATCCTCAAAGAAAGGATATTGCCTTTCTTTGAGCCAGTTTGGAGTGCAATAAGTGAGTCGAGGGTGTAAGAGATGCCTGACAGGTTGTAGGGAAAAACTATTGATTGATAGGTGTATTACCCAAGATTCAATATGCTGGTTTGAAATCGAAAATTGAAGGATTTTTATTTCCTTGTTAAGATGGAGTAATAAATACTTTGGTGTCCGAAGTATGCAAGTTACAGATATATAGAAAGACACAATGCTGCTTTTAAGTGTTGTACTATCACCTTCGACACCAAAATGGTATATATAAAGAACCCATCTTGCCATATGCCCAAGGAGATCAGGAGTCCGTTGTAGAAAACGATCAGTGTAAGATCTACTAGAATTTTTCTCTTTCCACCACTCATCGTATTAGTGCCACTAAGCCTGATATAGTGCTCCAGGATTATAAAAGTAAGGTCATTTAGAGTTTTCGGCACCTGCTGAGAGCAATATCACTCAAAAGGAAGATGACTAAGGGACAAAGTATCAAGTCCTTCTGTTTAAATTGAGTAGATTATATACAGGCTATAAGGTCCGATTGATTGTTCTTATATTCTGTTTTTTGGGAGGGACAAAAGCTTCATTTGTAAGCCAATTAAAGAAGATTCCTAGCTGCAAGCATCAAGCTAACGCATTGGCGGCTAACATGCAAAAAGCTGTTCTTCTGAACTTTCTCAATCTGGTTCGGCAGCATTGTTCATTATAAGTTCCCATTTGGTAGCTCTACAAAAGCATCCAATAACGTTCTCGACAATTGCTTAAGAACATCAGTGGTTACGGATGAGATAACATCAGTGTAAAAAACAGGAATAATGTCTCCAGCAAATGAATCACGCTTCTGCTTACCTACCCGAACGGATGTAGCAAAAGCGGATAAAAGTAAATTCATAAATAAATTTTAAATTAGTAAAATAAATTTCTGGGGTTGCCACACATGTATCTAGAGTGTTTTTCCCAGAGTACAACAGACAGGCACGAGAGAGAGAGAGATACAAAAAATTAAAGGACTGAAGGAGTCTCCTTGGAAGACGCCTCTCTTGAATAAGATGATGTTAATCATCACCTGTTGTTTGTTGGATGTTATAACAAACCTTGTCCTCCACATGAGCATTAACTCATTTAAGAATCTCAAGATGTCCGGATGTACAGTGATCGTCAGATATACTTTAATATATTTCTATAGGAGTTACGTGCTAAAATGTTAAAGCATATCTGACGATAGCTGTACCCTCAAACATTCAAGGAGCTTGATGAACAGCTCATGACTTGTAGAGTTAATGATTTTCGGTAGTCAATCTATAATATAGAGATTAATCAGTTAACCAAACCGAATTGCATCGTCTCAATATTTAATTTATCTTTCAACACCGGAACCTCTCCGTGCTGACACAAACACAAAAAGCCAAAAGGGAGATCTTGCCGAGAGTATAACGTCGCGATGCCGACGCCGAGACAAAAAAAATCCAAAATTAACGACTTACCAATTTCAATACCTCAGAACACAAAACCACCGAAAAATCGAAACCGCTAACCAGCAGGGCTCCTGGGACTTCCGTCAAATTAATTTTATTGACACCAATTATCACAAAGAAAACCTTTTTATTTAACTTAAACGTCTCAATTTAATTTTAAATGTTACAAATTAATAAAGATAATTAATAATGCCGGAGCACACAGCTACACAAATTCGGGGATCGCACGTGAATGAATAACGAGCACATGGCAAACCCCAATCAGCCGCTAAGAAATCCATCACCCTCTCGATTGCACCTAAGGTAAGGCGTCACCTAAAAGAAAAATTCGGATCCTTCCGCTGACCTTCGTTACTATTCGTGAACTTGACCTGCGCAAATCGCAATTTACGAATTCAACGAAGAACGACAATAATCCGCTGATCTAGAGAAAGACGAGAGATACGGATCGACCAGAAAATCAATACTCGGTACTCAGGCTCATATCTCATAATTCAACCACGGTCCCTTTCAATAAATTACCCCAAAATTAACTTAATTAAAGATCTCTAGGGAAAGACAAAATAAATTATAAATGTTGACAATTTACATCGTCACAAATCTAAGCCATCGATAGGTTACGTCGATAAAATATTGAGTCTTGGGTAATACACCTATCAATCAATAGGTTCTCTTTACAACCTGTCTGGCCTCTCTTGCACCCTCGATATTCACTTATTACACTCTAAACTGGTTCTATGAATGCCAATATCCTCTATTTTAGGATGCCAGTGTATAGCTTCTAGCACATGTTAACACAAGCTATTGGTCTATAATTTTTTTGATTAGACAAATCTCCTGATTTTGGTAAGAGTACTGTTCGTCCTTCCACCAAACATTTAATCATTATTATTCATTTCACAATATATGTAAAATAACACAAACTTTTTATAAATTCACTTACCTGAAGTTGACCTTGCGAAGGAGCGACAGGAATCTGCTGTCCTTGATAGAGCCAAGGCGCTTGAGGTGGAGGTGCGTGTGTCGGCGGAGGTACACTTGTCAGCATATTAACGGAATGTTGCATGGGGTCAATAGCTGGGGGAGGAGGCACCATTCTCGGCGGAGGAACGGGCTGTGGAGCAGACATTCCTGGATCCGGCGGGCCAAGTTCTTGGCGCTGATGACCATCGGCAGAAGGAAGTGGAGGCTGGTGCAGTTGCGCGGGTTGTGCTTCATGCACTAGATATGTTTGAGCACCCGAAGGAGGCGGAGGCGGTGGTCCGTGAAGATGTATATGAGGTGGGGGTTGTCCCTCGAACTGTATTCTGTCCATAACACGGTGCTGCTCGTGATTATGTTCAAGTGGTGCCTCAGCACTGGTCTGGAGGACAAACTGGGTCTGCGCCTGGGACACGGGAGCTTGAACTTGTTGATACTGAATCTGGTATGTTTGTGGGATGGGGGGTGGTGGCTGATTTGGCGGAAAAGGAGGTGGAAAGTGTAGATGCAGAAGTGAGGGAGGAGGGTGATGATTCGAGGGAGGCGGGGGTGGCGGTGGTTGTTGCAGATTGACATTGACAGTCTCGATGACGCGAGAGGGAGTTGACGCTCTTTGGAGACTCGGTTGTGTGTAGACGTAAGAAACCGCGGCTCCACTCATTGGCGCTCCACTGCTGGCAGAAACGAAACCTTGATGAACTGGACTCTGGGGCGGCGGCTGGCTCATGACGTACATTTGAGTGACTGGCTGCGCTGAAGTCTCGGAACAAGGTGGTAAGCCTTGAATTTGAAGCGGTTGTCCTGGGTGAATCTGATACTGGACTTGACTTATGGTTGGCGGGGGTCCGATCAGTTGTACTTGACTTACGGACGGCGGGGGAACGAATGTCTGCAACTCCTGTTTTGAGAAATTAATTACGGTATTAATAAACATAGAAATCAACAGGGGATACCACCTAACAGTAGATAATGGCAGAGCACATAAGCTTTAAAAAAAAGTCCTCATTTATTGTTTTATCTTTATTAGTTAACAAAATATAAAACTATTTGTAAAGACAAACATTCTGATGGGTGGGCAAATCGTGCTGGACGGCACTGTATGGTAAAAAAAACTTATTCGAAGAAATGGTATAGAATCGTTAAAAATCAATATTTTTCAATCGATAAACTCTGTTTCTCCTCAGGAGACTTCAAAGAATAATGCCAAACTGTTTTTTAAAACTATTTTTTAATATTAACTGATTTTTATGGGTCTCCCAAAGACACAAAAATAAAAAATAAGCGTTAAAAAGAAATTTTAATTAAATAAAGATTAATTACATGAGCTTGATCGGCAGATTGCATAGGTCCAGAATGCATTCCGGGTCCAGGTGCACCTGCTACTGTAGCCGTAAGAATTGTAGCTGGCAAAGTTACCACGCTACTTTGAGGATGTTGAATTATATCTAGAAGAAAATTTACAGTAAATTTGAGACACTAACATAAATTTTAAATAGACCAAAAATGTCTTTACCTTGGTGTTGTATCGTGACCACATTTGGTTGTCCAACAGCACCGATATTCATCGTTTGAAATTGTGCTGTAAAGAATAATATTATCATTTTTTAAAAAAATTTTTTTAAATGTTAAATAAAATAGTTGTTAATTTTTAAATCGCACCTTGTTGAATCTGTTGTATCTGAGGCTGAGGAATAACTTGTTGTGACTGTACTGGAGGCGGTTGTTGCTGAATATAAGATTGAAGTTCAGACTGCATTGTTTGTATAAGATTAATTGCCAACTGTTTCGCATTTTGAAGTGCAGGAGGATTTGGATGCCTATAATGAAAATTATCGTAACAGTGATGTAAATATTGCACTTTCTGGATAAAACAATTATAATTGTACAAAAAAACTAGAAAATTTGTTAAGAATAACTTACTCAATGTAAAGATGTAAAGGTTCAGGTGATTCAGTTCCTAAAGCAGGGTCAATAAATTGCGATCCTCGTCCTCTGAGCGTGACTGTGGCTCCAGTTTCTCCTCGAATGTACAATAAATTTGATCCCCCAGCGCCAATAATGCGACCCCTCAATCCAAAACCTTCTGGAGCATTTTCAATCCCAACACAAATTTTTTCCTGCAAACAAAAAAGTCGATAAAATAGCAATCATCAATGGAATAAATGTCTAATTAATGAAATGTTGTGTGGTTGATTGAAAATGTAAATTAAAGTTTATAATAAGTGAAAAATTAATAAACTTACGACAGAAGGAACTCCAGAATGTAAGCTCATAAGAGGAGGAGGAGCATTTGTAAATCTACTTGGTCTGTTTAAGGAACTTCTATGTTCAGTTTTGATGATTTCGTTAATTTTCTGTATAGCCACTGTATTTTGGAAAATGAAGATTAGTTACATAATCAGTTATGAGAGAATACGAATAATAAAAATTGTTTTCAAAATAGGTACGTACAATCAATGTTGCGTTTTGTGTGTCCCTGTATGTACAAGTAAAGTGGCCTTTCATTAGTGCAGCGTTGTTTTTCAGGTTCTGTCATAAAACGACCACGTGTGGAAACAGTTGCGCCTAAAATTATTAACAATATATAATTCTGTGGGAAATTGGAACGTGTTATTAAAATGTGAAGAGAACTTAAAAAAACACGAAAAAATCTTTAAATATTACAATATTTTGAAAAAAAAATCCTAAACCTTAAATTTAAAAATGTAAATCAAACATGATACAATTTACGAAAAAAGTATTAGTTTGTAACAAATTTAATGTAAATTTTTTAAAGTTTAAAATTTCTTATCTAAAAGTTTCGCTATTTGGCATTTTTTCCCCTAAATTGTAAAAAACTAATTCTTCTTTAATTTTTTTCAATTTCGAAATTAAAGTTTTTTTTTAAGTTTTTAAAAATATATATTACATGTCAATAAAATGTGTTTAAAGATTGACGTCAATTCCTCAAATTTAAAGAAAATAATCATTGTATGGTGTTAAAATGTGAAAATAAATTTTTAATTTCCTTTGCTATTTTTCTTGACGTGTAATTCGATCAAAAACAAAATAATTTCCGATCGAATTACGGATTAAGCGAATTAGCAAAAAATAGGAAATTAATTTTGACATTTTAACACCATACGATTATTTTTCTTAAATTTGATGAAATGTGACGCGTCGCGAAGAAAAGCACCTAAGAAGCCAAACGGTAATTTTACAGGAGAGTGAAAAGAAGCCGCGTGCGCGCCATTGATTCTGTACAAATCGCTGATGCTTAAATCTTAAGTACGTGAAAAATATTCAATGAAAATGTATTCGGACTTTTGATAATGAAAAAGGAACGTTTAATTAACCAAATATTATCAAAATCCGAAAATCGATTTTTTCCTTCTTAGGTGCCTTTCTTCGCGACGCGTCACAAATGATTTCAATTCTGAAGCAAATTCTATTGACATTTGCTAGATATTTTTAAAAAACTAAAAAAAAACCTTCAATTTCATGACGACTTCTCTGCTTTCCAGGGATTATAAAAGTCATGAGTTTTTCTATTTAAATCAAAAAGTTTTTTTTTTAATATATATAAAATCAGTACTTATATAAAATTTTCAAATGTTTATTTGTAAGTCGTTCATCATTTAAACTGAGAACATTTAATAAGAAATAATGAAGAATAGAACGTCTAATCGAAATCATACAAAATATGTCGAATAATGGGAAAATTTAAAAAAAATATTTTCAAATTCACGAGATTTCAAAATTAAGAAAATTAGGTAAAAGCAACGAAAAAATAATAAATTATAAAAAAATAAAAATGTAAAAAGATAAGGAAACAGTCTATTTAAAAAATGAGAAAATTCTTTTAAATAAAAAAAAGTCTTGGACATTATTAAAGAAAAAAAGAGATTTTTTTAGAAAAGACAACACAAGAATGAAACAGTGACATAGAAATATATAAAAAAGTAGAAACTCTTTTCCAAAAATTAAACTATTTACTGACATTTTTTTAAATTAAAAAATAAATAAGAAGATAAAAAAAAAGTTAAAATATATTACTAAAAAGAAAAAAAATTTAAAATTAGAAATATTAGAGAATTATTTTACAAATAGAAAAAAAAAATGAATAAAATTTTGCATATTTTTAATAAATTTTGAAAGAAAAAAAATTCTATGAAATAGAAGAACGATGTTAACTTGAGAATATTTAGTACAAGAATCAATTTACACAAAATAAAATAAAAGAATAAAAGTCTTCAAAAAAGTAGAAAATTTTAAAAAAAGTGTAGGTAAAAACATCTAATAAACGTTTTCAAAAATTCGTAATTACAAGATAAAAACTAAACAATTTTGAAAGAAGAAAAAATGTTCTAAGAAATAGAAAAATGACGACAAAAGTTAAAGAATTAATTAAAATGCAAAGAAGGCCTAAAATTTGTGAAAAGACAAAAATTTAAATAAATAGGAACAAAATGGAAAAATGTTTTTTTTTTAATCTAACAAATTGTAACAAAAAGTAAAAAGTACAAAAAAATAAAAAACTTTGGTAAGAATCTACTAAAAACTTAAAAATAATAAAAATAAAATAATGTACATAAAGATAAATAAAAAATCAAATGAATATTCTGGTATTTAATTTGATTAACCTAAAATTCTGTAAAATAAAAATTCTTTTAAATTAAAATTCGTTTAAATTGTAATTTTTTTAAATGAAAAGTTGGTTAAAAGGATTTCTGTAAAATGAAAATTCTGTCAAATAAGAATTCGATGACCGAATTTTAATCTTTATAAAATTTAAAAAATCATGCTATAATACAGATGATCAAAATATCTACAATTTACAAATTTTTAGTATGAAAATAGCAAAAAATTGTATTAAATTTTAATATCTTTAAATCATTATAATTTAAATAAATTCCAAACGTTAACTAACTCGTATTCCAATTTGTTCCAA
Organism: Ganaspis brasiliensis; assembly: GCA_037103525.1. Lineage (NCBI taxonomy): Eukaryota > Metazoa > Arthropoda > Insecta > Hymenoptera > Figitidae > Ganaspis > Ganaspis brasiliensis. The sequence goes on along the minus strand of JAZKLR010000003.1, from coordinate 2,015,427 downwards.
CTTTTAAATTTCAGTTAACTCAAATTTAAATGCATATTAATTATTTTTCATATTCACAATAATCTTTTTTTTTTCTTATATTTCTAAGAAACTTCACTTTTTCGCAACTGTGTAATTTTTATCTTATAATTTCTTATTTTTACAAAATTTTAAGATTTTTTTTCCTTTTACTTTTAATATTTTTTTGTATTTGTCTTTTTATTTTAGAATTTTCTTCTTTTTATGCAAATTATTTAATATTATTTTACACACTTTTATTACAACATTGTCTAAACTTTTGTTTCGTTGATTTTCATAACTATTTCCATATTTTTAAAAATAAATACCTTCATTTTTTTGTAAAATTCAATTTATTTTCACGTCTTGTCTATTTTTTGCAAACTTACTTATTCTTTCATAAAATTTTTAGATTTTCTTTATTTTTCTTAAATTATTGTTGAACTCGTTTTAAGTGTAATATTATAAAAATGTTCTGGTTTAATTTGTTTAAACTTTTTTATTTTTAAATTTCTTTTGTGGACTTTTTATTTATCTTGATATATACATTTCTTTTTATTTTTATCAATTCTAATTTTTTATTAGATTCTAACCAAATTTAATGTCTTTTTTTGTATTTTATACATTTTTTTACAGTTTGTTAGGATAAAGGAAAAAAAATTTTCCATTTTCTTCCTATTTATTTAATTTTTTTTTGATGTTTCACTATATTTTAGTCCTTTTTTGCGTTTTAATTAATTCTTTAATTTTCGTCATCATTTTTCCATTTCTTAGAAACATTTTTCCTTCTTTTCAAATTGTTTAGTTTTTACCTTATAATTACAAATTTATGAAAACATTTATTTGATGCTATTATCTACATTTTTAAATTTCTCAATTTTCTACTTTTTTGAAAGCTTTTATTTTTTTATTTTATATTATGTAAATTTAATTTTGTACTAAGTATTCTCATTTAAACATCGTTTTTCTATTTCACAGAATTCCGTTTCTTTTAAATTTTCCAAAATTGTATTCATTTTTTTTATTCTTTGTCAAATAATTCTCTAATTTTAAAATTTCTTTCTCTTTAGTAATATATTTGAACTTCTTTTTTAATAATTTTCTTATAGGTGTATTATTTTAATATAAAAAAAATGTTCGTAAATAGTTTAATTTTTTGAAAAGAGTTTCTACTTTTTTTATATATTTTTTTATGTTATTCTTGTGTTATTAAAAGTTTTTTTTTTAATTTCTTTAATAAACTACTTACAAATAAACATTTGGAGATTTTATCTACTGATTATCTTTAAAAAAAATCAATTTTTGATTTAAATAAAAAAAAATCCGATTTAAATAAAAAAAAATCATGATTTTTATCAGCCCTGGTTTGCGATTTTTTACATGCAATATTGGACATTCGGAGAATTGTGAAGTTTTTTTATTTAAATCATGATTTTAATGCAAATTTCCCAATGATTTAAATCAAGGTGATTTAAATAAATTCCAGACCTGCTGTTTTTCTCTAATAATACCTGAAAATCCATTAATTTCATCCTGGATGTAACCTTTGGTAAGTAATGTACGAGCAGTTGGCGGAGTTTCATTGATTTCAAATTCAGCGGTGTACATTTCTGCTCCTTTAAATCCACCGTTTGACGATGGTGATATCTAGAAATAAAATAAAACAAGTCAAAAAAAAAGATTTATTAATAAAGAAGAAGCTTTGCTAAAAATAAGCATTTTTTTTGTCAAAAAATCAAAATGAAGTAAATGAAGTAGGATAGATGTACCATTTTTGTCCACAGCACCGGTTTTGGCCAATTACTTCTTTTTTAATTTTATTAATTTCTCGGTTACTTAGTATCATGTATTATGACAAAACTTCACTTTATAGATCATTTTACTGATAACTATCGAAAATAAATACAATATTTTACTGCATTTTATACGAATAATAAATCTTAATGCCTAGATAATGATATAAAATTGTTTTGTACGGTTACACGTTTTTTTTGTTATTACGTAATTTATATTATTTTAAATTAAATTTTCTTTCGAAAATAAATAAATAAAGTTACGCTTACATGCGTGTTTTTCATATTTATCAAAGCAAGTGAAAATGATGTATAGACAATAGAAAATGATACAATATCCAGAAAAAAAAGTGAGTTAAATGTTATTTAAATAAACAATAATCTAAACGAAATTATTAACTTCAATAAATAAATAAATGTGCAATAAATTTTGGTATAAAAAGAACAATATTTATAAACTGTTTATATTGAAAGCTTTTTTTAACCTGCAAAATGTCTGAGGGTATTTTATCTTTTTTACAATAATTTATAATAATTATAATAAAATAATAATATATTGAAATATTACTATCATGTGATGTTTTTTCCAAAAGAGTATTTTAATTAAAAATAATTTTTTAAAATTTTAAATTTTAAAATAAATTTTGGTATAAAAACAACAATATTTATAAACTGTTTATATTGAAAGCTTTTTTTAATCTGCAAAATGTCTGAAGATATTTTATCTTTTTTATAATAATTATAATAAAATAATAATATTTTGAAATATTACTATCATGTGATGTTTTTTCCAAAAAAGTATTTTAATTAAAAATAATTGTATATTGCAGTTTCTACTTGTTATAATAATCTACAAGTATTATAAATACCATTGAAATTATTCTTTTCGACATGATTAACATTTCAACAAATGTTTTTCTTTCATAACTTATGCGCTTTTTTGTAATTCTTTTTTCTAAATAGAATTATAGATGATTAATATTATGTATAAAAGTACAAATTAATGATTTTTATCCAAATTTGTATTATTTTACATTAATTTTCAAAACTGGAAAAAACTAGTGAAAGTCAATTTTAGAAATATTTATAATTTTATAATAGGTATTTTTCTTGTTTTCACAGACAACAAAATCAAAAACTAGGAAGTTCAATTAATCTAATTCATTATATGTATTTATCCAAAAAATAAATGTGTTAGACTGTTCGTAAAATCTAAAACCGGCCAAAAACGGTACATCAATCCTAGTAAAAGATTGACTGAAAACGAGGACATTTTTTCAAATAAGACAAAAATCAAGAATTAATACCTTGTTGTTAGCATCTGTATTTCTCAGTTTTCCTTTAGCCATAAGTATATTACAAGGTCTATTAATTTTCAATTGAGACGTCATCCACTAAAGTAGAAACTTAATCAAAATTTCAAAACAATCGTCTGTAAAAATTTTGAAGATATAATGATAATAGTCTTAAAAACTGAAACCAGCATTTAGCAAAATATAAAAAATACTCACGTCGATGCACTTCGAATTTTCGAAATGCAAAAAATCTCATGTTCGTTTTGGAATTGATCCAATTATGTATCACGTTTTCGTTGAAAACAGAACAGATAAAATAGTCTTAGTTATTTTAATTAAGTAATTCTTGCAATCCATCAATAATACAATTTAAAAATCGGTCCCAATTTTATAAAATTTTCATCTCAGAATGAGAATTTTTCACAAATTTGCGCAAATTGCGAATAACTTTTGCAAATTTTTATGTAAAGATACATTGTATCATGATGAGATGCACTGCATTTAAAGTTGCAAATATCAAGAAAATGAAAAATGTACAACACTTATGTTTTACGGAACTTTTACACAAAAATTGTGCCTACAATAATATCAATAAAAGTCATAAATGCGCTTGTTGTTCGACTTGAAAAATTATAGGTTAAATTGATGCTGCGCTTTGCTTTTCACTTCACTTTTTGTTTCAATTTTCAATTTCATGATGACTTTTATCTGCTTTCTTTCATTTATTCTCGTTATCCTCAAAAAAAAAAACAAGGTTATCTCGCTAACGTCAGTGATGGCTAGATCATTTTCAGTTTTCGACATTTTGACGTTAAGTGCGTTAATTTACGTAGATATTTCGGAAACACTTTGCTGACCCAACCTTGTTTATTTTCTGTTACCTACCTATCCTTGCTGAAAATGCGAGAGAATAAAGTTACTCAACCTTGGCTTGAATTATTTCAAGAACACGTGCGTTTGTTATTGTTCTTAATTATATGAATAATAAAACATTTTTTGTTTTTAAATAAAAGCCAAGTTTTAAATATGTTCCAAATGCATTATACTTTTAAAAAAGTAGGTATATATATTCGCTATATTCAATATTCATTTATTAAATTAATCCTGATTCCTTTAGATTTTGTTGAATATAGTTTAGTGAAAACATCGCTAATAAATAAGAATAAAAGCATATATGATAAAGAATATTTTATTTCGAAAAATTTGATATAAGTTTAATGATTAAAGGTAAAAGAACAATGATAATATGTGAGAGAAAAATTATGCTAATTAATACACGGAAAAACTTACGATTTTTTCCGGTTTTCACCTGTAGTAATTTTAGAATTGTAAAATTCTCGGTAATTTGAAATCTGGTTATATTCTACAGAATATAACTAAAAATTGTAAATATTTTAAATATAATATTAAAAAAAAATAATGTCAAATTTTGCAAATTAATTTAAAAAAAAAAAATAATGAAAACGATTAAAATTGTCAAAAGTAATTAAAAAATCATATAAATGTTTTAAAATTAAAGATAATAATTTAAAATTGGGAAAAAATACTTGAAAATCTTAGAAATAAATTGAAAAAAATAATTGAATTTGAGATAAATGATTATAAATTTAGGTAATTTATTTATTTGTTTATTTAATTATTAAAAAAATAATTCAATTTGAGATAAATGATTACAAATTTAGACAATTTATTTATTTGTTTATTTAATTATTAAAAAAATAATTGAATTTGAGATAAATGATTACAAATTTAGATAATTTATTTATTTAATTTATAATTAATTCAGAAATTATGGAAATGATTAAAAATTTAAGAAAATAATAAAAAAATAATATAAATAATTTAAAAATGAAGAAAATCATTAAAATTTGAAAAAATAATTGAAAGAATTACATTATAATATGTTTTAAATAAAGGAAAATTAAAAAAAAATTCAGAAAAATACTTGATTCTTTTTAAAGTTCATAGCAAAAAAAAGAAAATAATTAAAAATTAGAGAAAATAAATGAAAAAAGATTAATTTAAAATTAAAAATAACAATTTTTAATTTAAAAGAAATAATTGCAAAAAATACAGAATATCGGTACATAAAATTGAATTAAATATTTGAAATATCAGTTACATGGTTTAAAATTTCGAAATTATGAAAGGAATTGAAAATGATTAAAAATGGAAGAAAATAATTGGAAATATGAGAAAAATATTTAAAAATGTTAGAGAATAATTTTAAAAAAATAAAAATAATTAAAAATTGGAGAAATCAATTGAAAAATGATTTTAAAATTTGAAACTTGAAGAAAATAATTGAAATATGATAGAAATAGTGACAAGTTGAAAAAATGTAATGAAATTTGAAATATTTATTTATTAAATAAATTTAAAATTGAATAAATAGCAGAATTTTTCAAACTTTTTCAAAGATCCGTTTGTTGGTTTCAACGCCCAAATCTATGATGCGTATAACCTAATTAATAAAATGTTATTAAATAAATAAAAATAAATAAATAAAATAGAAAAAAAATGATATTTGAAAAAAATACTTGAAAATCTGAGAAATTAATTGAAAAAATGAGAATAATTATAAATTGAAGAAAAGAACTAAGAAGGCTAAAAATAATTGAAACTGAAGATAATTAATAAAAAATTTTGTAAATTATGAAAGAAAATGAAAATAATTAAAAACTAAAGAAAATAATTTAAATTTGAGAAAAATAATAAAAAATTTCACAAAATAATTTAAAATTGAACAAAATAAATGTAATATGATGAAAATAATAAAAATTTTTAATAAATATTTGAAATATGATGAAAATAATTAAAATTTCAGATAAATAATTGAAATTTTTGAAAATTATGCAAAAAGAATGAAAATAAAGAAAAATTGAAGAGTTTATTTTTAAACAGAAGAAAATAATTGAAAAGTCGTTTAAAAAGTTGATAATTGAAGACAATAAACTAAATTTTGGGACATTTTGCAATTATTCTCTTCAAATTTCAATTATTTTCTTCAAACTTTAATTAATTTCTTTAACATTAAATTATTTCTCTCAAACTTTGAATATTTTTTTCAATTTTTCAATTATTGTCTATAGATTTTTAATTTTTACACCAGTATTCAATTATTTGTGTCATTATTCAATTAGTTTCCTAATTTTTCAAGAATTTACTTAAAATTCTTTTTTTTTTACACCAGTTATCATATATTTTTGTCATTTCTCAATTATTTTTTTCAAATTACAATTATTTTTGTCATTCAAATATTTTTGAAATTTTATTTGCTTCAACATTTTTGTTATTGTCATAAATTTATTAATTTTTACACCAGAATCAATTATATTTATGTTATTATTCAATTAGTCTCTTCACATTTCAATTATATCGTTAATTTTTTCAATTATTTTCTACAATTTTTCAATTAATGTATTAAATTCTTTATTTTTTACTCCATTTTTGAATTACATTTCTTATTTTCCATTAATTTTTTTTTTACAAATTTCAGTTATTTTTGTCATTTTTCAACTGGTTTCTTCATACATAATATTTTTGCCATTTTTAAATTATTTTCTTAAAACTTCTATTATTCTTATCAATTTTTTAACTATTGTCCAAAGAGTTCAATTTTTACACTAATTTTAAATTATTTATATCATTCAATTAGTTTCTTCACATTTTAATTATTTCGTCAATATCTCAATTATTGTACTTAAAATTTAAATTTTTTACAACAGTCACAAATTATTTTGTTTTTTCAAATTTTAATTATTTTTGTCATTCTTTAATTAATTTCTTGTAATTTCAATTATTCTTGAACCTTTTCAATTATTTTCTTTCAAATTATAATTATTTCGTTTCAATTTTGGTCTTCATTTTTTTATGTTTAATCGATTTTTCAATTAGTTTTGTCATTTTACAATTTTTTTTCAAATTTAAATTATCTTTGTCATTTTTCAATTATTTTCTTCATATTTCAAATTATCTTCTTCAAATTTCAATTATTTCTTTTCAATTTTTATCTTCATTTTTTTATTTTTAATCAATTTTTCAATTAGTTTTGCCATTTTACATTTTTTATTTTCAAATTTGAATTTTTTGGCATTTTTCAATTATTTTCTTCATATTTCAAATTATTTTCTTCAAATTTCAATTATTCCGTTTCAATTTTTCAATTTTTGTCTTCATTTTTTAATTTTTAATCAATTTTTCAATTATTTTTGTCATTTTACAATTTTTTTCAAATTTGAATTATCTTTGTCATTTTGCAATTATTTTTTTCACATTTCAATTATTTTTTCAATTTTTGGATTATTTTCTTCAAATTTGGTTTTCCGATTGATATTGGGGAACCAAAAACTCACTATTTACTCACTTTTTTTAAATTAAAAAGTCACCTTTTTTACAATTCTCAATCAGTATGTCAGCTGGCAGCCTTGATGATTTTATTGAAACACGAATAAAGTAAAAGATATGTTTAATTGAACATTTTGTTATTTTCCATTACAACTAATGTTTGAAGTTTTTTATTTTCAATTACAATTTTCAGTTTTAAGGAGAGGATCTTGGCGAAAACAACGGACATGGAAAATAATAAATTAAAAAACTATCCGTATACTGATGCTTTTAACGGGCACGATGCACCTAGAAAAAAGTACAAATTTGAAAATTATGACCAGAGGATAGAAGAATCTATTGATGAGCAGAAAGTATTCGATAGTGGTAATGTAGAAAAAGTAATTAAAGAAGAAGTACAATTTATAAAAAGTGAATTTCCGGAAGACATACATTATGTAAAAGAAAACACAGTATCAGGAAAATCTGTAGATGAAAATGGTAAGTTTATTAAAAAGGAATAAATTGTTATTTTTATTTTAAATATTTCATATGTATATTTATAGGTAATATTAATGTTACGCTCTTATTGTTTTTCTTATTTTCAAATTTGTAATATTATAATTTAGCAATTACAAATAATAATCATATTTCAAATGTTACTTATTAATATTTCTAAATTGATTTCAATTCAAAAGGTTCCATAAAATTTATGTCGAACTTTCACACCTTCAGATATTTAATCAAATTAAATAATTGTTTACTCAATACTTAAAATTTAAGTTTAATGTCAAAAACAAAACAAAAAATGAAACTTAAACCAAATTAGAATTTTTATTCTTGAAAAAATTACAATTCTCACTACTTTTTATCGTCAGTTTTTTATCAAATTACATAATTATAGATTTTAAATTATTCAATTTTTCACTGAAAATAAAAATTCGTAAGTAGTCGAAGAATTATTTGACCTCAATGGTTCTATGACAATTGAATTTCTGGCGCAAAATTATTGTAAAAATAATTTTGTTGACCATTTTAAATAATTTTTTAATTTAGCTGAAAAATTGAATGCATGAGCCTATTAAATTAATTAGTTTTTAAACATTTCAATAATTAAATTTAATGAAATTTGACAATATTTTTTACAGAATCACAAAGCACAGAGAAACCTTTGTCGAAAAACATCTCTTTTACATCGAGTCCACAAGAAGAAAAGTTTAACACAAAATCTGCAAAACGAAAACATTCGCTTACACCGACGAATAATAAATCATTTAAACGGATGTGTACAATTAATAATAGAATATATTTAGACGAATTAAGGGATTCAAAAGAGCAATTTGATCAAAATTTGGCTAACGAATCATGCAATTCATATTCAGTGAATCAGTTCCTGGATCATTATTCCCATCGTTTAATTTCGTTCATGTATCAGGCAGAATTGTCTATTTTGTCTTTACTTAGAACGTCCAAATTTAAAGAAAAATATTCCTCAGTATCCGTCTCTTTTGGTAACTCTGAAATCTGTCAATTTAACGATATTGTACTCCATTATTCTGAAAAGTCTACTCGCATTAAAATCGAATACGTAGATAACTTTTATAGTGATAGCAGAATTACCTACAGCAGGTTATTTTCAAAAGCCAGAGGAAACTTCTCTATTCATCATTATCTTGATAGTTTCGTAAAGCAGATTATTTCTAATCCAGATCATCTTTTAGATGAAATCGAGTATCTCATTGTTTATACTAATTCTGGTTTAGATATCACGAAAGATAATAAGTTTAAGCAGAATCGGTCTAAAAACTTTTATCCATTTCGGCTTTATAGTATAAGCACCGAAGAAGATAGTAGTTTAAATGATTTTTTATGTACGACCAATAGCGAAGGCTGTGAATTTTATCAATTTTCAACTGAAGAAACAAACCGGGAAGAGCTTTTAAAAAGATTAGATTTTTCGACAGCTGTTAAGAAAGAAATAAATAGTAACGATCTTTGTGAAGAAGTGATAAAAGAAGCATTTTTGGATAAATTTGTTTTAGCAGTTAATCAGCCGTGTAGGGAAAAACTAGCTAGTGTTATTAGGAACGAAATCGACGATAGTAGTAGTAAGAAAAAAGATTATACAGTATTAAGACAAAAAGTTTTTAAAAAATTTGCATGTTTACACAGTGATTCGAAAATCGGCAAATCAGTGCATAATGCGTCTGACATTACTTTCAATTTCAATTCGTTTGTATTCTTCATTCACGACATGTTTTTGCACAAAAAATTCAAATTTCTTAATTTTGCAGAAAAAGGTTCCTTTTATGATATAGCTATAAATTATAAAGGTAAAAATATTCATGTAATTACTATCGAAGCGGATAATAGTATTGATTACGGCCAATTTTTTTCTACTAGGCGAAAAAAAGAAAAAGATCTCTTTTCTCTTAACAGACATTTTGCGTTTTTTATCGAAGAATTGGAACAGGATACAAAATATTTTGTAATTTACACAAACACGAGTATCGAACTTTCGGAAGAAATTACTTTGAAAAAAGGAAGAAGCAAAGATTTTTATCCTTTGAAATTTGATAGTTTAGATGTCCAGGAAAAAAGATTTAAAGTCTTGAAACGTGCGTGTATCAATGAACATAATCTCTATCAATTTGCTCAAGGAGAGACAAGGAAAGTGCTTCTGAATCTGCTAAAGTTGCCTCGAACATTACAAAAAGAAAAAAACGAAGGAAGATTTTCTAGCCAGAATGAAGTAGAAATCAAAGAACGGTTTTTGGATAAACTAGTTTTAGCTGTTAATCAATTTAATCAAAAAGCAATGTACAAGGTAGCAAAATCAGAGATTAATAATTCTGCCGATGTGCCTTATAGTTTTGAAGAACTAAACGAAATTGCATTACGTTGGTTGGAATCTCGTCAATTTGGACCCATTACAAAAGAAATTGTTACCAAAATCTTGGATGATTTAAGGAACGGTAGATCAAGTTTTCAGGAAATTATAAACGACAATAGAAGTGAAGAAATTAATTTTGCGAAAAGTATCGTTGGCAGTGAAGGATCACTGGCATTTAATCAATTCTTACAGTTTTTGTTGCAGGACGAAGGTTCCAAGTATTTGAAAATTTTCAAAAGGCATGGAATAAACAAAACTATCGTTTCGAATATTTTAGGTGGTTCAGGAGTCAAAGCCGTGAGTTCATTTAAAGAATTGTGTGATCTTTGGTTTGATAAAGAAGGGAACAAATCTACGTATCTTAAAACTTTAGAAAAAGAGGAAGTATATTTAGTCAATATTTCGAGCATTTTGAGTAAAGTTAAATCCGAAGCTGCAAACACTTTTAGAAATTTGTACTATCTTTGGTTTGACGACGAAGGGAATAAAACTTTGTACCTTCAAACTTTAGAAAATGAGGGTCTAAATTTGGCTATTGTGGTCGGTATTTTAACGGAAGCAAGATCTAAAGCCCCTACAACATTTAAGGATTTGTACGATCTGTGGTTTGATCCAGATGGGACAAAAACCACATTTTTGGAAACCCTAAACAAAGAGAAAGTGAATTTAAAATCAATAGGCAGTATTTTAATCGGAACGGGCGCAAAAGCACCTATTGTTTTTAACGAATTGTATCATCTTTGGTTTGAATCAACAGGACAAAAATCGAAATACCTGAAAAATTTGGAAAAAGAGAAAGTAAAGTTGTTGAAAATATTCGGTATTTTAAATGGAGCGGGTGCAAAAGCTTCTATAGCTTTTAAAGAATTATATAATTTGTGGTTTAATGGGGATGGAAAAAGAACTCACTGTTTGAGAATTTTGGAAGAAGAAGGAATAAGCTTGTGCGATGTTTCTAGTATTTTATGTGGAGCAGGAGCAGATGCGGGAAAAGCTTTCAATGCTTTGTATTATTTATGTTTTGATTCTTATGGAAATAGAAGTCGGTATTTAATCTTTTTGGAGCAAACAGGAGGAGTTAAATTATCAAATGTATTAAACATGTTGCATGGAGTGGGAGCCGATGCTGCAAAATCTTTCAAAAATTTGTACGATTTGTGGTTTGATTCGAAGGGAAATAGAACCCATTATCTGAAAACACTAACAAGTGAAGGAATAAGTTTGGCAAATATGACGAGTATTTTGCACGGTGTCGGACCTAATGCCATCTCTGCTTTTAAAAACTTATTCGAATTTTGGTTCGATGAGGAGGGGAACAAGTCGGTATATTTGAAAAATTTGGAAGAGAAGGGGATTTCTTTAAATATCTTCTCGAGTATTTTAAGTGGGTCTGGTAATATCACGGCTTTTAAGGAACTGTACCAACTTTGGTTTGATGATGAAGGAAACAAAAGCCAGTATTTGCAAACTCTGGAAAAAGAAGGCGTGAATTTGATAAATGTTTCTAGTATTTTAAATGGAGCGGGAACAAAAGCTGCAACAGCTTTTAGAGATTTATACAGTCTTTGGTTCGATGAAGAAGGGAATAGTACAAAGTACCTAAAGAGGCTGAAAGAAGAAGAGATTAATCTTGGGAATGTGTCGGGTATTCTTTACGGATCAGGAGTAAATGGAGAAGAAGCTTTTAGAGATTTATACGATTTGTGGTTTGATCAAGAGGGAAATAGAACCCATTATTTGACAACTTTTCAAGAAAAAACAGGAGTAAATCTAACCAATATGTTTTGTATTTTAAATGGTGCTGGGTCAAATGCTGCTAAGGCTTTTAAAAATCTTCATGATCTTTGGTTCGATGATGAAGGTAATAAAACTAAATATCTGCAAGTTTTCGAAGAAGAAGGAGTTTCTTTGTCGAATATCTCGAGTATTTTGTATGGATCAGGTGTTAAGGCTCCAAAAGCTTTTAAAGAACTTCACAAAAAAATGTTCGACAAACAAGGAAACAAAAAACAACATTTAAGGCATTTTGTTAAGAAGGAAGGTAAACAAAAGTGTTTTAAATTACAAAATTTATTGGGCATTTTGAGTAAAACAGGGCCAAAGGCCAAAGATGTGTTTGAAGAGTTACACGACTTTTTCTTTGATGATGAAGGAAACGAATCGGAGCTTTTGGTTGATTTTTATAAAGCTGGTTTTAAACCAAACAATTTATCCTCTATATTACGTGAAACTCGAACTAACGCTCCTTTGCAATTGAATAAGTTATATAACATATGTTTTGATAAAAATAGGGAGATATCAGAAGTTTTAAACGATTTTTATAGTATTGGTTTTACTCCAGAAAATCTTTGCGGTTTGTTAAGTGGAGCTCCAGACTATCTGGAAAAGTTTCACGAGTTTTGTTTTGCCAAAGAAACGGAAAGTTATTTACAACATTTCTTGAACGAAGAAGTAGGTTTTTCTGTGAGCCATTTATCGAAAATGTTACATGAGTCAGGAGCCAATCTATGTACTGCTTTCGTCAATTTTCATGATGTCTGTTTTGATCAAGACGGGAACAAATCAAGGAGCATTAATGATTTTATTGAAGTCGGTTTTACTGCGAATGATTTAGCTAATATATTATCTATGTCCGGAAGTAGCGCCGCTACAATGTTTATAAAATTTCATAGAATTTGCTTTAACAACAAAAGCTACCTGAATCACTTTTTGTCCGATGAAAAAATTTTCTCTCCAAGTGTATTATCCCAAATACTGTTTGCTACAAAAACAAAAATTTGTCCCATTTTTGAAAAATTGCATGACTTTTGTTTCAATAAGGATGGAAGGAAAACGAAACAGTTTAAAAAAATTGTAAAGAAAAGTAAAATCAATGTATGTGATGTTTTAGAGAAGAAAGTAAGAAAAGCTTCTGCATTTCTTTTAGATGAGGAATTACAGTTCCAACAAGATAATCAAAGTGTTGGAGGTTGTTCTAATTATAGTTATCGATTGACCCTTTCAGAAAGAGTAGACAATCTTTTAAAGTTGCTTCAAGTAATACCCTCGTTACAAAAAGGAGTACTTACAGAAGCCAAAAGAGATACATTTTTGAAAACATTGCTACTTGCCGTGAACGAACCAAAACCAGACAAATTGAATAGAATAATAAAAAATGAGATTAAAAATTGCAAAGTTTTTTTAAGAGAAGAAGAAATTCAAGCAATGAAATTGCGCTCATCAGAGTTTTACAAATTGAGTCCAATAACAAAAGAAGTTATGGAAAAGCTGACTGATGATATAAAGAACAATAGGTTTAAATCGGAAATTCAGGTTCAAAGCATCAATGAAGAAATACAATTTGCTAGAAGTGTTTGTATAGTTGAAGGAAACTCTGCATACTTTAAGTTTCTGGAGTTTTTAGTGAAAGGAGAAGGAAGAAATTATTTGCAAGTTGTAAAGAGACACGGAATAAAATTAACTAGTCTAACTGTAATGTTAAGAGGATCACGCTCGTTTGCCGTAAGTAGTTTTACTGATTTGTATAATCTTTTGTTTGATAAAGAAGGAAATAAGACGCACTATTTGACAAATTTAGAAGCAGAGAGAATAGATTTGTGCAGATTAACTAGTATTGTACGTTTAGCTGGAGTAGCAGCTGCAACCGCTTTTACAAACTTATATAATCTATGGATAGATGCTGAAGGAAAAAAATCTTCTTATTTAAAAACCTTGGAGAAAGAAGAAATCAAATTAATAAATGTGTCCAGTATTTTGGGTGGAGCAGGACGCTATGCAGGTAAAGCTTTTAAAGATTTATATGATTTGTGGTTTGACGATGAAGGAAATAAAACCCCATGTTTAAGAACTTTAAAAGCCAGTGGAATTGCAGTAGGTAGCATGTGCACTATTTTTACGGGTTCAGGAGCTAGAAGTGCAGGGAGTTTCAAAAGTTTATATGATCTCTGGTTCGACGCAGAAGGAAATAAAACTCATTATTTAATTACTTTGGATGCAAACAACATTAATATCTCAAGAATTGTGAAAATTCTTATTAATGCTAAACATAATGCCATTAAAGTTTTTAAAGATTTATACAATATGTGGTTCGATGCCAAAGGAAATAAAACTCCAGTTTTGACATACTTAGATCGAGAAGGAATAAGTTTATCTGCCGTGACTAGTACATTGACTCGTGCAGGAATACGTGTTGTAAAAGCATTTAAAGATTTGTGCGCTCTTTGGTTTGATGCTGAAGGCAATAGTACACAATGTGTGAAAACTTTGGCTAAGGCTGAATTTAAAGTAGATGATGTTTGCTATATGTTACGTGCTTCAGGTTCGAGAGCTGCTGAAACTTTTAAAGAAATTTTTGATCTATGGTTTGATGAGAATGGACGTAAAACTCATTATTTGACTACGTTTGAAAGAAATGGTATGGACATGAATAATATATCAAGTTCATTGTTACAATCAAGCACTTTCGGACCTAAAACTTTTACAGATTTGTATCATTTGTTGTTTGATGCGGAAGGAAATAAAACCGTGTATTTGAATGTTTTAGATAGAGAAAACGTAACTCTTGCTAGTTTTTCAACGATGTTTTCTATAGGAAGATGTTGTTATGTGAAGAGTTTTAAAGAAATATTTCATGTTTGGTTTGATGAAGATGGAAATAAGACGCAATGTATGAGAATATTAGAAGAAAATGATATAAGTTTAACAGTCTTGTGTAGATTACTACTAAGGTCAGGAGTAAACGTTAAGGAATCTTTTAACAGTATATATGATCTTTGGTTCGATTCATTAGGAAACAAAACTCATTATTTGAATTCTATAAAAAAAGAGGGAATTACGCTTGCCAACATGGCTGTAATTTTGAATGCATCTGGCACAAAATTTGCAGAAACTTTTAAAGATTTAATTGACCTTTGGTTTGATTCAAATGGAAACAAAACACAACGTTTAAAAAATTTAGAGAACGCAGGAGTCACTTTAAACAAAATATATTGGATTTTACAATTCTCAGGTGCTCATGCAGCCTACACTTTTAAAGATTTGCATGATGTTTGGTTTGATTCAGATAATAATAAAACTCAGTACCTAAAATCATTTGAAGAAGAAGGGATAACGCTTTTTTCCATTTGTACAATTTTGTATAGATGCGTTAATATGTCAGTGAAGACATTTAAAGATTTGTACAATCTTTTCTTTGATACAAATGGAAACAAAAGTTCGTATTTGGTTCTTTTGAAAGAAGAAGGGGTTAATTTGAAAAATGTTTGGGGAGTTTTAAATAGAGGAATAGGATCTCCTAAAGTTTTTAATGATTTATTCGATCTTTGGTTTGACAAACAAAAAAATAAAAGTAAATATTTAAAATCTTTTGAGAAAGAAGGAGTGAAGTTGGTAACTCTTTGTCGTGTTCTAAGTGGCTCTGAAGCAAATACTCCTGTAGTTTTCAAAAATTTGTATAATCTGTTCTTTGATAAGAATGATAAGAAGACGAAGTATTTGGAAATTTTAACAAACGAAGGGATCACGAACCATTTTTTGCATATTTTAATCGGAGCCGGAAATAATCTCGGCAAAACATTTGTAGAATTATACGACCTGTGGTTTGACGCACAAGGTAATAAAACTCAATACTTGATAACTTTGGAAAACAATAATCTTACTTTGATAAACACGTCGATTATTTTGACTGGATCCGGAACAAAGGCCGTTAAAGCATTTAGAAATCTTTACGAAGCTTTTTTTAATGAGCAAGGAAACAACGGGAAACGTGATTTGAAACAGTTTATTAAGAGAAAAAAGAAGAGTTTTTCCGCAGCAGATTTATCCGCTGTTTTCAGTGGTTCTGGACCTGGTGCTAAAAAAGCTTTTAGAAAATTCCATAAGACTTGTTTTACTTTAAAGGGTAAAAGATCGAAATTATTGAAACATTTCATTAAAGCTGGCTTTTATCCAAATAATTTATCTTGTATGCTAATTGGCTCAGGAACCTCTGCTTCTTCAAATCTGACAAACTTGCACCAAGTTTTTTTCAATAATGAGGGAGAAACAACAGTACTTTTGACAGACTTTCTTAACTCAGGTTTCAGTCCTCATGATTTATGCTTTATTCTCAGCGGAGCTTCAGGTTCCATTCAAGAATTTCATGGTTTCTGTTTTGAAGAAGAAACGGCAAGATATTTGAATGATTTTCTTAACGAAGAAAATTCTTTTACGGCAAGTCATTTATCAGAGATTCTACATGGTGCGAAAGAAAATATTTGTACAGCGTTGAAAGATTTTCACGATACTTGTTTCGATAAAAAGAGTCAGAAAAGAAAATATTTTTCTGACTTTCTCAAAGTCGGTTTTACACCAAGTAACTTGAGCCATATTTTTGCAATGACTGGAGAAAATGCTTCTTTTGTGTTAAAAGATTTCCACGAATTGTGTTTTAATAAACAAGATTATTTAAATCATTTTTTGTCTGAGGGAAAAATCTTTAAACCGAAAAATTTAGCGAAAATTTTTGATGGACTAGGAAGCAATGTTTGTTCTGTTTTTGAAGAAATGCACAATGTTTGTTTCGACGAGAGTGGAAGTAAAAGAGATTATTTGACGAATCTTTTAAATAATGATAAAAAGAAGATTTCCGACAAGTTGATTAAAAGAGTGAGAAAACTTTTTTTTAAATTCGACCATGAAGTTTCTCTGGAAAGGGATATTATTAATACTTATAGAATTGATGCTAAAACCAAGCAAGAGTAAAGAATATGTGAGACATATAGGCATGTATAATATATACTGACATAATATAAATCACTATATTCATCGTAACTACTATATAACTGCGTTAATCACTGACTGAAAGTAAATGTATTATATTGTATGTCAAACAGTAAACAAACAATTAATTTAATATTGTTTATGAAATAATATTTTATATACGGAATAGTATTAGTTATGAAAATTATATTTTTGTATGTTTATTAGATTATTATTATTTAACGCGCTGAACTCAGAGATTTATAACTTAAAGTGTTTACAAATATTAATAACAATGAGAAGGTACTTTTTTATAATCCTAAAAAAATGGTTTCAATTTTATTTTCCTATTTCCATCTCTTTTTTTTCATCCCTATTATATTAAGGAACTTTGTATCACCTTTCTGAAAATTTTTATGTGAAATTTCACATGAAATTCATGTTTTAGAAATTCGTGCACCATTTTGGATCTGGCATTTTGAATCTTGAAATTCCGACATCAGATTCGTAATCAGCGACCCCAAAAACCCCCAAGTAACGAGTTCCGAGCGAATCCATTAACTTTTCAGAAATTCGTCGGCCATATTGGATCCGCCATTTTGATTCTTAAAATTCTGACATTAGATTCGTAATCAGCGACCACAAAAACCCCTCAGTAACAAGTTCCGAGCGAACCCAATATAACCTTTTAGAAATCCATCCGCCATTTTGGATCTTGAATTTCTGACATTAGATTAGTAACACAGGCACACAAAAAAATAAAGTTCTCTGAGCTGGGTATGAGACCAATATTTTCCAATGTATTTTGATGTGCTAAATCCGAATCGTCATCAGAATTGACCCACATCACGTCACGTTTTGACCCTAACCTCAAAATCAATAAAATGACAGTTTTTACACTGTAAAAAAATCCTGTTGAAATTTACCACGTCCAACGTAGGAAAGTATGATCACTACGTGCAACGTGCGATTTTACATAATCTGCATGTTATTTTAAACCCCGAATATAAAATAGGTGGCGTTATGTTGAAAAACACGCCGCATGTAATTTTCCACATTTTCCTTCTTGCGTGTAACTTAACCTAAAAATTTAGGTAATAATATTTATGAAATATGTATTTTTATATATTCCTGCTCCTAAGGTGAACACTTTAAAAGGATCATAATTAGCCCAAAAAAAGACAAAAACGAATTCCTTTACCATTTTTTGATTATGCACATAGTTTTGAAGTTATTTATGTTTAAAGTTGCATACGGGCGAATGCTTGATGATGGAAAGTCCCTGTCTTTCCAACTCAAGCAACTCAATAATTTTCAACTGCGCGTGATCAAAAATCGGTACAGGACTTTTCGTTTTATTTTTTCCAGCTTATTATTAACTTTTTAATATGTTTGGCTTAGAACATGATACATTGTATAATGCTGCTGACGCGTTTAAAATGCATTTAAGTACAAAAGACGATGGCTCAGAACCTTTTTTTCTGACACAAATATGAACATTTCGAGCATGCGCTTACGCATTTTTGACATAACCTTACTGTCTTTATTAAATCTCGCACTGCATCCTTTGAGGAAAATTACACACCGCGTGTAAATTAACATTCTCCACAAAGTAAAATTACGTATTCGCACATTTATATAAATTTACAATCTGTATAAATAAACACGTTGGACGTAGTGGTCATACTTTCCTACGTTGGACAATGTAATTTTACACATTATGGTTAAATTTCACAGTCACATACAGTAAAATTATTCTACAAAAGTAAAATTACTTTTGAAACATAGTAAATGTACTACGTCGAACCAATAATATTGATGTGTAAAATTACATGAAGTATGTTTTAATTTACAGACTTTTTTTACAGTGTATTCATTAGAATCTGAACCCGACTTAACTTTAATGCATGTCTAAGACCAATAGAAAGCTTGATTTATGCCCTTTAAAGTGCTTTTTTAGAAATTGTTCTACGATGATTTTTAAAGGAGATATGGTATGTTTTCCATAAAATTTTCCATCATATCTCCGTTAAAAATCATCGTAGAACAATTTCTAAAAAAGTATTTAGCCTAAAGCACAATGAATCATAATCGCTAAAGGCCTAAGCAGATAGAAATACGGTTACGGGACCAGAGCATGAGACAGAAAAGGACAAAAACAGTCTCTGTCCTTTATTATTATTTATCCTATCCTAGGCCTAGGCATGTATTAAAGTTAAGTCGGGTTCAGATTCTAATGAATAAAAACTGCGCCCTGATTCTATTTATTTTGAGGTTAGGTTCAAAACGTGACGTGATGGGTTAATTCTGATGACGGATTCGGATTCAGCGCATCAACATACATAGAAAAATATTGGCTTCATACCCAGCTCAGAGAACTTTATTTTTTATTGTGTGCCTGTGTAATAAGTGACCCCAGAAATCCCCGAGTAACGAGTTCCGAGCAAATCCATTAACTTTTCAGAAATTCGTCCTCCATATTGGATCCGCCATTTCGAATCTTGAAATTCTGACACCAGATTCGTAATCAGCGATTCCAAAAACCCCCAAGTAACAAGTTCCGATCGAATTCATGAACTTTTTAGACATTCGTTCGCCGTATTACATCCGCCATTTTCAATTTTAAAAATTGGATTTTTGTTTCGTAATCAACGACATTGAGACACTTCGAGTAACAAAAGTTGCAAGCAATTTAAATAAATTTTTATAAATTGGCAGCCTTATTGGGTCCGCCATTTTGAATTTTAAAAATTTGACTTTAGATTTGTAATCAGTGACCTCTAAAACCCCCGAGTAACAAGTTTCAGTCTCTTTCAATAAATGTTTATAAATTTGTCCGCCATATTGGATCCGCCATTTTCAATTTTGAAAATATTTAAAATCTGACTCCGGATTCTTAATTAGCAACTTCAAAAACTCCCGAGTAACAAGTTCTTAGCGAATCCATTAACTTTATAAAAATTCGTCCGCTATATTAGATCCGCCATTTTGTATTTTAAAATCAACATCAGATTCGTAATCAGCGACCCCAAAAATGTAGATACACGAAGGACAATGAAAGTCCGAGGACTGGAGAAATGTGCTCCTCAAAGGGTTAAGAAGAAAATTTTTTTACCATGAACAAAACGAGGAACTTTTTTCTCGAAGTTGGAGAAAAATTCATAGAAAAATGATTTTTCAGATATTTTTTTACAAATAGGCCCTTTCATTTAATTTTGCTTTCTTTTTCTGATGCATATGCTATTGTATGAGCTGGAAGAAGATAGAAAGATGAACTAAAACTTTTTCAATTTAATTTTTTGTCTTCTTTCAGCACACGCAATGGTGTAGGAATTGAAAGAAGACAGAAAAATAAAAGGAAAAGGCCTATTTATATATGTATGTATTTATATTGTAGTTTCATGAAGACTAGAATAAGGAGGTGAAATTAGATAGTTTTACCACAGGGAACGGTGGCGCGGCAAACAGGCTAGCCAGTAGGCGCCTCTTTTTGGTTCGGGCTTTGCTCAGTAACGAATTTTAGTTTTCTGCGCACGTAAGAGGGAGAAACAAGAGAAGGGAAAAGCGAGCTGATCAACAGCTGCTTCTCCCTTCTCCCTCTTCGTGCGCAGAAAACTCAAATTCGTTACTGAGCAAAGCCCGAACCGAAAAGAGGCGCCTACTGTTTGGCCTGCTTCTGTGGACACCCCCACTCCACTCATTTCACCTCCTTATTCTAGTCTTCATGTGTAGTTTATTAAAAAAAAGTTTATATTCCTGCTATTAGTAATAATAAAATTTGACTTCTTTATTTTGAATTCTATAAGTTTTTATTGTTTGCAAAAAAAAACTGTTCAAGATACAAATACAATTCAGAAATGACTGCTTTTGTCGGTCATGATTTGTAATGTCCGGTTATAATGGCCTATTTACACCTTCGAAAAAAAAAATTTTTTTGCATGAGAGTAAAGAGGACAGATACATAGTCTGTCCTCTTCCCTCCAATGCGAAAATTTTTTTTTTTTGAAGGTGTAAACAGGAGATAGGGTAAAATCCCATGTGGGCAGAAAGCGTTGAACCGAAAGCAGAAATCATAAGAATGAGAGAGGTAGGTAGATATCACTGTCTCTCTCACTCTCATGATTTTCTGCTTTCTTACGCTTTCTCCTAACATAGGATTTTACCCTTATGGCCTGTTTACACCTTCGAAAAAAAAAATTTTTTTCGCATTGGAGGGAAGAGGACAGACTGTGTATCTGTCCTCTTTATTCTCATGCAAAAAATTTTTTTTTTCGAAGGTGTAAATAGGCCATTAGATTATGACTTATGACCAGGGTTGTGCAGTGACGCGTCACTCGAGGTTTTTTACGTAATTTACAGGTATTTTACATAAGTAAAATACCGTATTTTACCCCCCACTCCCGAAAAATACATTATGAAAAATATTTTTGAGGTAATTTACTAGGTATTTTACTGTAAAGTACCATGTAATTTACCTAAGGTATTTTACTAGCACAACCCTGCTTATGACTGGTCATAAGCCAAAAGCACAATGAATCGTAATCGCTAATCCTAAGGGCGCAATTACATGTCTCCGTCGAACGTTGCGTTTTTGCGTTGAATGGTGAGAGGAACAAGGATGTGACTATATTTCTGTCTCTCTCTCCCCTACTATTCAACGCAAATACGCAGCGTTCGACGCAGACATGTAATTGCGCCCTTAATCGTAAGAATGAGTGGAAGCAGGACAGAGATATATGTCTGTCCTACTTCCTCTCATTCTTACGATTAAGGATTAGCGATTACGATTCATTGTGCGTTAGGCTATATCTGTGACCAAAACGGTAAGCGCTCATCATTGCACGTAACTCAGCGTAACTACGCAACCATAATATAGTTAACGTAAAAGAACTTAGAAAGAGTTTCCCAACATCCCAACCTATGTTTGTTTGAAAAAACATAACCTTAAAATCACAAGATGTTGTCGGATTGTTAACATTTTTTGGATTTGTTTATAGTAAATTTATAGTGCAATTTTGAAAATAAGTGAAAAGAAAAATGTCATACCAAGGTTCGCCGTTCTCAGCTGCTTATGGCCAAGACGAATTTGAGTTGGATGAAGAAAATGAAGAGTATTTAGATTATGACAGGGAACCTGAAGATCAGGATGAAAGCGATGAAGGTATTAAAATTGATTTTTATTAATGAAATTTCTAGAAATTTTTAAAACTAAACTTAAACAATAAAGGATCAATCTATCTTCTGTAAAAAGTAACAAGAGTTATAATAACTGGCCATTGTCTTTAGGAACCATTTATTTTTTTTTTAAAACATAATGTTTTTTATAGTTTCACCTTTAATTAAGAAAATACATTTTATGTATAAATGCTTTTATTACTAATATTTGCTATCAGTCATATTGTTTATTTACTCTAATTTATTACTAGTTTTAAAACTGTTGGATTCAATAAAATGAATTAAAAACAGATTTTTCTGAGCACAATTTTCACTGAACTTGTTTTTTTTAAGTCGAATATTTATCAATATCTATTAAAATAATAATAATAATATCCATAATATATTTTATTTTAGATACATTTTACCCGTTTTTCAAAAAAATTGCATTATTTTTCATTAAATGTTCTCTCTTTATCTTATTCCTTTATATTTTGATTAATATTTTTAAAAAGACTATTTTGAAGTAAAAAACTTTTGATACATACCGAAAATTTTAAACTCGTTTACAATATTTCATTTAATAATAAAATTCAATCCGTTATTATCAATCCTTAAAATTTAAAAATTTTCCTTATTATCGCTGCTTCTGTTGACGTCGTTCGTGTCGATTTTATTTCGAAATTTGTTTACATTTTATGACATTAATTAGTTACAAGTCAGCAACGACTTGTGTTAGTCCAACTTTACAAATTTTAATTCAACTGACTGGATTTTAATTTTAATTTTTCAATTTTTAACGTAAGTATGCCTTTTTTTAATGCGTTTGTCTCTATTATATAATTATTTTTATTTTTAATTAATGTTTCTTCCTTCGATTTTACAAATATTTTAGTTTATTCGAAATTTATTAATAAATTTCACATGAGAATAATGCACATGGTCATCAAAATGTAAAATATTCCAAAATCTTGTTTCTTCTCTTGAAATATTTTCTTTTACATTATTTATAAGAAAATTTGAATTTTTAATTATTTTATATTTATTCAAAGATGTTATATTTATTCTCAGTTTATTGACGTCGGATATTTTCTAAATTTTTAAACAAAACTTTATTTTTCCGTTTATTTGAATATCAAATTTTATATTTCCCATTTATTTAATCTTTTAATACTAGACACTGAGGAAGCGAGTGAAACAGATATGGGAAAGCCAGAATATACTGAAATTAAAGAACAGTAAGTATTGAATTATTTATTATTTACGTACTTTATTATTTATCGACTATTTTAAAAACTTATCTCTAGTTCTTCAGTGTTTATTTCTTTTTTAAACAAAGACATTTTACAGGGTTTATCAGGATAAACTCGCTAGCTTGAAGAAACAATTGCAACAATTGAAAGATGGCACACATCCCGAATATAATCGAAAATTAAAAAGAGTTGAGGCACAGTACAAAGAAAGGTTTGTTAATAGTTTCTAATTTGTGAAAAATTTAGAGAACGACTTATTTTTATTGTTCAGAATAAGTAAATAATATTAATGAATGAAATGATGTATTATATAAACTGAAATTGATTTAAATCATTTGGGCATTTGCATTAAAATCATGATTTAAATCAAAAAAACTTCACAATTCTTTGGTTGTAAAAAATACCAAACCATAAAAAATCCCAGAAACTTGTGGATAAATCTTGAAAATTTCAATTTTAATATTTTATTCTTTATAAAATTTCAAAAATTGTGCTAATAAAGATTATCAAAATACGTACGATTTTTTAGTATAAAGATAGCAAAAAAAAGTATTAAATTTTTATATCTTTAAGAAGGTTCTCTCCATTTACATAACTTTAAACTAAAAAATCGTTTTTCACCTCAAATAAAAATATTATTGAAATCAATTTCACCTAATTTTGAAAGATTCTGTTGTACATTTTTCAGAAAAAATTGGGTTGAGCTACAATTTTTTGTCAAATAATAATTATTTTACATTTTATGTTTTTTCTTTCAATCCAGTTAAAATCTGTAATTTTCATCCAATTTTGAAAAATAAAAGCTAATTTTTCTCGCTGAAACATTCTTTTCAATTTTATTTGTTAGATTTAATTAAATATTATTTTGTTTAAACAATGAGTAAAAAACAAATTTTATTTGTCTAATGACTTTTAAACACAATATTATTTAACAAAACTCACAAATAAAATTGTAGAGAAAGTTTCAACGAGAAAAATAAGCTAATATTTGTGAAAATTGGATGAAAATCACAGATTTTAATTAGTTTAAAAAAAAAGTATAAAATGGTAAATAATTATTAGACAACAAATTTTAGCTCAACTTAATTTTTTCTAACAAATGTACAACTGGATCTCTCAAAATTAAGTGAAATTAATTGTAATAATATTTTTATTTGGTAGAAAATCCATTTTTTAGTTTGAGGTTATGTCAATGGAGAGAACTTCCTGAAGTCATTTTAATTTAAATAAATTCTAAACGTCAATTAATTCATATTCCAATTTATTAAAACTTTCAGATTTTAATTAATTCAAATTTAAATCCATAATAATTAAATTAATATTAATTATTTTCCGTATTCACAATAATATTTTCTTTGTTGATTCTTACAAAATTTCTAGGGGATTTCAATTTTCTGAAACTATTTAACTTTTATCTTATAATTTCTTATTTTTATAAAATTGTAAGATATTTCTTCTTTTACTTTTGATGTATTTTTTGTATTTGTTTTTTATTTTAGAATTCTCTTTAATTTTCTTCTTTTTTATGCAAATTATTTAATATTATTTTACACAATTTTGTTATTGTAACATTTACTAAACTTTTTATTTCTTTGATTTTCTTAATTATTTCGTTTTTTCAAAATAAGAACGCTCATTTTTTTGTAAATTTATTGAATTTGTTTTCACATCTTTTCTATTTTTTGCAAACTTATTCTTTCATTAAATTTCTAGATTTTCTTTGTTTTTTTTTTAATTTTATTGTTGGATTTGTTTCAAGTGTAATATTATAAAAATATTTTTTGTTCAATCTAAAGTTTTTTATTTTATTTAGGATATTTATTCTAATGTTTTGGTAAATTCTTACCATTTTTTTTTATTTTTGTACTTTTTAAATTTTTTTTTTAGTTTGTTGAATGAAGAAACGAAACATTTCTTTATTTTATTCCTATTTATTAATTTTCTTGTTGTTTCGCAACTATTTAAGTCCTTTTTGAATTTTAATCAATTCTTTAATTTTTGTCATCATTTCTCTATTTCTTAGAAACATTTATCCTTCTTTTAAATTGCGTAGTTTTTATCTTAAAATTACGGATTTTTGAAAAAAGAATTGAAAATTTTTTGTCTAAAAAAATAATAATAATTGATTTAAATTTGATTAAATATTTTATTCTTTATTGTTTCTTATTAAATGTTCTCAGTTTAAATAATAAACTATTTACAAATAAACATTTGAAAACTTTATATTATGTTGATTTTATATATTTAAAAAAAATCAATTTGTGATTTAAGGAGGCTCTCTCCATTGACATAACCTGAAACTAAAAAGTCGTTTTTCACCTCAAATAAAAATATTATTTAAATTACTTTCACTAAATTTTGAAAGATCCAATTGTACATTTTTCAGAAAAAATTAGGTTGAGTTAAAATTTGTTGACAAATAATAATTATTTAACATTTTATGCTTTTTCTTTAAATCTAGTTTAATCTGCCACTTTTTTTTATTTTATTTTATTTTTATTTTTAATGTTATAAAATAAATACAATTTTTTTTACTTATTGTTTAAACAAAATAATATTTAACAAAATCTCACAAATAAAATTGCAGAGAATTTTTCAACGAGAAAAATTGGCTATTATTTTTCAAAATTGGATGAAAATAACAGATTTTAAATAGATTGAAATAAAAAGCATAAAATGTAAAATAATTATTATTTGATAACAAAGCTCAACCTAATTTTTTCTGAAAAATATATAACCGGATCTTTAAAAATTTGGTGAAATTGATTTAAAAAATAATTTTATTTGGGGTGAAAAACTACTTTCTAGTTTGAGGTTATGTAAATGTAGAGAACCTCCTTAAATAAAATAAAATCATGATTTCCATGAGCTCTGGAAATAGATAATTATATTTATTAGTAATAATAATTTATGAAATTAATTGTAACTAATTAAATTAATAAATAATTTATATAATTCGACGCTAATTTCATTACAGATTAAGACTGAATGGAATAAATCGAGACTATCTTACGGAATGGGTTGAGAGAGATTACATACTTGATAAAAAAGCAGCGTTGAAGGAGTTTGATGAAAAGAAGATAGATTTAAAGGATAATTTATTAACAGACATGGAGGAAAAGCGGAAAATGATAGAATCCGATCGACAGACAATGGAACTTACAGGAGATTCTATGGAGGTATAAACTACAAAAAAATTTTAATAAAATTGAACAGTAGAATTTATAACAGTTTTTGAAGGAAGCATAGAATATACAGAGTGTCTATAAGTCAGAAAAATTGACGAGAGTTTTCAACCAGACTCGTGAAATTTTACAACCAATTTTCGAGAAACGATAATTTTATTAAAAAGTACCGAGAATTCGTTCTTAATAATTTTCAATTTTAAAGCACTATTGTTAAAAATTTGATAAATTGAACTAGAGATGGTCAGAATACGATCTAAAAATTTTAAGTAGAAAGAATAATAATATTAAATTTTAAATTCTCCAAGTCATTGCAATTTAAATAATTTAAGTAATAATAAATAATTTAAAATATTTTTTCTTTTTCTAAAAGATTGTTTTTTTCGTTATCTTTTATTGTTTAATATCTTGCTTTTATTTTTCTCCTTATTCATTTTTTTAATTTTTACATAATTTTAATTCTTTATTTTTTCTTTTCTGAATCATTTTTTCTTATTTATTAAAACATGGTTTCTAAAAATTTTCTATTTTTTATTTGGCGGAGACAGGGGCGAGGGGTAAAGTAAAATATTTGCTTCCGTTTATAAATTTACGTAATTCTTAAAACTGTTTAATTTTTTTATTCAAAATTTCCCAGAATTTGTGATGTTTTTAGATTTTTTAACAATTTCTCTTGTTTTTTTTTTGTAGTTTTATTTTAAACTAAGATTATTATTATTATTATTAAATTAATTCTAGGTGAAACCAGTAATGACAAGAAAATTACGTCGTAGACCGAATGATCCAGTTCCAGAAAAAGTTGAAAAACGCAGAAAACCTCCACCCGCTCAATTGAATTATCTGTTGGATGAAAAGGAAATTGACAATGATTTAAAGGCAATCAGTCGTGGAAAAGTACTAACCACTGTTCGGAAACCTGGTAAAATTCTGTTTTTTATATTATATTTTTTTATCATTTTATCATCATTAAACATTATGTTTATTTGTAAAATATTCAACATTATGATTCAATTTTAAGGGCGCAGCTAAAATTCTACACATTTAAACTCTACAATGATAAATTCTACTCCGTTAAACTCTAAACATAATTTAAATTAAAAAATATAATAATATTATATTAATTATAACTATATTTATAGTTCTGTTTTTATTTTTATTAAATAAACGTGTGTAGAATTTTACATTGTGCAATTTAACTGTGCAAAGTTTAATAAAGATAACATTAAAAATATAAATATTTTGTAATATAAATTATGTGTAGATTTTAACGGAGTATAATTTAAGGTGCATAATTTATCATTGTAGAGTTTAAATTTGTAGAATTTTAAATTGTAGAGTTTAACTATGTAGGATTTAATATTAATGTTTTATAAAACATTTTAATGTAGAGTTTTATTGTATAGAATTTAGCGTGTTGAATTTATCATTGTAGATTTTAAATTTGTAGAATTTTAAATTGTAGAATTTAAGTATGTAAGATTTAATATTAATGTTTTATAAAACATTCTATTGTTGAATTTTCTTGTGTAGAATTTAACATGTAGAATTTATCACTATAGAGGTTAAATGTGTAGAATTTTAACCGCGCCAATTTTAATATTGAATCTTAATACTTTTTCAGTTTATATCTTTCTGATTTTCAATTTTTTTGTCTCTTTTACAGTAGTGTTACAACATTATAGTCCAGTTAATTTACCCACGCCGGCAGTGAATATCCCCTCGGAATCTTCATTAGTAGAAACGAGAATCGAAGACGGAAAACTGTTGTACGAGAGAAGATGGTTAGAATTGTTTAAAAATTGTTACTCTTTTATCATAATTACTGAATCAGTCGACTCAGATTTTACAAAATTATCATTTCCATCCGTTTTATCTGATTTTCTTATATTCAAATGCATTAATTTCTCGAAATTTCATTTGATTTTTGATCACATGAAATTAAAGTAAAATAAATTCTAGGGAATATTATATTCGAGTCTAATTAAATAGCTTTTTTTCTATTAGGTTTCATCGAGGACAATCAGTTTACGTCGAAGGGAAAGATTTACAAAGATTCTCGGCAAATATATCAGCCATTGGAACTGAAGTTGTAAGTGATATTTTTCTGTTTGGTACATAATTTCACTACATAAATATTTTTTGTTTTAAATCAGATACTTTTTAAAAAATGCATTTAAATTGATTACAATTAAAATTGATAAATATCAGTTTAATTATTTTCTTCAATTTTCAATTGCATTCTTCGTTTTTCAATTATTCTATTCAATAATTCTCGCATTTTCTCAATTATCAATTATTTTATTGAAATTTCAATACATTTCTTTAATTTTGATTTATTTTCTACAATTTTTTTCATAATTTTCATGAGTTTTCAATTGACAATCTTTTATACTTCTTCAATTTTATGATTATTCAGTAATTTAAACAACAAAATTTGTTCGAATGCCGCTTCTTCTCACCATTTTTCAATTTTTTTTTCAATTGTTAATTAGTTTTTTTTATAGTTAATCATTTTCCTCATATTGTAATTTTTCTTTTCATTATTAATTATTTTCTTGAAATTTCCAATTTATTTCTTTCAATTATCAATTATTTTCTTAAAATTTCAATTCAATTTTCCAATCTTCACTTTATTTTTTTAATTATTTTCTTCAACTCTCAATTATTTACTTTAAATTTCAATTGCATTCTTCGTTTTTCAATTATTTCATTCAATATTCAATAATTCTCGCATTTTGTAAATTATAAATTATTTTCTTGAAATTTCAATACAATTCATCAATTTCGAATTGATTTCTTCAATTTTCATTCATTTTCTACAATTTTTTCCATAATATTCATCAGATTTCAATTGACAATTTATTATTTTCCTTCAATTTTATGATTATTCATTAATTTTAAAAAAAATTTTGTTCGAATGCCGATTATTATCATCATTTTTTTAATTTTGTTTTCAATTGTTAATTATTTTCTTAAATAGTTAATTATTTTCGTCAATATTTAATTATTTTCGTCATATATTGTAACTTTTCTTATAATTATCAATTATTTTCTTGAAATTTCCATTTAATTCTTTAATTTTCCATTTCTTTCTTTAATTTTTAATTCTTTTCTTCAACTCACAAATATTTTCTTTAATTTTCAATTATTTTTATCGATTTTCAATTAATTTCTCAATATTCAATAATTGTCAGATTTTTTCAATTATTTTTTTCCCTCATAGAAATGGCTTAAATTTTTCATTTAATTAACCAATTTTAGAACTATTCTCTTCAATTCTCAGTTATTTTCTTCATATTGAAATTCTAATTTTCAATTATTTTCTTTAATATTAAAAAATTATCGCCTTTTTTCTATTATTCGATTATCTTCAGTTTTCAATTGTTGTCTTCTATATTCATTAATTCTCGGCTTTTGTCAATTACTTTTTTCAATTTTTAATTGCTTTTTTCAATTTAAATTATTTTTTTCAATTTTCAATCCAGTTGTTAAATGTGCAATTATTTCCAACATTTACTCCTATAATTTTCTTAATTTTTCAATCTGCATTTATTTTCTTTAAATTTAATATTTCTTGTCTAATTTTTTCAAATTATTTTGTTTGGTTGTATTTTAATCTAGTCATTTTTTGAATTTTGTTTTCAATTGTCAATTATTTTTCCAAGTTTTAATTTAATTATTAAATTTTCAATTTATTTCTTCAATTTTTTATTATTTTTTTCAATTTCAATTATTTTTTCGATTTTTAATTCAGTTGTTCAATTTGCAATTATTTACAACAGTTATTCCTATAATTTTTCAACTATTTTGTTTAAATTTAATATTTATTGTTTAATTTTTTAAACTATTCTTTTAAATTGTGTAATTATGTAGCCATTTTTCGAATTTTGTTTTCAACTGTCAATTATTTTCGTCATTTTTCAGATATATTCTTTAATTTCGTAATTTTCATTATTTGAATTTGCAAAAAATTTATAGTTTTAAATGACCAACAACAAAGCAAAATTTGTTGTTAATGATGATAGTGGAATTATAATACGTAATTCTTTTCAAATCTTTAAGATAAATTATTGTCCAAAAATTTAGATTTTAATATTTTGTCATAATAACATTTTTTAAGCTTTAATTATAATTAACAATATTATAAGAATGTGTAAATTATAAATTTAAGTTTAAAGTTATATTTTAAATATAAAGACGAATTTCGCCAAATTAATAATACTGTTTCAATTGTTTGAAAATTTGTGACCGGAAAATCCAAAAAATTGACCTGGTAAAAGCGGGAATTGACCAGGAAATTAATTTCATTAAAAAAAAGTTTGTACCCTGTTCGAGTATTTTTTAGACCACTTTATGTACATAAGCTTATAATTAATTTTTTTCTTTTACTAAAGATGTGTTTTCAATATTTCTTAACCTTTGTTTATTCGGTTTCAGATTTGGGTGAAGAAAGTATCCGACGGAAGCAAAGTGAGGATATACATAACTCAATTAAGCAGAGGGAAGATTTCTATCAAACGTCGTGCAAATTGAAGTTTGAAATTTCAATTTACAAGTATGGTATTTTTTTAACATTGTGTAAAAAGCTTTTTAATCTAAATATTTTTAAACTTATCAATTTCTTTATTTATTTAATACAATTAAATGTGACCAAAATGTGATAAAATCAACGGTATAAATTTATATAAATTTTTTATTAGAAAACAGATAACAGATGTCTACTTATTGAAAGAACAAAAATAATCGGAAATTCGTAAATTTTTATATGAAAACTTCTTTGACCTTTCAAAATTGTTTTCGTATTTTGTAAATTTTTCTCAATTTTTAGAAATACATTTCTTTTCAATAATTTTTTCCTTTTTCTTATGTGTAATTTTTTTTCATATGTAAATAAAAATAATATAAAAAAAAAATTAAAGTAAAAAATTGTTTATGTTCCTCATAATCAGTTTGCAGCTTTAAGCTTTTTTAGCATCTTTTCCCCTTTTTTCTTAAGGAGGTTCTCTCCATTGACATAACCTCAAATTAAAAAGTCGTTTTTCACCCCAAATAAGAATATTATTCGAATTAATTTCACTAAATTTTGAAAGATCCAGTTGTACATTTTTGTCAGAAAAAATTAGTTTGAGCTAAAATTTATTGACAAATACTAATTGTTCAACATTTTATGTTTCTTTTTTTTAAATCAAGTTAAAATCTGTCATTTTTGTCCAATTTTGGCAAATAATAGCTAATTTTTCTCGTTGAAACATTCTCTACTATTTTATTTGTAGGGCTTTGTTAAAGAATTAGATTTGAAAATTATTAAACAAATAATATTTGTTGTTTACGTATTTATTAAACAGAATATTATTTAAAAAATTCTAACAAATGAAATTGCAGAGAATATTTCTACGGAAAAAACGAGCTATTATTTGTCAAAATTGGATGAAAATGTATATTTTTTTGTTTTATTTTTACATTTTCTTTTTTTTCGCATCTTTTTTCAGTGTTTCCTAATTATATCCATTTTTTAATTAAATTTCAGATATTTTATAATTTTATCTATATGTAATAAATAATATAATAAATATTTTTATTTATTTTATTTTTTATTTTTTATATTTGTAAAAACTTAAATTTTTTACACAGATTTTCTCCATTTTTAAATTATGTTCAAATTAAATATTCTCACTTTTTCTTAAATTAATTAAATCAAAAATATTAATAGTCAGTTAATTAATTAATAAAAAAATCCAAAATATTTTTTTATCATATATTTTCGTCCTGATTGTTTGGTTTACACAAAATTGAAATTATCCTCTTTACTAAAAGTATTCTAATTGTTTGTTGATAATTTTTAAAAACTTGAATTTAGGATAATAAATGTTATAATATATTTTTCTAATAATGACTTTTGTTTCAGATATATTTTTCTACTATTGAAATTGAAGTTTGTTGATTGGAATTGTTATCCGCGGGAAGAGTTACTTTGACTTTGCTTGATTTTTGCCACCAAAAAAACCAGGCCCTCTGATGATACGCAAGAATCGTGTACATCCAGGCAAAATAGGAGAAAATAATTAATGATATCATGGCCAAAAGTGAGTAAGTTGTCCAGCGAGCGGGAGGAAAATTATCGTAATTGTTCTGGGAATAAAAATCGGCAGCTACTATGCAGACGTAGGAGCAAGCTACAGTGAATGGAGTGAAAATAATGCATCGCAGCAGATCAGTGTGCAAATTTCGTGCTAAAGTTCTCTGTCTTTGTTGCCTGAGACACAGCCAGATCGGAATTGATTGAAGAGCTCGATAGCGAAGTGTTCTTTCCACTTGAAATTCATAACCGCACAACTCACAACTGCTTCGATTGCTTTCCTCGAGCCATTGTTCTAAGCAAGTCAAATGAATCGCTCCGATAGTTCCCTGCAAAAAAAAAGAAAGAAACACGTTTCTTTGTAAATAACTGTAAATAACAAAAATTATCCATTATTTTTGGATATTAAGATTAAGTGACTGAAAAACGTATTTTTCTTTTTAAGTGATTTTCCATTTCTTTGGTTTTTTATTTTTTGTGTAAGCAAAAAAGTAATTCGCTATTATTTGTAATATAAGGTTTTTTTAAATTGTAAAAATGTCGTGCTGGAAAAGAATTTAACGAAAATACTGGCTATTTTTGAAAAAGTAATTTAGGACTGATTCTGGATTTTTTTCTTTTTAAATAGTTTCCTCTTTTTAGATAAGATAAAAAACAGTTTTTTTTGAGAAAATATTCGAATATGTGAAAAATTAATTTCTTAATTGTATACCTATAAAATTATTTTCTGTAGGTAAATTGGAACAAGTTTGTACAAACTGCATTCAATGATCGTGAAATGCGTAGAATGATTTTTAAAAGTTTATCTTTGTAAATAAAATGAGTACAAAAAATGTATTAATCTTTACATTTTTGTTTTTATACCTCGTTTATCATTCTGCAAGCACAATGTAACGCGATTACTTTTTTATACATTTTCGAAATTAAACTATAATAATAGATAAATAATATTTATCCAATTGGTGGATAAATTATTAAATTGCATTTAATAGTAATAAAAGTTATTATTGATATGTTTAAGTTAATAAAACTTCTCATTTGAGTTTATTAAAATATAGCTTTTTTGTAAAAAAAATATTCCATATTTTTTGTTTTTAACCAAGCAATAGGATTAATTAATTATTAATTAAATAATAATAATAATCTCCGTAAACTCCTGAAGTTAGTTAGTTTATTTATATTTATTTATCTTTTTCTATCCACGTTTTAAAATCTGAAGTGAAGTTGGTTAGTATTTATATTTAATCATCTTTTTCTGTCCGCGTTTTAAAATCCAGAGTGAAGTTAGTTCCTGTTTTTTTTTCTTAATTTTGATTCTGTTTATCAGAAAATTTTTAATTGTTTTAGTTTACCGACAAAATATGCAGATGAGGTAGCCTTAATGACGAGATATTGATTATAAATAATACTAATTTATATATTACACAATTATATGAATTTGAATAATAATTTAGACTAATTTAAAGTGTCAAATATTCGAATTTCTTAAAAATTCAAATTACGTTATTTTAATTTATTGGAAAAAATTAAATACAGTTTAAATTATTCTGTAATTTTTTTTACCATTTCTGGAGTTCCGAAACTTTCATCAAGTTTGCTGCAAACTTCCGGAAAAGTTGCGGCAAAGTTTTAGCAGACTTAACACCTCTTTTCAATTATTTTTGTCATTTTTAAAGTTACTTTTGTCAATTTTCAAATATTTTTGCGATTCTGAATTTAATTTTTTCAAATTACAATTATTCTCTTCAGTCTTTAAATTATTGTCATAAATACTTAGATTTATTACACAAGTTTTCATTTATTTCTCTCATTTTTCAATTATTTTCTTAACATTTCAATTTTTTTCCGTCTTTAAATTATTGCCAGGAATATTTAAATTTTCAACACAAGTTTCTATTCTTCTTTTTTTAATTTTCAATAATTTTCTTCAAATTTTATTTACTTTTGTCAATCAAGTATTTTTGTCATTTTACGATTATTTTCTTTATATTTCTATTATTTTTGCCATTTTAGAATCATTTTCTACAAATTTCAATTATTATTTTATTCAAATTATTGAATGCAACCTATTACTTATTACATAATATAGTAAATTGTTATATCAAATTTTAATTTTATTGTTACTTGGAATAAATTTTTAAATTTTATACTGTAATGGGCTTTCACCTGTAAATAAATTCAATTTTTTTTATTACCATGAATTTTTAAAATTATTATATTAGTTTTCAATTTTTTTCTACAAATTTTAATCATTTTTTCATTATTTTTATTATTATCATGATTTTATTTATTTTGCACATCTTTTTCAATTATTTTCTACAAACTTAAATTATTTTCTTGAAACTTCAATTATTCTCTATAAATTTTCTATTTATAAACCAGCTTTCAATTATTCATGTCATTATTTAATTAGTTTCTTGAAATTTTAATTGTTTGATCAATTTTTTAAGTATTGTCTTCAAATTTTTATTTTATGCACCAGTTATCAATTCTTTTTTTGAAATTACAATTATTTTTGTTTTTGTTCAATTATATTCTTGTAATTTCAATTTTTTTTTGGAACTTTTCAATTATTTTTTTAAAATTTCATTTATTTTCTTCAATCTTTAAATTATTATCCGAAATATCCAAATTTTCAACACAAATTTCAATTCACTTTTGTTATTTTACAATTATATTTTTAACTTTCAATTACTTTTCTCATTATTAAATTATTTTTCTAATTTTACGATTATTTTCTTCATATTTCTATTATTTTTGCCTTTTTAGAATCATTTTTTACAAATTTTAATTATTTTACTCAATTTTTTTTTATTGTCATGAATTTTTAAATTTCTTACATCTGTTATTAATTATTTTCATCATTATTTTTAATATTGTCTTGAATTTATTAATTTTTTACCCCTTTTTCAATTATTTTCTATAAACTTTAATTACTTTTTTATATTCAAATTTTTTTGCCATTTTGGAATTATTATCTTTAAATTTCAATTGTTTTCCTCAAACTTCTAATATTTTTATCAACTTTTCAATTATTGTCTAAAATTTTTTAATTTTTACCCCATTTTTCAATTATTTATGTCATTATTTAATTATTTTCTTAATATTTAAATTGTTTCGTCAAGTTTTCAAGTATTGTCTTCAAATTTTTACTTTTTTCAACCAATTATCAATTATTTTTTCTAATTACAATTATTTTTGTAAATATTAAAATATTTTTGACATTTTGGAATTATTTTTTTTAAATGGCATTTTCTTCAATCTTTTTATTATTGTCATGAATTAATTAACTTTTGAAGACCAGTTTTTAATAGTAATTTTTGTCATTTTTCAACTATTGCCTAAAAAGAGTAATTTTTTGTTATTTCAATTATTTTTGAACCTTTATAATTAATTTTTAAAAATTTTTATTGTGTTTTTAAATCTTCAAATTATTGTTAGAAATATCCAAATTTTCAACACAAGTTTCAATTCACTTTTGTTATTTTTCAATTATTTTTTTGAACTTTCAATTACTTTTGTCATTATTCAATTATTTTTTCATTTTTTTGTTATTTTTGACATTTTAGAATTATTTTTTACAAATTGCAATTATTTTATTCAATTTTTTTTATTGTTATAAACTTTTAAATTTCTTACATCTGTTTTCAATTATTTTCATCAATATTTTTATTATTGTCACGAATTTATTAACTCTTTTACATCTTTTTCAATTATTTTCTTCAAACTTTAATTATTTTTTGCAAATTTGGATTTTTTTGACATTTTTGAATTATTTTCTTCAAATTTGAACTAGGTAATGTCTTTAAACTTCAATTAATTTCTTCAACTTTCAATTATTTTCCTCAAACTTATAATATTTTTTTTAACTTTACAATTATTGTTATAATTTTTTAATTTTTACTCTAGTTTTGAATTATTTATTTCAATATTTTAACTGTTTTATCAAGTTTTTCAAGTATTTTCTTCAAATTTTTCTTCAAATTACAACTATTTTTGTCAATATTCAAATATTTTTGAATTATTTTCTTTAAACGTCATTTTCTTCAATCTTTTTATAATTGTCATGAATTTATTAACTTTTGTAGATCATTTTTCAATTATTTATGTCATTATTCAATTATTAGTTTCATCACATTTTAATTATATCGTTAATTTTTCGATTATTTTATACAATTTTTTAATTAATGTATTAAATTTTTTATTTTTTTACTTCAGTTTTGAATATATTTCTCATTTTACATTAATTTTTTTTCTAATTTTCAGTTATTTTTGACATTATTCAACTATTTTCTACACATCTACATTTTTTTTGATATTTTTAAATTATTTTTTTCAAGTTGCAATTATTTTCTTGAAAATTCTATTATTTTTCTCAATTTTTCAACTATTGTCTAAAAAGTGTAATTTTTTCACCTGCTTTTATAATTATTTATATTATTATTCAATTAGTTTCTTTACATTTTACTTATTTCTTTAATATCTCAATTATTGTTCGAAAATTTAAATTTTTTACACCAGTCTCAAACTTTTATTTATTTATTTAATCATATGTACGGGGCTACAGAAGCACCCTTTTAAAAAAAAAACAGATAATTAATAATTCGAAATAACAAAACTTATAAAAAATTCCGCTTTTTGTTTCAAATTTTTATTATTTTTGTCATTCTTTAATTATATTTTTGTAACTTTATTTAAGTTTGAAACTTTTCAATTATTTACTTTAAATTCCAATTATTTCCCTTCAATCTTTGCCTTCATTTTTTGATTTTTAATCAATTTTTCAATTAGTTTTGTCATTTACAACTTTTTTTCAAATTGAATTATTCTTGTCATTATTCAATTATTTTTGAGATTTTCGGATTAGTTTTTTTTTTAAAATTTGAATGTCTTTTCCTGCTGGAAACGTTCACTTTTTTACTTAAAAACTTATTATTTACTCACTTTTTTAAATTAAAAAGTTTTTTTTACTATTTTCAATCTGCAAGTCCACTGGCAGCCCTCCTTATTGGATAAATATTATTCATCGATTATTTTTATTTATTATTATTGTTTAATTTCTAAAATGTATGGAAAACTATTTTGCTAGTTTCAAAATATTTTCAGATAAAAAGAATCAAAATTAATAAAAATATAACCTTACTTTAGATTTTAATACGTTGACAGAAAAAGATGAATAAATATAAATACCAACTTACTTCAGGAGTTTTCGGAGATTTTTATTATTAAATATTTATTGTTATTGTAAGATTATTTAAAAATTATTTAAAAATTATTTTAAAAAAATATGAATCCAGTAACCTTGCATCTGCAGGGACACACAATTGTCACTGTTTTATGTGAATCGTAGCAAATTCTACAACTAATATCATCCAATCCCGAAATTTGACTCAATGTAGATCTGCTTTTTATCGGAAAAATAACTTTTTCTACCTGCAAATTTCCAATGACATTTTCAGGCTTAACTTTTTTCAATTCCAGTTCAACTCTTTCGATAATTTGCTCCAAAATACTACTGACGGAGTCAGACATCACGTTTTTATTTATCAGAACGGTTTTAAACTCGGAATTAATTTTTTATTCGCCAAAGTCTGGACATTTCTTTATCTTTTCTCCTAATGTTACTGTAAAAAACTTTTTACTCATTCAAAGCTAATCAATTTTTGACACATTGAAAGTAGGTTATTTAAATTATAAAATAATTGCTGTACTGATTTAATGTTACGATATTATTTTTAGTCAGAACAAGGTTTTGGAATATTTTGAAAAAAAAATTGAATAATATTATTATTTATTCTTATATAGTTATGAAATTATAAGAAATTAATTAATTGATAATTGTAATAAAAAAAAAGTTATAAAAATGGAAAATTATAATAAAGAAATTAATTCTTAAAATTCTGATCTACGGAAAGTTGAATTTGAAGATAATTACAATATTCTTAAAGCGAAGTATTTATTAAATGAAGATTTAATAAACGGGATATTCTGTCACTTAAAATTATGTTAAATCAGAATTCTGCTAAATTAAAATTCGGTTAATTTTGTTTTCTTTTAAATAAAAAGTCGGTTAAAAATAAAAAAAAAATTATTTATTGAAAATGGTTCGGTGGCCTAGAAATTTTGTTAGTTTTTAATAAATTACAGACTTTTTTCCCTAAAAGTCCTCTATTTTGCAATTGGTCCCAAAATGTGCCCCTTTTGAAAAAATTTTTCCTATTTCTCTCAAAAATTGGATATTTGTAAAAAAAAAATTTCAAAACCTTTTGATCCCGAACTTTCATTTATTCAAAGTTTTAAATTACAATTATCTCAAAATTTAACAGTAAAAATTCAAAATTAATTATTTTGTGATTCGTTTTAACTTAATTTGAATCTTTCCGGTATTTTAAAAATTTTGTAACTTTATTATAAATTTTTTTCTTTCTTGGTAATTTTTTTTATCATTGTTTGACTCATTAATAATAAATTTTCTAATTTAATAATCATGTTTCTATTTCCTTGAAATTTCAAATATATATATCATTTTATCGAAACATTGAAATTTTTTTTATAATTTCTTAATCTTAAAAGATTTGTCAGTACTTTATTATTAATATTTCTTTTGTATTTTTATACAATTCACTTTTTGAAGATTTTTTTTATTTGCTTCCAATATTTTTTTGCTTTAGATTTTCTTCTTTTTACGCAAAGTTTTTCAGGTAATCTATAATAATAATCCGCAAGATTCATTCATTCATTCATTCATTCTTGTCTGTCCGCACCTGAAGTTTGTCACTTAGATATTTTTTGGTTTTAAATCTTTTACGTTTGAAAAAATGTATCTTTAAATTAAAATTAAAGACTACTTTCATAAGAGATAATTTAACTGCATTGAAAGAAAATAAATTAATTAAAATCTAGTTTACTCTAAAATATTGAACTGAAATTTCCATACACTCAAATTTTTAGTAAATTAAAATTTAATTCTATCAATATAAGTTAACTTAAAATGTTCTTGTGATTAAATTAATTGATATTTAGATCATTGAAAATTGCGATCATTAAAATTTTGAAATAATTATTTTTAATGAAAATCTTAATCAGTAATTAAGAATCAATGTATATTTAAGTTTTAATTAATTGAAGTTTGAATTCATCGAAATTTTTATTGGTTATTACGCTTTAAATTATCTAAATTTTAATCAATTCTTGCGTTTTTATTATTCTGATTATTAATAACTAAACATTTAAACTTTTTACAATTTTAATTTTTTTTGTAAATATAAATTTCACTTATTTTCAAATTCCATTAGACCCAATTTTCATTGATTCAAACTATAGTCTAAATTATAAATTTCAAAATTTTGACTGATTAAAGCTTTAATATACAATGAAATTTTTTTGTATAATTAGAAGTTTTTATATAATGATTAATGTTAAAAATAATTTAAATATGCATTATTAGATTTTGAAAATATGCAAGGTTTATAACAGTTCAAATTTGAATTAATTAAAATTTTTATTATTTAAAATTTAAAGGAATTTAAAAAAAATTAAATATAAGTTTTAAGACTTTAACAAATAAAAATTTGAATTAATTAAAGTTAAAATAAATTTGAGTCAACATTTCGTTGAAACTGTTTTAAGTTTGGAACTATTTTAAATTTGGAAAAATTAAAACTTGAATTGTTAAAACTTTTGAAGAATAGAAATAATCCTCAATAGAAATTTGGAACGATTGAAGTTACTATAAACTATAAAAGTTTGAATACATTTTGTTCAAAAAACTATTCTTTCAATAAAAATATTTTAATTTTTTGTAATGTATCTACCTACGCTATTTTCTCCTTTTATTTATTTTTCTTATTATATATTTATTTTCTAAATATAAAATTGGAAAATTCGTGCTCTTTTATAATATTTTTTATTTACTTTCACTTATTTGTTTTTTTTTAGATATTTTGTTCTATTGTCGATTATTCTCGACAGATTTTAAATTTTTCTTTATTGAAATTTCAAAACAATTTTTCAATTTTAATTTATTTTTTACAATTTTATCCATAATTTTCATCAGTTTTTAATTAACAATTTATTATTCTCCTTCAATTTTATGATTATTCATTAAATTAAAAAAAATTCTAATCCCGATTATTCTCACCATTCTTCGGTTTTTTTTCAGTTGTTAATTATTTTTTTTAATAGTTAATTATTTTCGTTAAATTGTAATTTAATTTCAAATTTTATAATTATTCTTTAATTTCTTTAGATATTTTGTTCTGCTGTCGATTATTCTCGACAGATTAAAATTTTTTCTTTCAATTATAATTATTTTCCTCATTTCTAAATTATTGTCTTTAATATTTAACTATTTTAATCATTTTGTAAACTTCTTTTCAATTATCAATTATTTTATTGAAATTTCAAAACAATTCTTCAAATTTCATTTATTTTCTACAATTTTATTATAATTTTCATCAGTTTTTAATTTACAATTTATTATTCATTTCCAATTTTATGATTATTCATTAATTAAAAAAAAACATTTTCTAATCTCGATTATTCTCACCATTCTTCAACTTTTTTTTCAATTGTTAATTATTTTTTTTAATAGTTCATAACTTTTGTCAATATTTCATTAATTTCGTCATATTGTAATTTTTCTTTTAATTATCGATTGTTTTCTTGAAATTTCCAATTAATTTCTTCAATTTTTAATTACTTTCTTCAATTCTCAAATATTTTCTTTAATTTTCAATTATTTTTATCGATTTTCCATTAATTCCTTAATATTCAATAATTCTCGGATTTTTTCAATTACTTTTTTCACTCATCAAAATCGTTTTAAAATTTCAATGCAATTGTTATTACTATTATTATTATCGCCTACTTTTTATTATTATTTTGATTATCATTAAAATTCTTTATTTTTTACGTTAATTGTTTAATTATTTTCTTTAATTGTTAATTCCTTTTTTCAATTTTTAAGTATATTCCACAAATTTAATTTCAAATCTTCAATTTTTAATTGCTTTTTTCAATTTTTAATTATTTTTTTCGATTTTTAATCCGGTTGTTAAATGTGCAATTATTTCCAACAATAATTACTTCAATTTTCTTAATTTTTCAATTTGCAATTATTTTCTTTAAATTTAATATTTCTTGTTTAATTTTTTGAATTATTTTTTTCAGTAGTCTATTACTCTATTTATTTTTCGAATTTTGTTTTCAATTGACAGTTATTTTCGTTATTTTTCACACATTTTCATGAATTTTTTAATTATTCTTGTCATTTTTCATCTATTTATTCAATTATTGATTATTTTCCGCAATTTTCAATTATTTTAAACAATTTTCTCAATGTTAAATTATTATTTTAAAATTTTTAAATTATTCTTTGATTATTCAAATTATTTTGTTCGGTTGTATATTAATTTAGACATTTTTTTAATTTTGTTTTCAATTCTTGAATATTTTTGTCATTTTGTAATTTTTGTTCCAGTTATCAATTATTTTTTTCAAATTTTAATTTAATTCTTAAATTGTCAATTTATTTCCTCGACTTTTTATTATTTTTTTTCAATTTTAATTATTTTTTTCGATTTCCAATCCAGTTGTTCAATTTGCAATTATTTCGAACAGTTATTCCTATAATTTTTCAACTATTTTGTTTAAATTCAATATTTATTTTTTAAACTATTCATCTCAAATGTGTAATTATGTACCTAGTCATTTATCGAATTTTTTTTCAGCTGTCAATTATTTTCGTCATTTTTCAGATATATTCTTCAATTTCAAATTTTTACAACATTTCGAAAAATTTATTATGCTTTTGATTGATTTTCTTATTTAATTTGATAATTTAAGGGAGGAGGGGAGTACAATTTTTTTCATTTATCTAATTATTTTTATATTAACTCGTTTTCTATGTAAATTTATTTAATTTTCATTACATTTTGTCTATTTTTTTGCAAATTTATCTCCCTTTTATAAAAATTTAGATTCTTAAATTTTTTAAACAAATTTTTGTTGTTAAAATTGCTTAAAAATTTGTTTTTATTTTTTAAATTCATTTACATATTCGTTTTTAAATTTTCTTTAATTTGTGAATAATTTTCTAATTCTTTTGATTTTTAAAGGAATTTTTAATTCTGTTTATATATAATTCTTACATTTTTTTTTATTCCTACTATTTTTTATTTTGTAGTTCATTTTTCACTATTTTTATATTTTTTAAAATTTCTCAAACTTTTTTTTTGTAGATTTTCTCCCATTTTTCAATATATTGCTTTGTTTCATCTTTTATTTTATTTCTTTAATCTATTATTCAATTCTGATTTACTAATAATCCATTCGTCAATTTATCAGAATTTGAATCTACCTATTCAAATTTCATTACATTCGAATTTCAGTCGATTCAAATTTTCATTCTTTTAATAATTGTTTAACCTTTAAGAAGAAAAAACAATTTTTTAAACAAATTCTAAACAATTTTGAGTAATTGCAGTTTATTTTAAACTGTTTAAAACGAGTTACAAATTTTTTTTAAACAATTCCAAAAAATTTTGATGATATTGATTCTGGAACAATTTTTGGCAAGGTCGTTGAATTTCTGGAGCAAAAGTTCCAGAAAATGAAATTGGTACTAAAATTAGTTTCAGAGTCTGTCCTTGAACAGGTTCTGGAATTGATACTGGGACAAATCCTGAAATTGGTTATAAAAATGAAATCGATACAAGTTCTGGCGGTTCTTGGAATCGATACTAAATTTCAGAAATGGTCCTGAGAGGGATGCAGTATCTTAGTTCTGTATACTCGAGTGATAAATGTTAGAAATTATCTCGGCGATGTTATTTGAGGTGGTCCGAGGAATGTTCCTAATAAATTCACCTGCTATTGATTTTAAAAACTGTCATTACTTGAATTATATATAGATAACTTAAAAATATTTTTTTCTTCAATTTTTCAAGTGGTTTTTTCAAACCTTTAAATATTCTTTACAAAAAGTTTGTTCTTATAAATTATATTATAGGTTTTTCTTATTAGATATTCACCTTCGTTATACCACTTTAATCGCTTTATTAATTCAATGGTAATTTCATACATAATATCTGCATTTTTATACCCATTTGTAGTCTCTTTAACCTT
This sequence comes from Ganaspis brasiliensis, assembly GCA_037103525.1. NCBI lineage: Eukaryota > Metazoa > Arthropoda > Insecta > Hymenoptera > Figitidae > Ganaspis > Ganaspis brasiliensis. The sequence continues at coordinate 1,971,590 of JAZKLR010000003.1, read as the reverse complement.
CGCGCTACTATTAGCGCTACCGAAAAGTATTTTATTTTTATATTACAAAAAAGACTTAAATTCAAAGAGATTTTTCACTAAAATGGTTGTTTATCAACAAATAAGATACTTTATTAAGGGCATGTGGAAGGCGCCAACTTCAAACGATTCGTTTTAATATTTTCCACAAATTTAGAATTAAAATTAAACCTCAAACGGACTGGACGCCAATGCGTCTAGGTCTCATTTACTATTTCCTTCAATTTCATTAAAATATGTTTTGTATTTTTCTAGAAAATTGGTGAAAAATATTACAACGAATCATTTGAAGTTGGCGCCTTCCACATGCCCTTAATGTCAAAATTAATTTTTCATTTGTTTAACCATAAAAATATGGTTTTTTGGATTCATCTCCGTAAATATACAAAATATAAAAAAAATATTTCCTATAAAATTTCATTAGAATACATATTTTATATTTTGCACATTTTTGATCAAAAGTGACTATTTTTAGAGAAAAATGCAACAAAAAAAATCGGCGCTTTTTCGCGCTTCACGAGCAACTTCATTATCCATTTTCGCGAAAACAATTGGATTAAAGAATAACCAGATTGGCTAAAATTTTTGAGATAATCTCAAAAAAATTTAATAATAATTATTATTATTTATTACGATTATATAATAATAAATATAATAATATACATTCGTTTTTTATTAGTTTTTACAGCAAATATTTTAGCTGTCGCAGCTAACAATACCTAGCATACATTTTTGGCAAATATTTTAAATTATTCGTGTCTGCTTTGAAATTTTAATTTTGAAGTTGAGGTGCACTGAAAAAATATTATTTTGACAGCTGTGAAAACTTTTTAAAAAAGCACATAAATAATTTAGATAGTATATAAATGATTTGATTTATATTTGTACACCGAACAAAATAATTTAAAAAATCAAATAATAATTATAAAATTTTAAGATAATAATTAAAAATTGAAAAATTGTAGGAAATAATTGAAAATTGCAGAAAATAATTAATAATTAAAGGATATAGTTGAAAAATGATAAAAATTATAGAAATAATTGCACATTTAACAACTAGATTGAAAATCGAAAAAAATAATTGAAAATTGAAGGAAGCAATTAAAAGTTGAAGAATGAAATTGAAATTTCAATAATAGGTATACTTAAAAATTGAAAAAAAGTAATTGAAAAAAGCCGAGAATTAATATAGAAGAAAACAATTGAAAACTGAAGAATGGAAATACAAATTGAAGAATGTAATTAAAAATTAAAGAAAAAATTGAACAATTGTATTTAAAATTAAAGAAACTTAATGATGATCGAAAAAAATAATAGAAAAAAGGCGATAATTTTTTAATATTTAAGAAAATAATTGAAAATTAAAAAGTAGAATTTTGAAGAAAATAACTGAGAATTGAATCATTGAATTGGAATTTTAAAACAATTTTTATGAGTGAAAAAAATAATTGAAAAAAATGAGAGAATTATTTAATATTGAGGAATTAATTAACAATCGATAAAAATATGACGAAAATAATTAAAAACTGACGAAAATAATTAACTATTAAAAAAAAAAATAATTAACAATTAAAAAAAAATTCGAAAAATGGTGAGAATAATCCGCATTTGAAAAAAATATTATTTTAAAGTTAATGAATAATAATCATAAAATTGATGGAGAATAATAAGTTGTCAATTGAAAACTGATAAAAATTATGAATAAAATTGTAAAAAATAAATGAAAATTGAAAAAATCAATTGGAAAATTTGAATTAGTTGTTATTTGCATCAAAGAAAGTTTTGATTAGAAGATTAGAAATAAAATAAAGATTAGTTTGATTTAAATAAGTATAAATTAAAACCTTTATTTATCAATATTTGAAATTGAAACTTAGTTTAAACTTCAATATAGATTAAAACTTCATTAGTAAATAATTATTTCGAAATTTTAAAAAACTCAATTTTCAATAATCTAAATATCAATTAATTTAAACTTCTTCGCATGAACATTTTAAGTAAATTTTGTATTGATAGAATTAAATAAATAAAATAAAGATTTTAGCGTAAACTATATTTTTTATTAATCTTATTTTCTGTGAATACAGTTAAATTGATCCTCATCAAAATATAGACTCTAATTTTAATTAATCTCTTTCATTTAATTTTTTTTATCTAATTAAGAAATGAGTAAGTTTAATAATAATTTCCTCATGCATATGAAAAAAATGCATTTTAAGATCTAGAATACAATATTTATTTAAAGAAATTTAATTTAGAAGTTTTTTTTAATAAATAGTAACGTTAGAAGTTTTGAAACAATAAACATTTTAATCATTAAGAATTAAAAAAATTATTTTATTAAGGACGTTTATACCCTCAAGCGGTTCTCATTCTGTTGAACCATGATGGACAATATTTTTTTAATTTCATTTCTTCATATAATTTGGTTTCTAAATAATATTTTGTAGTAAAAATCATTACACAAACGAATTTTATTGAAAAAAAATTTTTTCCGTTGAAAATTTCAAGCTATTAAAATTTCTTCTTCCTGATTATTTCAAAAAATTGAAGAATTACTAACCTTGAATAACATTTTCTTGAAAACGGAACGGTAAATAAATTAAATATTGTTGTAAATGTTGTATTATATTACAGTTTAAAATATATTAGTTTTTATAAAAAATTTGTAGAACCGTGTTTTTTAATTAATTAAAATATAGTCATTTCGCGCGTTTTGTTACTGTTTCCATGTAAAAGTCCCAACTTTATAAATTTATATCTTAAAAACAGAACGGTTAAATTCAATAAAATTGTAAAAGTACATGTAAAGTAATGCATTTAATATGTCATGAAAATTTTATAAGAATCTGTAGAAATTTGTTTTTTGGATAAACCTCCTTAAGGGATCTAAGACACCTATAAAATATTTAAAAATGGTGCTTGCTTTCTTTTCAATGATATAATAATATTCCCTTATTTATTATTATTATATTACTTATTATTCTATACTTTTACTATAAAAGACAATTAATATAATTAGATATTGGATACATAAAATAAAATCTCATATATCTAATTAATTTAAAAATATCAATTTTTTCAAACATAACTGATTTAAAACAAAAAACCATCTAAGTGCCAGACTTCAGGTGTAAAGAGATCGAAAGAATGAACGAATCTTGCAAATTATTATTATAGATATAGATTATTATGAATTATCAGATTTTTCTAAAAATAGACCGCAACGACTTTAGGTGAAATATAATTGTTTGGTCCCAAAAGTAAAGATGATGACTTCAATCATACATTTTAAAAATATGTCAGAGACCATCATATCAGGGCTCGAACTAGCTCCGTAAATCCCGTAAAAGTCCGTAAATTTACTTATGGTCCGTAAAAGTCCGTTTTTTAAAAAAAGGTCCGTAAAGTTCGTAATTTGTTTAGAAAAGTCCGCAAATTCTGTAAATTCTAAGATAAGAGGCCCTATAAGCAGTGTAAAAACGGTTGAGTTTCAATTTTTCAATTCCTTTCTTCAATTTTTAATTATTTTATTTAATATTCAATAATACTCGAGCCTTTTTTCAATTATCAGTTGTTTTCTTGAAAATTTAATATGTTCTTCAACTTCCAATTGATTTCTTCAATTTTCATTTATTTCCTAAAATTTTTCCTAGAATTTTCTTTAGTTTAGATTATCAATTAATAAATTCATAATTTGAAAAAAGTTTTTTTAAATATAATTATTTTCATCCACTTTTAGAATTACTCTTTAATTTTTAAAATTACTTTGTTCTAATAACGATTATTCTTGACACATTTCGAATTTTTTTCAACTGTCAATTATTTTCGTCAGTTTATAATTTTTCCTTCAATTATAAATTATTATCTTAAAACTTCAATTTAATTCCTTTACATTTAAAAATTTCCTGATTTTTCCAATTATTTGTTTCACTCATAACAATTTTTAAATTTAAACTCAATTGTTCGATTCTAAAACTATCTCCTTCAATTCTCCATTATTTCCTTCAAATTTCAATTGCATTTTTCAATTTTCAATTTTTTTCTTTATTATTAAAAATTCTTGCCTTTTGTCCATTTTTTTTTTTTTTTTTGATTATCAATAAGTTTCTATGACTATAATTCACATGTTCAATTAGTTTTTTCAAATCTGAATTTTTTTTTCAAATTTCAATTCTATTTTTCAGTTTTTAATTATTTTCTGCTACATTTAATAAATCACGACATTTATAAATTACTTTTTTGAATTTTCCATTAAATTATATAAATTTTAATTTCATTTTTCAACTTATAGTAATTTTTTTTTATTTTTAAATGATTTTTTGAATTATAAAATTGTTTTAATTTAGGGATTTGTCGAAGTTTCTTATCAGTTGTCAATTATTTTCGTTATTTTTCAGATATTTTTTTCAATTCCTTAATTATTCTCGTCATAAACTGTTTCTTTCAATTATTATTCATTTTCCGCAACTTTCAATTAATTTCAACAATTTTTTCAATTTTCATTCATTCTCTTGAAGTTTTATAATTATTCTTAAACTTTTTAAATTATTTTGTTCTCTTGTTGATTATTCTTGACAGTTTTCGAATTTTTTTCATTTGTCTATTATTTTCTTTAATATTTGATAATTTTGTATTTTGTTATTTTCCTTTTAATTATCTATCTGTCTTCTTCAAAATTTGATTTAATTCTCTAATTTTCAATTATTTTCAAAAAATTTAAATAATTTTTCCAGTTTACTTTTTTGTTTATAATTTTTCTTTAATTCTCGGCTTTTTTTAATCATTTTTTTCAATTATAAAAATTGTTTTAAATTTAAATTCAGTTTTTCAGTTCTACAACTACTTTCTTAAACTCTTAAATATTTTCTTCAATTTTACATTTTTTATTCAAATTTTAATTTAATTTTTAAATTTTCAGTTGTTTAATTCAATTTGCAATTATTTTTTTCACTCGTAAAAATTGTTTCAAAATTTCAATACAATTGTTTAATTCTACAACTATTTTCTTCAAATTTAATTTTTTAATTTTAAATTATTGTCTTTAATATTAAAAAATTATCGCCTTTTTTAATTTATTTTTTTTCGAGCATGGCAATAAATTTTTTTAATTTTAAAATCAGTTATTTAATTATGTTATCTTATATTCAATAATTATCTTCTTTTTTCAATTTTAAGTTTATTCTTTGAAATTCAATTCCTTTTTGCAATTTCTAATTATTTTCTTAATTTTTCAATTTTTCCCCCCTTTTTTTTTGTAATCATTGCTTTCAATTTTCAATCTAGTTGTTCAATGTTTAATTATTTCCAACAATTGTTTATATAATTTTGATAGTTTTAAAGTATTTTTTTCCAATTGTCAATTAATATATTTTCAACTATTTCTTGCAATTATTATTTATTTTACCCAATTTTCAATTGTTTGCACACTTTTTTCAATTATTCTCTAAAAATTTTATAATAATTCTTTAATTTTTTCAATTTTAATTTTTTTTCAGTACTTTTGTAATTTTTTTTAAATTATTAATTATTTTTCCAATTTCAATTCAGTTCTTAAATTTTCAATTTATTTCTCGAAATTGTTATTATTTTCTTCAGTTTTCAATTATTTTCTTCAATTTCCATTATTTTGTCGATTTTCAATTCAGTTTTTCAATTTGCAATTATTTCCAACAGTTTATTTTTTAATTTTCTTGTTTAAATTGAATATTTATTGTTTAATTATTCAAATTATTCTTTTTCAATTGTATAGTTATCTAGACATTTTTCGAGTTTTGTTTTCAATTGTCAATTATTTTCGTTATATTTCAGTTAGTTTCTTAAATTTTGTAATTATTCTCCTAATTTTCATTATTTGAAGTTGCAAAAATTTATAGTTTTTAATAACAAATAACAATGTAAAGTTTCTGGCGCGCGTTAATGTTGCTAGTACTATAATAAGACTTATAGGTCTATTTAAATGCACAGAAAGCTTTTTTTTGTGCCTATGTTATAAGTATACCTACAATAATTGTTCTCTTATTTGCCTCAGACTCATTAATATTTTTCTATTTAATATTAACAAAATTGTCTATAATTTTCAAAGAAATAAATTATTTTAAACATAAAAAATACAATTTTTTTTTACTTTTCTACTGTATTTTAATTCTATTACACTCAAAATAGTCTTTCGGGATACAAAATGTTTATTCGTAACTAGTCCGCAATTTTGAATTTTTGGTCCGTAAAGTCCGTATTTTTAAGTACTTTTACCGGTTCGAGCCCTGACATATAGGTCGAAAGTCACTGTTTTCTGATACTCATTTATATGAAGACTCTAGAAGATTTTTGTCTAATTTTATCAGTAGTGACTATCAAAATAAAGAAAAGTTAGAAAAGTTGTTCATCTGAGTGTATACAACTGTAAAAGTAGTCTTGGATGTTAATAGACAAGTGTTTGTGGTTTAATTGAGAGAAAGAGAGAAAGTACAGTGGGTGATAGTAAAGAGGATGCGTACGAGGAGGAGTAGGTTATTCTTTGAAAATTTGAAAGTTGGTCGTCGGAGGAAGTGGTAAAGAAGGTAAAAGAGGAGGTGTGATACGGCGCGGTGAGGCGATCCCGAGGCGATTTCCGCGGTCCACCAGATGAAGAGCATCAGTGAGTCAGTGTTCGCGCGGAGCGTGCTCGGTATTGCTCATTTTTTCACGCCGTCCGCGTCCGTCCGTTCAAGTCCGTCCGGTTTCATTTTTTTTTCATTTTCCTTTTTATTTGCCCTCTAATACAACACCGGCCGGCAAACGGGAAACGCACCCACTACAATAAGAAGAGGTCACACTCTTCTTTTTTAGGATTAACACTGCCCAAACTTTCACAAGTAAGTTTTCAAAAACTATTTCACAAAACTAATCTAAAAGTATGTTTTTCACATCTACCACTCATTAAAATCAAAATAAAAAAAAATTAACAGGACTTCTTACCGGACCTAGTGGAGGTTGTAGGTAATAAAAAACTAAAAAGAATGGTATATATTAAACCTCTGTCGACCCCTCAAAATCTTGTTTTAGAACCAAAAAACAGTTTTCAGGTATGGTTTCATATACATAATGCCTTGAAACTTCGCCATTTTTTATCCGAATCAAAAAGTTTTTTGTTTGTTTGAAAGCTTAAAATACACGCTTTCGAGCTGTACAATAATTTCTTTATTATCATTTAAATTCATGAAGATAGAGACCAAAATTTTTCATGTTTTCATTGACTTTTTAACTTTGAAGCTAATTTAAATCTCTTATCTTATTAAAATGGTATTTTCTGCCAATTTACATCAAAAGCTTAGTAAATGCAGTTTCAAATGACCCCAGATTAAATAAAATTCGATTAAATTTGTCAAAGTTATTCCAGTTTTAACTTTGTAGTAACATCATTAAATATTTGACTTTATGAACAGTTTTTCATTATTTTCTTCCTCGAAAATACATCATTTTCACTTTTTTTTCATTTTTATGTATTTTTGCAATAATAAGAAACACTTTGTAAAGTTTAAGAAGTACCTAATAGTACCTCATATTTATTTTATTAAACAATGTTGCTCGTGTTTATTAGATGATTCTTAAACTTTAAAAAGTGGATATTGTGATTGCAAAAATGCGTAAAATTGAAAAAACAGTCAAAATTATCAATCGAGGAAGAAAATTATTAAAAAATTATAAAAAATTTTGAAATATAAATATAATTTGAAATATAAAAAATAGTTAAAAAGCTACGGAAATAATAAATATACAATATTATTTTTTAAAAAACACTCTTCTAATAATTTCCAATCAAAATTTAATGATGTTACTCCAAAGTTAAAAGTGGAATAACTTTGACAAATTTAATCGAATTTGATTTAATCTGGGGTCATTTGAAACTGCATTTACTAAGCTTTTGATGTAAATTGACAGAAAATATAATTTTAACAAGATAAGAGATTTAAATTAGCTTCAAAATTGAAAAAGCAATGGAAAAATGAAAATTTCTGATGATTTTTGTTATCTATATCTACATGAATTTAAATTATGATAAAAAAGTCTTATTGTATAGCTTGAAAGCGTTTATTTAAAGCTTTAAAACGAAAAAAAACTTTTTAATTCCGATAGAAAATGGTGAAGTTTCAAGTTATGATATATATGAATGTACCTAAAAACGGTTTTTTTTCTCTAAAACAAAATTTTGAGGTGGTATCAGAGATTTAATATGTACCATTCTTTTTAGTTTTTTGTTACCTACAACCTCCACTGGGTCCGATGAAAATTTTTTTTCACTATATATATTTAATTTTTTACAAAATGAATAAGAACGATTTTCTTGGTGAGATAATCAATTTAAAAAGTACGTTCGGAAAATCTAGAAAATATTCTAAGAATAATAATTATTTAAGTTGAGGAAAATTTAAAAAATGTATGAAGTTGTAGGTAGTAAAAAACTAAAAAAAATGATATATATTAAATCCCTCATGCACCCTAAAAATTTTAATTTAGAACCAAAAAACCGTTTTCAGGTACATTCATATACATCATACCGTGAAACTTCGGAATTTTTTATCCCAATCAAAAAGTTCTTTTTTTAAAGCTTAAATTAAACGCTTCAAAGCTGTACAAGAATTTATTTATCATCATTTAAATTCATGAAGATAGGGACCAAAAATTTTCATTTTTCCATTGCTTTTTTAATTTTGAAGCTAATTATAATATGTTTTTAACATCTACCACTCATTAAAACCAAAATCAAAAAAATTAACAGGACTTCTTACCGGACCTAGTGCAGGTTGTAGGTAATAAAAAACTAAAAAGAATGGTATATATTAATTCTCTGACGACCCCTCAAAATCTTGTTTTAGAACCAAAAAACCGTTTTCAGATATGGTTTCATATACATAATACCTTGAAACTTCACCATTTTTTATACGAATCAAAAAGTTTTTTGTTTGTTTGAAAGCTTAAAATACACGATTTCGAGCTGTACAATAATTTCTTTATTATCATTTAAATTCATGAAGATAGAGACCAAGAATTTTCATTTTTTCATTGACTTTTTAACTTTGATGCTAATTTAAATCTCTTATCTTATTAAAATTATATTTTCTGTCAATGTACATCAAAAGTTTAGTAAATGCAGTTTCAAATGATACTAAAATAAAGGAAATTTGATTAAAATTGTCAAAGTTATTCCACTTTTAACTTTGTAGTAACATCATTAAATTTTGACTTCATGAACAGTTTTCATTATTTTCTTCTTCGTATTCATAATTTTGACTATTTTTCAATTTGTATGTATTTTTGGAATAATAAGAAACACTTTTTAGATATTTAAGAATCATCTAATAAATACATGTAACATTATTTAATAAAATTAATATTAGGTACTGTTAGGTAATTCTTAAATATCTAAAACGTGCGTTTCTTATCATAGCAAAAATACATTTTATTAAAAATTAGTCAAAATTATGAATACGAGGAAGAAAATAATCTAAAAACAGTTCTTTAAATATTTTCAAGTGATTTTTTACATGACTTTGAGAATTTATCTAGAGATTAATCAAACTACAAAATTTATCAAACATTTTTATTTGCATATAAAAAAAATGGTATTTTAATCGATTTATTAATTATTACATTATTAATTAAATCCTAAATTTCATTTAATAGAATTATTTTATTTCATCAAATAGTCATTAAAAGAATTAAATTTTTCCGAATCATCATTAAAAATAATTTTTATTTTGTACTATTTTGGTTGCAACAATTTTTTATAAAAATCACTGATAAATATTATGTAAAATTCTATAAAATAAAAATGACGGAAAATTCATTTCCATTAACTAAGAAATAAATAAAATTAGTTCAGAGTTTAAAGATGGTGGGTTAAAAAAAGACAAACTCGGACAAAATTGACAGCGTTTGTCTGCGTTTGTCACAAGTACCAAATTTATATTAAAAAACATAAAAAATGTACCAACTGATTTCAGGATTGACGAATACAGGCCTAATGAATGTTTTTATGCTGTCTGTTATATTAAAAGCATGATAATAATCTCCAAAAAAATCTAACCTCATTGTTCTTAGAATGACATGTTCAAAATTATACAGTAAAAAAAAATTTTTTTTGTCCGGAACATTACACTATTATATTTCTGTGTATTTTTTTTCGCTGAATCCGAATCCGAAATCAAAATAACCAGATTGACTAACATTTTTTAGATAATCTTAAAAAACAAAAAACAAAAATGCGAAAAAAAGAAAAATTTTTTTTTTTGTTCGAGACACTACACTCGTGTATTTCTACGTATTTTTCTCTGCTGAGTCTGAATCCAAAGTCAAAATGATCAGATTAGCTACATTTTTTTAGATACTCTCAAAAAAGCGATTTATTCGTTTTTTTTTTTTTATTAGTTTTTTGAGATTATCTCAAAAAGTTTAATCAATGTGACAATTTTAACTTCGAATTCGGATTCAGCGGAAAAAAATACATAGGAATACACTAGCATTTAGTTCCAGAAAAAAAAATTTTTTTTTTATTTTTTTGAGTTTTTGAACAGTTTTTTGAGATTATCTCAAAAATTTTTGTAAATTTGATTATTCTGACTTTGGATTCGGAATCAGAGAAGAGGAATACGTATAGGAATACGCTAGCGTAGTGTCTTCGACAAAAAAAATTATTTTTTGGTTTTAATTTGTGTTTTTAAAAAATTTTTGAGGTTATTTCAAAAAACAGAATCAAATTTAACAATCTGGAAATCAGTTTTCTTAATAAAATTTGTCATTAATTTGAGACAAAAGCAGTCAATTTTGTCCAAGTTTGTCTTTTTCTAATCCGCCAGAGTTGTTAAGGGCATGTGTCGAATTATGACGTCACTGCTACAGGCAAAATTTGTCCCTAACTTTTCTCTTAAAATATTGAATATTTTGTCATGAAACTCGGCAGAATTACTTAAAATATCATTAGGAAGGTTTCTCTGGCCCGGGTTTCTTTAAATTTTACCTCAAAATTATTTTTTAAAAAATTGCTATTTTTCGAAATTTTTCCAAAATTAATTTTGAGGTAATATTTAAACAAACTCGAGCCAGAGCGACCTTCCTAATAATATTTTAAGAAATTGTACCAAGTTTCGTGACAAAATATACAATATTTCAAGGGAAAAGTTACAGACAAATTTTGTCTTCATATCTTCCAGTGACATAATAACCCATCACATGCCCTTAATGAAAAAAGCTTTTGGACTAATCATTGAATGTCTAATAATAAAATAATCTGGAAAGTGTAGTAGAATAACAATTAAAAATAATTGTCGTGTCCACAAGTTTAAGTAAAATTAAGAGGATTATCAGGGAAAGGAATTTGGAATTTACTACAACTGTTTTCACGATAATGACTTTCTGACTTAGATAACTGTCTCTGGCGCATCGTTAAAGCCGAGAGTATTCGCATTACCAAGTAATATTGTCGGATAAGCGATATACTCATACACCCCGTTGCGGGTGCACATCCGCCCTGTGGGAGTTGGTGTCCAAGATAGCGTGTTTGTCCCCCTAAAGTGCACTTATGCACATATCTATATACTGTTACATACAAGCGACTAATGCCTTCATAAGAAATATATATATTCTTTTTTCCTCCATTTCCCTTTTTACTAATCTTCTTTCGTTTTTCTCAATGTTACGTAGGGTAAAAATTTTACGCGGGTTAGTCAAGACAGTAAGGAAAATCGGACATTTATAGTTTTAAAGCTAAACAGAGTCAAAGTTTCTAAAATGAACAACTTTTTTTTTGATGACTAGATTTTTATGTTTTATCACGAATTTTGTAGTATTTTCGAAATAAAAGTTGAAATCCTGCGCTTTTCCGCACAAATTCTGCGATTGATAACTTCCTGATCAATATAAAATATTTTTTATTTTTAAATATGCTTCTTCTGGCATCAAAAACAATTTTTTGAGCTATCTCCGGTACCCACATTTAATGAGGGTACCAAGGGGGGCACAGCGCAAATTTAAAATCCATTTATTTTTATGTTCCCGATGCATAGTTTTTTTCTTTTTCAAATATCTTTTCTCAAAGTCATTTGAAAGGTTTTTAATTTAACAAAAGTACCTATACTTAATTGGGGCACCAAGGGGGGCACCAAACTTAAAATATATTCATTTTTATGTTACCGCTCTACAGTTTTCTGCTTTTGAAAATATGTTTTTCTTAGAGGCATTTGAGAGTTTTTTCATCCATCAAAAGTACCCACACTTAATTAGGGCACCAAGGAGGGCATATCGCAAACTTAAAATCCATTTATATTTATGTTCCCGATCTACAAGTTTTTTTTTTTTCAAAGCTTGTTTTTCTTAGGGGACCATACTTAAATTACGTAACGCTTTTATCGGAAATTTTTAGACCCCCCTCCCCCCTGTAACAGTTTTCACAATGTAAATAATTGACAGTTTACACAGGCGTAACGACTTTTTAGAACCCCCCCCCCCCCCCTCTATGGCGTTACGCAATTTAAGTATGGTCCCAGGGTCATTTAAAAAAATTTTAATCCATCAATAGTACACGTACGTAATTAGGGTACCAAGGGGGGCATATCGCAAACATAAATACCATCTTTTTTTTGTTTCCAATCTACAGTTTTTTTTAAATATGTTGTTCGTAGAAACAACATTAAAAGTTTTAATTTATTTTAATTTTAATCCATCAAAAGTATCCACATTTAATTGGGGCACCAAAGGGGGCATATCGCAAACTTAAAATCCATCTATATATTTATGTTCCCGATCTACAGTCTTCTTCTTTTTTAAATATGCTTTTATTAAAGGAATTAGAAAGGTTTTTAATTCACCAAAACTGCGCACAATTAATTAGGGCCCCAAGGGGGGCATTTCGCAAACTTAAGCTTCATTTATATTTATGTTCCCAATCTACAGTTTTATTATTATTCACATAGGTTTTTCTTAGAGACATTTAAAGATTTTTAATCCATCAAAAGTATCCACATTTAATTGGGGCACCAAGGGGGGCATATCGAAAACTTATGCTTCTTTTATATTTATGTTCACGATTTACAGTTTTTTTCTTTTTTAAATATGCTTTTCTGAAAGGAATTTTAAATGTTTTTAATCAATCAAAACTGCGCATATTTAATTAGGGCACCAATGGGACATTTCGAAAAAAATCCATTTATTATTTTATGTTCCAGATCTACAGTTTTTTTCTCATATATTTTGTTCTTAAAGATATTTAAAAGATTTTTAATTGATCAAACGTATCCACACTTAATTAGGGCACCAAGGGAGAAATATTGAAAACCTATTCCCCCCCCCCCCCCCCTGGTGCCGTAATTAAGTATGGGTACTTTTAATATATTGAAAACCTTTCGAATGTCTGTAAGAAAAACTCTTTGAAAATGAAAAAAACCGTGGATCGCGAACTCAAAAATAAATGGATTTTAATTTTGCGATATGCCCCCCTTAGTGCCTTGATGAAGTGTGGGTACTTTTGATGGATTAAAACCCCTTCAAATGCTTCAATGAATAAAATTTTTGATAAAGAAAAAAATTGTAGATCAGAAACATAAATATAAATGGATTTTATGTTTGCGATATGCCCCCCTTGGTACCCTAATTAAGTGTGAGTACTTTTGATGAATTAAAATCTGTTTAAATGCCTCTAAGACGAACATGATTTGAAAAAGAAAAAACTGTAGATCGGGAACATAAGTATAAATGGATTTTAAGTTTGCGATATGACCCCCTTGGTACCCTAATTAAGTGTTGGTACTTTTGATGGATTAAAAACCTTTCAAATGTCTCTAAGAAAAAAATATTCAAAGAAGAAAAAAACTAGTTTTTTAAACTAGCAACAATTATTATAAATTAATCAAAATAAAAGAAACTTCTCTGTCAAATTTTGCATTTATTGCAGGAAATTAGGATTTCTTGTTTCATTACGAGTAATATAAAAGAAAGTCAAAAACTTGCATTAGGTCAGAAGTTATTTCTCAAAATTTTCCATTTTTAAAATCTTGATAAATCTGAATCGGATTACACTAGAAAGTTTAAAAAAAGCTCATTCGATGTGTTTTTTTTATCGCCTACAATTTTTTGAAAATATATTAAAACAACAAATAAAATTATTATAAAACTAGATTTTCAAAATTTTTGATTTTTAAAATGTTAATAACTTTAAATGAAATTGCACTAGAAGCTTTGCTAATAGCTAAATCGTTCCGTTTTTAAAAAACAACAACAAAATATTTATATTTTAACTTTTTTTTAAAAAAAAGATACAATTTCTCAAAAAAAACGATGTTTTAAAAATTTTAAATGTTAAAAAATATAGTTAGAATTGATCGATCGGGTTCAAACATATGTATCATAATTTGTCTCCCTGAGAGAACCATTTGTAAAAAAACATTGTTCTAACTATTATGGTTTATTATGTCGAGATACGTCAAAAATAATACAAAACGTCAATTTTTCTTAAACTTGGAATTCCTTGGAAAACCATTAAAACATCAAAAAAATATTTAACATTGTGTACATTTTTTGTATCGCTTTTTAAGGTAAGGAAACACCCTTTTTCAAATTAACCCCAATTATTAATTTATTTACATTTCCTACAAAAAAAAAGTCGTACCTTTTTTCATTTAATGCATTTTAATTATGCTGCAATCTATAAATGATTTTCTTTTAATTAAAATTTTTTGATGACTTCACGTAGAATGACTCATATATATTTTGCTTTTTAAGATGAGAAAATACACCTTTCCTCAAATTGACCCAAATTTTTAATTTATTTACATTTTCTGCAAAAGAAAAAAATGGCTTTAACTTTTTACATTTGATTCATTTTAATAGAAATATCAAGATTTTAAAAATAATTTTCAGTTTTTTGCTAAAAGTTTTAAACCTCTACACCTAAAATGATTGAATCATTTTTATTTTTAAAGGTGACACTCAACGTGTCACGATTTATATTTTTTAATATCATGAAACAATTTTATTACTCAACACTTTCAACAGTCAATTTACCCAATTTTTTCTTAAATTTAGATGATTCAAAAATACATAGTTCGTTAAAGAAAGGAAATATTTTGATGCTTTAACTGACAATATAAGAGTTAAATTCTTTGTATTTTATTCTATAATTTATAAACGTTTCTGAGTGGCTTCTTCGCGAGCTTAGAAATAGGTAGGCGAGGTGATTAAAAGTCTCCTTCAGAGTCTTTTTGAGGGATCGAAGCACAAGTCAGCTTCTGCTTTCCAGTAAAAAATAAAACGTAGGCAAAATTTAAAAGAGCTATTTTGCACATAAGAATGAAGGGCGTGATGACAAAAACGGCCCTTTCAACTTTAAACACCAGATAATGACAAAAAAATGAGCAAGTGTCTGATATATTGTTTCGTGAAATGGCGCCCAAAGTAAAAAATTTAAAATAAACAGAAAAATGCACTCTAAATGTTAATCAATCAAAAACTACTAATTATATTAATTTCTGATAAACCACCCTCCCCCCCCCCTCTTCTCATCGCCTAAGTTTCTGCTTTTGTATTTGATACTCCCCCCATAAATATTTTCATTTTTAATCAAAATTTCATTAAAATTTAAGAATCATCATTATTTCTTCAAGTTTCAATATAAAATGTATATTATGTACTTTATATAATTAAAATGATTCAATTTTTCATATACAATATTATTTATGAAGGAACTTTGGTTGAGAAATAAATATTGGAAAATTTCTATAAAGAAAAACATTTTTAATGTAAAAAAAAATGAAAAATCATGAATTATTATGCGATTTTTTGAAAAAGTTATATATTTATGATAAATGCAATTTTTGATCAATGAGAATATTTGACATTTAGAATTTCTGATAAATGCAATTTCGAAAAATTAAATTTCTGATAGATGCACTTTTGAACAAATGGGATTTCTGATGAATGGAATTTTTGATTAACGAGATTTCTAACAAAAGAAACTTATGACAAATTAGATTACTGATAAATGCAATCTTGGATAATTGATATTTTTGATAAATGCAATTTCTGACAATTTAGATTTCTGACAAATGCAATTTTTGATTAATGAGAATATTTGGCATTTGGAATTTCTGACAAATTAAATTTTTGATAAATGCAAATTCGGAAAAACCACATTTCTGATAGATGCATTTTTGGACAAATGGGATTTCTGATAAATGGGATTTTGCATTAATGAGATTTCTGACAATAGAAACTTAAGACAAATTAGATGTCTGATAAATGCAATTTCTAACAACTTAGATTTCTGATAAATGCAATTTCTGACAAATGAAATTTCTGATAAATTCAATTTTTGACAAATGAGATTTCTGTTATATGCAATTTTTGATCAATGAGAATATTTGATATTTAGAATTTCTGACAAATTAAATTTCTGATAAATGCAATTTTAAAAAAATTAGATTTCTGACAGATGCACTTTTAGACAAATGGGATTTCTGATAAATGGAATTTTGCATTAATGAGATTTCTGACAATAGAAACTTATGACAAATTAGATTTCTGATAAATTCAATTTTGGATAATTGATATTTCTGATAAATGCAATTTCAGTTAAATGAGTTTTCTGAGAAATGCAATTTTTGACAAATGAGATTTCTGTTATATGCAATTTTTGATCAATGAGAATATTTGATATTTAGAATTTCTGACAAATTAAATTTCTGATAAATGCAATTTTAAAAAAATTAGATTTCTGATAGATGCACTTTTAGACAAATGGGATTTCTGATAAATGGAATTTTGCATTAATGAGATTTCTGACAATAGAAACTTATGAAAAATTAGATTTCTAATAAATGCAATTTTTGATAATTGAAATTTCTGATAAATGCCAGTTCAGTTAAATGAGTTTTCTGATCAATGCAATTTTTGATAAACGAAATATTTGCGCATTCGAATTTTTGACAAATTAGATTTTTGATAAATGCAAATTCGGAAAAATCACATTTCTGATAGATGCATTTTTGTACAAATGGGATTTCTGACAATAGAAACTTATGACAAATTAGATTTCTAATAAATGCAATTTTTGATAAACGAAATATTTGCTAATTCGAATTTTTGATAAATGCAAATTCGAAAAAATCACATTTCTGATAGATGCATTTTTGTACAAATGGGATTTCTGACAATAGAAACTTATGACAAATTAGATTTCTGATAAATGCAATTTTTGATCAATGAGAATATTTAGCATTTGGAATTTCTGACAAATTAAATTTCTGATAAATGCAATTTCGGAAAAATTAAATTTCTGATAGATGCACTTTTGAACAAATGGGATTTCTGATAAATGGAATTTTGCATTAATGAGATTTCTGACAATAGAAACTTATGACAAATTAGATTTCTGATAAATTCAATTTTGGATAATTGATATTTCTGATAAATGCAATTTCAGTTAAATGAGTTTTCTGAGAAATGCAATTTTTGATAAACGAGATATTTGCTAATTTGAATTTCCGACAAATTAGATTTCTGATAAATGTAATTTCGAAAAAAGTTCATTTTGCACTTTTGGACAAATGGGATTTCTGATAAATGGAATTTTGCATTAATGAGATTTCTGACAATAGAAACTTATGACAAATTAGATTTCTGACAAATGCAATTTCTGACAATTCAGATTTCTGATAAATGCAATTTTTGATGAATGAAAATATTTGACATTTGGAATTTCTGACAAATTTAATTTCTGATAAATGCAATTTCGGAAAAATTAGATTTCTGATAGATGAACTTTTGGACAAATGGGATTTCTGAAAAATGGAATTTTTGATTAATGAGATTTCTGACAATAGAAACTTTTAACAAATTAGATTTTTGATAAACGAGATATTTGCTAATTCGAATTTCTGACAAATTAAATTTCTGATAAATCCAATTTTGGATAATTGAGATTTCTGATAATAGAAATTTCTGTCAAATTATATTCTTGATAAATAGCCTTTCGCTCAAATAAAATTCGGTCAAATGGACCTTCTGACAATTGAGTTTTCGAGAAAATGCAGTCGACCCGAATTTATATGACTTAAAAATTTTAAATAGATAAAAAATGACAAGGTCTGTATCCTGAAATGAAACGAAGAGACTTAAGATATTACAGCAAGTGTCAAAAATAACTGTCCTCAAGCAAAGTACACAATTATTATCGGACCATTTACATGCAATCGATCACCACGATTCCCACGTATGTTTTCTATTTCGAGCAGATTCTCAAAAGTAATTAGGTCAGCACAAGATTATTACTTATAGCCCGCCCCCCCCCCCCTCGCCCCGAAAAGAAATTAATGTAATATTATTTACATCAAATTTTTATTCGACACTACAAAATTTGCGAGTATAACTTTTTAATAATAGCAAAAAACCTACACTCCAAATAATTATCTAATTCTGAATTAGTTGAAAATAACTGATTTAAAAGGAAAAAGACAGACACTAATTTAAATTTCTACTAATCATTTAGTACAAAATAACTAATTAATTTGAATCGGACCTAGCCTAAGTTATTCGTCATGAAAAATTTAAAAAAAATGTGTATTAAATCCCCCCCCCACCCTCAAAATTGCATTTTAGAGCTAAAAACCGTTTTTCTGCAATTTTATTTGAATAAAATATTTACTTCGTCATTTTTTATCTGATATCAAAAATTTTTTTTTAAAACTGAGAAACTGGGCTTTCTATACCTAATAGAGGTTTTATGTTTTAAATAAAATTTATGGCAGAAAAAGAGTAAATAAGTTCGAAAATTTGAACTTTTTTTGAATGTTTTCAACTTTGCAATGATTTACGGCACAATTTTATTTAGAATGTTTTTTTCTGTGCTGGATTATTTAAAGTGTATTTAATTCTACGTTGAATGAGCTTTTTTAAAATTAAATTGGTTAAACTCTTGCAGAGTTATTGCATTTTTTGTCTTTTTAATCACAGTATTTTTCGGGAGAATAAAATTTCAAAAATTTTGGCGCCCTTCATAATTTTTGATATTTTACCGAAATTTACTAAAATAAATATAACAAAGTTGTTAGAAGATGTATAGTCAAAATTTATCCGTAACTTCTCTCTATTAAAATATTGAATATTTTATCACCAGAATTGGCAGATTTATTTAAAATATCATTGGGAAGGTCTCTCTGGCCTATTCAAGAAAATCTCATTCGACGCGGAATTAAATATACTTTAAATAATTTAGAATAGAAAAAAATATTCTAAATAAAATTGGTCCGTAAATCATAGCCAAAATAAAAAAAATTCTTAAAAATTGACAATTTTAGAAATTTTTCACTATTTTTCTACCCTAAATTTTACTTGAAACATAAAACCTTTACCAGGTGTAGAAAGCCTTGTTTTTTAGCTTTAAATTAAAAAAAAATTGAGATAAATATTTAGAAAATTAATTGGAATACAATTAAAATCTTTAAAATTTGGAGAAAATAATTGTAAAATAAGGAAAATAATTTAGAATTGAAGAAAATAATTACAATTTTGAAAAAAAGAAGTGATAATACTTTCCATATGGAAAAGCAAAATCAAAAAGTTTAATCGAAATTAAAGAAAATAATTGGAAAATGTTAAAAACAATGAAAAATATAAAGAAGGTAATTGATATTTAAAGAATTAGTTGAAATTAGTAATAAATAATTAGAAATTTAGGAAATTAATAAAAAAATAATTTAAAATTGGAGAAAATAATTGCAAAATAATAAAAATATTTGAAAATTCAATAAAATAATTGAGATTTTAGGTAAATAATTGAAATTTCAAGAAAATCATTAAAATTTAAGAAAATTAAGTGATAATACTTTCTATATGAGGAAGCAAAATCAAAAAATGTAATTAAAATTGAAGAAAATAATTTAAAAATGATAAAAAAATTAAGAATTAATAGAAAGTAATTGATATTTAAGATAAATAATTGGAAATTTGGAAAATTCACTAAAAAATAATTTTAAATTTAAGAAAAAATTTGCAACATAATTGTTGTCTTTAATGTAATAATGTATTATTAGGTACCAATTTTTGGTTTTGTTCTTTTTTTATATTTACCTACCAGTACTTTGTACGAAAGGGCTACATTGAGCCCGTTTATGTAAATAAATAAAAAAATAAAACATAATTTAAAATTTGAGAAAACAATTGCAAAATAATGAAAATATTTAAAAGCTGAAAGAAATAATTAAAATCTGAGATAAATAATTGAAAATTGAAGAAAATAATTGAAATTTTGAAAAAAGTGATAAAATTACAAAATGAATTTGAAATTGAAGCAAGTAATTGAAATGTGAGAGAAATAATTGAAAATTTAAGAAATTAATAAAAAATTGAAAAAGTATAATAGAAATTGTAAGATAAGTAGTTGAAAAATTATAAAAGCAATTAAAAATTGTAGAAAATATTTGCAATTTGAAGAAGTCATTGAATACAATAAAATAATTAAAATTTGTAAAAATAGTTATTGAAAATTTCTTAAATTAATTGAAAAATAATAGAAAAGTTTGGTAAATTAGTTGAAAGATAATTAAATTATAATTAAATTAGAGAAAATAATTTTAAAATATAAAAATATAATTGAGATTTGTAATAAATAAATTTGAGAAAACAATGGCAAAATAGTGTAAATATTTAGAAATTGAAAAAATAATTTAAATTTGAGGTTAATAATTAAAAATTGAAGAAAATAATTGAAATGTTGAAAAAAAGTGATAAAATACAAAATGAATTGTAAAAAAAATTGAAGAAAATACGTTAAATATGAGAGAAATAATTGGAAACTTCAAGAAAAATTATAGAAAAATGATAATGACGTTTGAAAAATATAGAAAATATTTGGAATTTAAATAATTAATTAAAATTTGAGATTAATAAGTTATCCAAGTGTTATGGAAATCCGTTGAAGCGGATATCAGATATCTTGTCGAAAAAACAGTGTCAAAAAAATTTGACAGTCAGTTAAACAACATTTTAAGGGATAAAATTAAATTTTTACTTGATCCACGTGGACATTTGTTTTCACCCCCTTCCCCCTAAAACTGTCCAGATTGTATGTGAACGATCCCATATCAGAAATGATATCAGAAATGATATCAGAAATGATATCAGAAATGACATAAGAAATAACATTTGAATTTGGGACTAGAAATATGATATCATTTCTGATATAATTTTCGATGTTATTTCTGATATCATTTTTAATATTTATTTATTTTATTTATTTATTTATTGCCAATAATAATTATTGCATTTACGAAATTGACATGTTTTAGTTTCTTCTTTCAGATAAATTGATGGGAATTGACATAGGAAATAATGTCATTTCTGACATCAAAAATGATATCAGAAATATTATCAGAAATTACACTAGTGATGAAAATGGTAACTTTCCCTACATGCCAGATTTCTTAACAAAAATATTAATAATTAAGAAATTCCAAATCTATTCGACATTCTCTCGTCTCAATTAAAAAACCATTAAGTTTTTTTTCTTTTCATTAAAGTTGTTTTACATAAAAAAAGAACAGAGATTTATAATAAAATAAAGTTTATTATATAATAACATTATTATCATATTCATTCAGTTTGCATACAAATAGTGATGTGAAAGAATCGTTTAATAGAATGGATGGGATTTTCTTGAAATAGACAATGTTATATAAAATTGTTCTCGATCTGAATAGCAGTTTCTTAAAGACCTTTTAAATAAATCAGGAATTGCTTTTATAGTCTTTTTCAATACGTAATAGACTAGTTGCTCAATCGATCTGTAAGGTAATGGAAAAAATATGTATAGTATTCAATTACTTTTGTCTTTTTTATTGTCACATGGGGAAATTATAGCCAATGGTCGCTCTCGCTGTTAATAATGTCTCAAGTTCCGTTGATAGACCGATATTCAAATTTAGAAGCTATATGTATATTGATCATCATAGAATCAGATCAAGCGCTAAATTGATGTAGCGGTCCCAAGACCTAACGGTCTCACATTCAATAAGACACAGTGGTGCTCAACTCAATATTTTCCAATTTCTCAAATTTTTTGTTCCATATCACCGAAAACAAGCTGAAAATTATTGTGTTCATTTCATGGAAAGAAAAAAAATTACTTTCTAACAGACTCTGGCAAATGAATGGATAGAGAATTCCTACTTCATGAACAATAAAAAATCTCAATTATCTAATTTTATTAAGGACGTTTATACCCTCAAGCGGTCCAATTCGGTATTGGACCATGATAGTCAATATTTTTTTAATTTCATTTCTTCTTATAATTTGGTTTCTAAATAGTATTTTGTAGTTAAAATCATTACACAAACAAGTTTTATTGAAAAAAAAAATTCTGTTGAAAATTTCAAGCTATTAAAATTTCTTCTTTATGATTATTTCAAAAAAGTGAAGAATAACTAACCTTGAATTACGTTTTCTTAACAACGGTACGGTAAATTAATTAAATACTAGCAAAATAAAACGGGATTAGTTTTTCATACATTTAAAAAATTATAAAATACAATAATAAATATAAAAGATTGGTAAATACTATTTATCTAGTAAGAAAAAATAAATATTTTAAATGTAATATTTAAAAATCAATTAATATAAATAAAATAAATATTTATTTATGACAAAATTTATAATATTTTAGAATTAAAAAGAATTGCAAAAAATAATTGAAATTAAACAAAATAATTGCAAATTTTGCAAATTAATTTTTAAAAAAATGAAATCAATTAAAAATTAGGGAAACTAATTTAAACAATCATAAAAATGTTTTAAACATAAAGAAAATAATTCATATTTGAGAAAAATACTTGAGAATCTTAAAAGTAAATTAAAACAAAATTGAATATAATGAAAAATTAGAGAAAATAATTGAAAATTGAAAAAACATGGTTAGAAATAGAGGTAAATAAATTAAAATTAAAAAAAAAATAATTAAAATTTAGAGAAAATTAATAAAAAAGAAAAAAATAATTTAAAATTGAACAGAACAAATTTTAATGTAAAGAGAAATAAGTAAAAACTTTTTGGCAATTATAAAAAAGAACGAGAAAAAGAACGAAAGTAATTGAAAATTGAAGAAAATAATATTAAAAATAATATAAAAAATGAAAGAATTGAAAAGTCAGATAGATAGTTAACAATTTTTGAAATTATGAAACGAATGTAAAGAATTAAAATTTGAAGAAAATAAATTTTGGAAAATAATTCAAAAGTGTTTTTAAATTCTGAAACTTGACGAAAATAATTAAAATATGATACAAACAATGATAAGTTGTAAAAAATAAATGACATTTAAGTGTGACAATTGAAAAAACTACAGAATTTTGTTTAAATAAAGAAAAAATAATTGAAATTTGAAAAAAATACATGAAAATCTTAGAAACCAATTAAAAAAAAAAGAAAATAACTGAAAATTGGAGAAAAGAATTGAAGAAATAAGCTAAAAGTAATTGAAATTTACGATAATTAATAGACAAATTTTGAAATTATGAAAACAAATAAAAACAATTAAAAATTGAAGAAAACAATTGAAATTTCAGAAAAATTCTTAAAAATCTTAGAAAATAATTTTAGAAAATGAGAATAACTAAAAATTGGAGAAAAGACTGGAAGAATGCTAAAATTAATTAAAATTTACGATAATTGATAAAGATTTTTTGAAATTATGAAAACAAATAAAAATAATTAAAATTTGAAATAAATAATAGAAATTTGAGGAAAATAGTTTAAAAAAATTTAAAAATTAATTTTTTAAACTGAGAAAAACTAAAAATTGGAGAAAAGTTTGGAAGAAAGCTAAGAATAATTGAAATTTACGATAATTAATAATAAAAAAAAAAAGAAATTGAAGAAAATATTTAAATTTTCAAAAAAATACTTAAAAATCTTAGAAAATAATTTTAGAAAAAGAGAATAATAATTAACAATCGAGAAAAATAATTGAAAAATTATAAAATTAATTAAAAATTGAAAAAAATAATTGAAATCTGCTGAAAATAATTTAAAATTGAGAAAGAAAATTGAATTATGATGAAAATAATTTAAATATGAAAAATTGCAAACATTCAATAAAATTTGAGAGAAATAACTGAAAAAATCATAGAGTATATGTTTAGAAAAAAATAATAATTACAAAATTACTTAAAAAATTTTAATTAAAGAGAAAAATTTTTAAAATTGCAGAAATAACGAAATTTGATGAGAATAAATGCAATATCGGATAAATAATTGAAATTTATAAAAGTAATGACAAAATAATGAATATAATTATAAATTGATGAAAATCAAGAAAAATTGCAGAATTTATTTTTAAGAAAAAGAAAATAATTAAAAAATTGTTATATAATGGAAAATTGATGACAATAATCTAAATTTGAGATAATAACTGAAAATTTAGGAAATTAATTGCATGTGTAGATATTTTAAACTTCTTCAAAAACCATAATAAATTTTTAAAGTATTTTTCGAAACTTTTTTTTACACAAATGACAATTAAAAACCAGCACAGCAAAATACGAGGCAAAATAAAATAACAGGGACTAACTTCACTCTGCATTTTAAAACGTGGACAGAAAAAGATAAATAAATATAAATACATACTAACTAACTTCAGGAGTTTACGGAGATTATTATTATTTAATTGTTGTAAAAGTTGTATTATATTACAGTTTAAAATATATTCGTTTTTGTTATTTCTGATTTCGGAGTCGGATTCAGCGGAGAAAATACGCAGGAATACACTAGCATATTGTCCCGGATAAAAAAACTTTTTTTTTTTGTTTTTTCGAGATTCTGAGGAATTTTTTGAGGTTATCTAAAAAATTCGAGCCTATCTGGTTATTCTGACTTCGTATTCGGATTCAGAGGAGAAAAATACTTTGAAATACACGCCCGTCCCGGACAAAAAAATTTTTTTTATGTTTTTTCGTTTTTTTGTGAGATTATCTAAAAAATGTCAGCTAATCTAGTTATACTGACTTCGGATTCAGATTTAGCGTAGAAAAATACATTGAAATACACTACCATATTGTCCCGGACAAAAAAACTTTTTTTTTCGTTTTTTTCCGGTTTTTGAGCAATTTTGTAAGATTATCTAAAAAAAGTCAGCTAATTTTTTTATACTGACTTCGGATTCGGATTTAGCGTAGAAAAATACGTTGAAATACACTACCATATTGTCCCGGACAAAAAAAACTTTTTTTTTCGTTTTTTCCGGTTTTTGAGCAATTTTTTGATATTATCTAAAAAAATTTTAGCCAATCTGGTTATTCTGACTTCGTGTTGGGATTCAGAGAAGAAAAATACGTTGAAGGACGCTAGCATATTTTCCCGGACAAAAAAACTTTTTTTTTGGTTTTTTTCTGGTTTTTGAGCAATTTTTTGATATTATCTAAAAAAATTTAGCCAATCTGGTTACTCTAACTTCGGATTGGGATTCAGAGGAGAAAAATATGTTGAAAGACGCTGGCATATTTTCCCGGACAAAAAAACTTTCTTTTGGGTGTTTTTTCGGGTTTTTGAGCAATTTTGTGAGATTATTTAAAAAAAATTGATCTAATCTGGTTATTCTGACTTTGGATTCGGATACAGCGGAGAAATGTACGTTAGTGTAGTGTCTCGGTGAAATTAATTTTTGTGGTGCTTTGTTATGGTACTAATTTTTGATAAATTATGTACTTTATATAGACCAATCGTTTTGTTTTGAGACAAGGAATGTATTATTTTTATTTATAAAATTACATTTCTATAATAAAAAAACTTTTTGAAAAACGATATTTTTAGCTGAAAAAAGATGCTTAAAAAATTTGGTATAGTATTTTTAAAAATCCTTGTGCATAAATTTAGATATTTATGAGTTTAATAAGCCTACCAAATTTTATTGAAATCCGTTGAAACGTTCTCAAGATATAATGTCCACAAAAATTTACTTTACACACACACACACATTCACACATACAAACTCGCGCACTCGGACAGTTTCTGAAGAATCAAAATTTCTGCATTATTTGAAAATTAGTGGATTAAACTTATTTTTCCAAGTTCGAAAATCTAACCGATTACAAATTGACCAAAATATATCAAATTGACATTTTTGAAGGTAATGTTTAATTTGGGGCGTTCCATGTAGAAGAAAACTTAAAATTTCAGATTTTGTTTAAACATGGCTACTTTTGTGATTTTCGGGTGCATTTGAAGGGCAAGCAAAATTTTTTGCATAATCCCAATTATTTTGCAAGAAATTATTTTTTGTAAATTGAAAACTTTTGTAAACAAAACAAATTTCTGTTTTTCTTTTCTAATACATAATTTCACAGATAATAATTATTTTTTTTTTAATGATAGTTTTACAGAAATGATTCTGCTGCTTTTTTTGGCTGCTTTGGGCTTCAGAGGGAGTCACGGAGTTGCGATTGGTCAAGAGCAAATAGAAAATGATGAAGTCGCACGTCACTATAGTACGCGATACTCAATTTACGATGAGCCTTACAATATTGATTTCAAGTACCACAATTATGATCAACTGACTCGATTTCTTCAAACTACTTCGTATCGTTTCCAAAATCTCACTGCCCTATACTCCATTGGTAAATCTGTTAAAGGTACAGTATTTTCATTATATTTTATAAAAATTAAATTATTCCGTAAAATTACGATTCTTCTTGTTTCGTTTTATTTTTGTTCAAGGGGAGGCACCTGTGAAATTTTAACCCTTCCAAATTTATAACGCCTAGAGGTGCCAATTTTATTTTAGCTTAAATTAGGCATATAAAATTATCTTATAATGTCAAAAATAAAAAATGAAAATTAGGACATGTTTAACATTTTTATTTTCGAAAAAAAGACATTTTTTTAAAATCTATCCCCTTCCATAATTTTTACTATTTTCATACCGACAATTTTTTTACTGTCTTTTTTTACAATTCTGAAGAAAATTAAGAATGAATATTAAACAACTTTTATTAAAAAAAAAAAAATAATTATTTTTCAAATAAATTAATTCTAAATCCAAAATTATGCCAGAAAAAAATTGATACCCTTCAGGAACAAGTTGAAATTTTGTTTTTTTTACCTAAAATATTCCTCTTCTTTAATTTTGAATTTTTTTAACGCTACTTTTTTTACTGGCTTTTTTTACAATTTTGAACAAAATTACGCATGGATTAAAAAAAATTTTGATTTAAAAAAATTGAAATTCTAAAATCCGCCCAAAGCTTTTTTTTTTCATTTTATCACTGTAGAATAATTTTAAATTCCAAATGTTGGTAGAAAAAAATTTGGTATCTCTAAACAACGCAACTTATGAAATGTTGAAACTTCACCAATGCCTCCCCTTAAATTAAAAACATTTATAAACATTAAAATGTTAAATTTTAAATCATATTTCACATTTTCAAAATGTTCTTAAATTTTAAATTTATACCAATTTTAATTTATTTAAATTTCAATTAATGTAAACTTGCATTGATTAAATTTCAATAATTAATCCACGTTTCAAATGTACTAAATTTAAAGTAATTAAAAAATTTCTTCGATTTTTAATAACTCTTTTCTATTATATAATTTTAATGACTTAAACTACAATTTTGTACTATTTTTATCATTTTTCAATTATTTTCTGCAACTTCTAATTATTTTAAAATTGTTTCTCTAATTCTTAAATTTACCTTATTCAATGTTCAATTATTTTGTTTAGTTTTTTCAATCACTTTTTTAATTTTTATTTTTTTTTCCTTTGACATTAAATAAATTTAATTATTTATTCCAAATTTTTATATTATTCATCGCAAATTTAAATTAAATTTATTAATTTAACATTATTTTTGTTATTTTGTAATTATTATTTTCAATTTTTAATCATTTTCATAGTTTCTGAATTAATTTCCAGAACTATATATATATATATCTCAATTTTCAATTATTTTGTTCAATTTTCATTTCATTTTTTTGTTATTTTACAATTATTTTCTTTATCTTTTAATATTTTTATTATTTTTCAATTAATTTCCGAAATTTTCAGATATTATCTCAAATTTAGATTATTGTCATCAATTTTCCTTGTTTTAAACTATTTTAAAATTATTTTCTTATGCATGCTTAAAACTAAATTCTGCATTTTTTCTATTATTTTCTTCAATTTCTAATTATTTTCATTATTTTAGCATAATTTTCAAAAATTGCAATTATTCATCTGAAATTTCAATTATTTTCAACAGTTTTCGATTATTTCTGCGATTTTTTATTTATTCTCTTTAAATAAAAAATTGTAAGTAAATTTGTAATTATTTTCTTTTTTTAAACACATATTGTATGTTTCTTTCAATTATTTCTCTCAAATTCTATTTACTGTTTTTAATATATCATATTTAAATTATTTTTCACAATCTTAAATTAATTTTATCATATTTTAATTATTGTTCTTATTTTCTAAAATTATTTTCTAAGATTTTTAAGTATTTTTCTAAAATTTTAATTATTTTCTTCAATTTTTAATTAGGTACTTTAATTTGTTTTCATAATTTCAAAAATTTTTTTTAATAATTATCGTGAATTTCAATTATTTTTAGCTTTCTTCAATTCTTCTCTCCAATTTTTAGTTACTATAATTTTTTTTTATTTAAAAAAAATTCCGTAATTTTTTCATTTATTTCACTCACATGTCATTTATTTTTTACAAATTATGATTGTTAGCATCATATTTCAATTATTTTCTTCAATTTTTAATTATTTTTATTTGTTTTCATAATATAAATTTTTTGTATTAATTATTGTGAATTTTAATTATTATTTATTTTTAGCTTTCTTTAATTCTTTTTTTCAATTTTTAGTCATTCTCATTTCTTACAATTGATTTCTAAAATCTTCATGTATTTTTTTCAAACTTTAATTATTTTTTTTTTATTTAAAAAGCATTCTGTAATTTTTTCAATTATTTCACTCAAATGTCATTTATTTTTTACAACTTATCCTTGTTTGTATCACATTTCAATTATTTACTTCAAGTTTCAAATTTTAAAATCAGTTTTTCTATTATTTTCTAACATTTATTTCCTTAAGTTAAAAGTTTTTTTTTTGTTTTATAATTTCAAAAGTTTTAAACTATTTATCTGACATTTCCATTATTTTCTTCAATTTTCAAATTACTTTCGTTCTTTTTCATAATTTCCAAAAAGGTTTTAATTATTTCTTTTTGTTTAAAAATTGCTCTCCACAATTTTAAATTATGTTTATATTTTTTTACTTATTTTCTTTAAATTTTAATTATTCTTTCAATTTTATATTATTTATCTTAATTTTAAAATATTTTCTCTAATTTTTCATTATTCAATTTTGTTCAATTTATTTCTAAGATTTTAAAACATTTTTCTCAAATTTAAATTTATTTCTTTATTTTTAAAACATTTTTATGATTTGTTAAATTACTATTTCCAATTTTTATTTAATTTCATTTTTTTAAAAATTAATTTGCAAAATTTGCAATTATATTGTTTTTATTTAAATTAATTTTGCAATTTCTTTTAATTCATAAATTTTATAAATTTTGTCCTAAATAATTATTTACACTTTGCCCCTTAACAGTTACGCTACTGGACAGAAATAAATAATAATTTTTCTCACTAGTGGTGAATTGGACAATTTTCTGACTGGTGCTGGACATTGTAATTTTCTTCCCTAGTGAGATAAATGGTAATTTTTTGACTAGTGACGGAAATGGTCATTTTTCCCACTAGTAATAGAAATTGTCATTTTCTCCACTAGTGACATAAATGGTAATTTTCTGACTAGTGATGGAAATGCTAATTTTTCTCACTAGTTGAGAAAATGCTCATTTTTTTCACTAGTTACAAAAATGCTAATTTTTCTCACTAGTTACGAAAATGCCAATTTTTCTTACTAGTGACAGGACAATCATTTGTGAAATCATAATTTTTTGTCACCTCGTGACCAATGTCCAGTTTCTATTAATAGAAATTTAAATTTTTAATCTGACATTATTGGGCGCCATTTTGAATTTAAAAAATCTAAGTTCAGTTTCGTAATGAGCGACATGACTGTTCTAAAATTTTCAAATGTTTTTCTACTTTTGGATAAGATAAATTTTAAATGTAGTTATTATTTTATGCGTTTCAATATTACTGTGTCACATTTCTGATTTGCAGTGAATGTGTATATATGTGTGTGGAGATTTATTTAGAGAACAGATATGTTTATATATATAACTGGTACATTCGCTTTCGCCTGGTCTGTGACTGTTCTGAAATTCCCGATATATAGAGAGGATGAGTAACAAGAAATCTCACCTCGATATCAATACAGCTGTCACTTACTGTTTGCTCTTGTGGTTCCTGTCTAAACCATTTGAGGACAACCTGCCAATATTGTTTTTCTTTATATCTTCAATTTTCTACAACATTATTATTGAACCATTTAACTATCCCAAGTGAAAATATATCTATTTTAAGACTTAATGAATTTCCGATCTTAAAACTATAAAAAAATGAACAAATAATTACGACAAACAACAAAAATAAATTCAACTGAACCACGTACTTCTTTGCTAAGAACGAATTTAAAAAAAAAAAATTTTCATTTATCTAAAATTTATAAAAAAATAATTTCTGAAAGTTTTTTTTTGAGTTCTTGCATAGTTGAAGCTAAATTTTGAAAATACAAAATGTCGGATCGAAAAAAAAAATGAAAATTGATGATTGTTTAAAAAACATTTGCAAATATATTGGAGGTTTGTTGGCTCACTGATTTTCCAAATTTTCATTTATTTATTTTTCATTTTACGTAGTTTTTACCTAGCACAATTTTTATATCCCAAAATTTTTATTATCGTCAGAATATTTTCCAAGTATAGTTTTTATTCATTCGAATTTTTATTGAAAAAGATTTTTGTTCAGCACAACTTTTATTCAAGATAAATTTTATTAAACCGAGTATTGATTGAACGGAATTATTAGTTTATTTTCCAATTTTGATTTAACATAATTTTTATTTTACCGAATTTACATCTCAAGGATTAATTGTAATCCGTAATTTTTGTTATTTTAATTTTATCGAAAATTGCCGAAGAAATAGTGAAAAATGACTATTTGAGGGTTATATTTTACTATTTGAAAAAGAGAAATATTGACCCAAATTTATTTTAACTTTAAGTAATTCAAATTTTTATATATTCAAAGTCTTAAGATTTATTATTTAATTTTTTTAAATAACTAATTATTTTAATTTACAACATATTTACAAATTTAAATTTTTATAAACTTGATGTTATTTATACCTGCGATTTTAAATTATTTTAAACTTTTAACTCTTTTTTTAAATTTTAATTATTCCAAATTTTATTTACTATAAACTTTAAATATGTTCAAAATCC
Source organism: Ganaspis brasiliensis (assembly GCA_037103525.1). Classification (NCBI taxonomy): domain Eukaryota; kingdom Metazoa; phylum Arthropoda; class Insecta; order Hymenoptera; family Figitidae; genus Ganaspis; species Ganaspis brasiliensis. The sequence continues at coordinate 1,940,149 of JAZKLR010000003.1, read as the reverse complement.
AATAACAATGCAAATTTAAATTATTTTAAATATTGACCATTATATAAAAAATTTTTAATTGGTATATTAAAGATTAAACAATCAGTTCAAAGTTCGAAAATATTAATTTTTACTATAATTTGAATCAATGAAAATTGGGACTAATGTAATTTGAAATTAAGCGATATTTAGATTTTAAAAAAATTTAATTGTAAACATTTGAAATGTTAAGTTATATTATTGATAAAATAAAATTTTTATTCACTACAATTTTAGTGTATCTCTTTGATCTAATTTTTAATTAGGAACTAAATAAGTTTAAGATAATTTGCTCATGCAATAAAAAAGAAGCATTTTAAAGTCTAAAATACAACATTCATTTAAAGAAATTTAATTTAGTAGGTTTTTTTTTAAACAAAAACATAACGTAGGAAGTTTTAAAACAAAAAATGTTTTAGTCATTAAGAAATAAAAATATTATTTTAAAAAGCTGTTTAAGACACGTATAAAATATTGAAAAACAATGCTTGTTTTCTTTTCAATCTTCTATAATAATAATTCACAAGAATCACTCATTCTTTCATTCATTGTTTCATTCTGTCCATACCTGAAGTTTGACATTTGGATCTTTTTTTTTAAACTTTTCAAAAAATGTATTTAAACTTATAAATATCAGTTTAAATAATTGTAATTTCATTATCTATAATTAATTTCATAATCTATAATAAAAAATCTATAATTTTTTCTATAATTTTCAACAGTTTTCAATACACAATTATTCTCTTTAAATTTCATAATTATTCTTTAATTTTTTTAAATTATTTTGTTCTGTTGTCGATTATTCTCGATAGATTTCGAATTTTTCTTTCGATTGGCAATTATTTTCCTCATTACTCAATTATTTCCTTTAATATTTAATTATTTTAGTTATTTTGTAATTTTTCTTTCAACTCTCAATTATTTTCTTCAATTTCCAATTGCATTCTTCGTTTTTCAATTATTTTTATTAAATATTCAATAATTCTCGCATTTTCTCAATTATTAATTATTTTCTTAAATTTTCAATATTTCAATTTTCATTTATTTTATACAATTTTCCCCATAATTTTCATCAGTTTTCAATTGACAATTTATTATTCTTTTTCAATTTTATGATTATTCATTAATTTAAAAAAATTTTTGTTCGAATGCCGACTATTCTCACCATTTTTCAAATTTTTTCCTAATTGTTAATTATTTATTTTAATAGTTAATTATTATTTTCATCAATATTTAATTATTTTCTTGAAATTTCCATTTAATTCTTTAATTTCCAATTTATTTCTTCAATTTTTAATTATTTTCTTTAACTCTGAGATATTTTTTTCAAATATAAATTCCACTTTTCACTTATCAATTATTTTCTATAATATTAAAAAATTATCGCCTTTTTTGTATTATTTTTGTTGTAATATTTTTTTCAATCACCATTCAGTTTATTTAATTTTAAGTACAATTGTTCGATTATTTTCTTTAATGTTTAATTCAATTCTTCACTTTTTATTTTCATTTTTCAGTTTTATTTTAATGCCGATTATTCTCACAAATTTTCGATTTTTTTTAAATTGTTAATTATTCTTGTTAATAGTTACCTAATTATTTTAGTCATATTGCAATTCTATTTTTAATTATGAATTATTTTCTTAAATTTATATTTAATTCTTTAATTTCCAGGTATTTCTTCAATTTTTAATTATTTTTTTCACTGATAAAAATAGTTTTATAACTTCAATTCAATTATTCATTTCTAAAAATATTCTCTTCAATTCTCAGTTATTTTCTTCAAATTTAAATTCCACTTTTCAATTATTTTTTTTAATATTAAAAAAATTATCGCCTATTTTTTATTATTTTTTTTCGATTATCATTAAGTTTCTTTAGTTTTAATTTTTAAATACTTTAATATATATATAGTGTATATGTAATAATGTTCAATTATTTATTTTTTATTTTTTAATTCCATTATTCAATTTTTATTTCCATTCTTCAGTTTTCAATTGTTTTCTTCTATATTCATTAATTCTCGGTTTTTTTAATTATTTTTTTTAATTTTTAAAAATATATCTTAAATTTCATTTCGATTTTTAAAATTTTAATTGCTTTCTTCAATTTTCAATAATTTTTTCCAATTTCAATTATTTTTTTCGATTTTCAATCCACTTGTTAAATGTGCAATTATTTCCAACCATTATTCCTATAATTTTCTTAATTTTTTAATTTGCAATTATTTTCTTTAAATTAAATATTTCTTGTTTAATTTTTTCAATTATTTTTTTCAGTTGTCTATTATTCTAGTCATTTTTTGAATTTTGTTTTAAACTGACAATTATTTTCGTCATTTTTTACAAATTTTCTTTAATGTTTAAATTGTTCTCGTCATTTTCCAACTATTTCCTTCAATTATTAATTATTTTCCGCAATTTTCAATAATTTCCTACAATTTTTTCAATTTTAAATTATTATTTTAAAATTTTATAATTATTTTTTGATTTTTTAAATTATTTTGTTCGGTTGTGTATTAACCTAGCTATTTTTTGAATTTTGTTTTCAATTGTCAATTATTTTCGTCATTTTATAATTATTTTTTTTAATTATCAATTATTTTTTCAAATTTTAATTTAATTCTTAAATTTTCAATTTATTTCCTGATTTTTTTATTATTTTCCTCAATTTTAATTATTTTTTCGATTTACAATCTAGTTGTTCAATTTCAACTGTCAATAATTTTCGTCATTTATCAGATGTATTCTTCAATTTTGTAATTTTCATTATTTCAATTTGCAAGCATTTGTAGTTTTAAATAACCAACAACAATACAAAGTTTGTTAATGTTGCTAGTGACATAATATTTAATGATATCTCTTTAGTTATTATTATTATTACTAGCAAAATAAAACGTGCGATTAGTTTTTCGTACATTTTAAAAATTATAAAATACAATAATAAATATAAAAAATCGGTAAATACTATTTATCTAATAAGACGAAATAAATATTTTAAATATAAAATTTAAAAATCAATTAACATAAATAAAATAAATATTTATTTAGGACAAAATTTATAATATTTTAGAATTAAAAAGAATTCCAAAAAATAATTGAAATTAAACAAAATAATTGCAAATTTTGCAAATTAATTGAAAAAAAATGAAATCAATTAAAAATTGGGGAAAGTAATTTAAACAATCATAAAAATGTTTTAAACATAAAGAAAATAATTTAAATTTGAGGAAAATACTTGAGAATCTTAAAAGTAAATTAAAACAAAATTGAACAATGACAAATTAGAAAAAATAACAGAAAATTGAAAAAACATGGTTAGAAATGAAGATAAATAAATTAAATTAAAAAAAAATAATTAAAATTTGAGGAAATAATTAAACAAATTACATAAAACATTTTAAATAAAGGAAAATTAAACAACATTTAAGAAAAATAATTAAAACTTTCAGTAGTTCATTGCAATAAAAGAAAATAATTAAAAATTAGAGAGAATAAATGAAAAAAGATAAAAATAATTTAAAATTGAACAGAACAAATTTTAATGTAAAGAGAAATAAGTAAAAACTTTTTGGTAATTATTATAATAAAGAACGAGAAAAAGAACGAAAGTAATTGAAAATTGAAGAAAATAATATTAAAAATAATATAAAAAATGAAAGAATTGAAAAGTCAGATAGATAGTTAACAATTTTTGAAATTATGAAACGAATGTAAAGAATTAAAATTTGAAGAAAATAAATTTTGGAAAATAATTCAAAAGTGTTTTTAAATTCTGAAACTTGACGAAAATAATTAAAATATTATACAAACAATGATAAGTTGTAAAAAATAAATAACATGAAAAAACTACAGAATTTTTTTTAAATAAAGAAAAAATAATTGAAATTTGAAAAAATACATGAAGATCTTAGAAATCAATTAAACAAAAAGAAAATTATTAAAAATTGGAGAAAAGAATTGCAGAATAAAGCTAAAAAATTGGAATTTATGATAATTAATAAACAAATTTTGAAATTATGAAAACAAATAAAAATAATTAAAAATTGAAGAAAACAATTGAAATTTCAGAAAAATTCTTAAAAATCTTAGAAAATAATTTTAGAAAATGAGAATAACTAAAAATTGGAGAAAAGACTAGAAGAATGCTAAAAATAATTGAAATATACGATAATTAATTCAATTTTTTTGGAAATTATGAAAACGAATAAAAATAATTGAAAATTGAAGAAAATAATAGAAATTTGAGAAAAATACTTAAAAAAATTTTAGAATTTAATATTATAAAATGAGAATAACTGAAAAGTGGAGAACAGTCTGGAAAATAATGAATTTTCAAAAAAATACTTAAAAATTTTAGAAAATAAATTTAGGAAAAGAGAATAAAAATTAACAATCAAGAAAAATAATTTAAAAATGATGAAATTAATTCAAAATTGAAAAAAATAATTGAAATATGCTGAAAATAATTTAAAATTGAGAAAGAAAATTGAATTATGATGAAAATAATTTAAATATGAAAAATTGAAAACATTCAATAAACTTTTTAGAGAAATAACTGCAGAAATCATAGAGTATATGTTTAGAAAAAAATAATAATTACAAAATTACTTGAAAAATTTTAATTAAAGAGAATAATTAAAAAATTGCAGAAATAACGAAAATTGTTGAGAATAATTGCAATATCGGATAATATGCATGAAGATCTTAGAAATTAATAATAAAAAAATAATAATAACTGAAAATTGGAAAAAAGAATTGAAGAAATAAACTAAAAGTAATTACAACTTACGATAATTAATAAACAAATTTTGAAATTATGAAAACAAAAAAAAATAATTAAAAATTGAAGAAAATAATATAAATTTGAGAAAAATACTTAAAAAAATATTAGAAATTAATTTTATAAAATGAGAAAAACTAAAAATTGGAGAAAATTCTGGAAGAAGGCTAAAAATAATTGAAATTTACGATAATTAATAATAAAAAAAAGAAATTGAAGAAAATATTAGAATTTTTATAAAAATAGATACTTAAAAATCTTAGAAAATAATTTTAGAAAAAGAGAATAATAATTAACAATGGAGGAAAATAACTGAAAAAATCATAGAGTGTATGTTTAGAAAAAAATAATAATTACAAAATTACTTAAAAAATTTTAATTAACGAGAATAATTAAAAAATTGCAGAAATAACAAAAATTGATGAGAATAATTGCAATATCGGATAAATAATTGAAATTTTTAAAAGTAATGACAAAATAATGAATATAATTATAAATTGATGAAAATCAAGAAAAATTGCAGAATTTATTTTAAGCAAAAGAAAATAATTAAAAAATCGTTATATAATGAAAAATTGATAACAATAATCTATATTTGAGATAATAACTGAAAATTTAGGAAATGAATTGCATGTGTATATATTTTAAACTTCTTCAAAAACCATAATAAATTTTTAAAGCATTTTTCGAAACTCTTTTTACACAAATGACAATTAAAAACCAGCACAACAAAATAAAATAACATTGACTAACTTCACTCTGGATTTTAAAACATGGACAGAAAAAGATGAATAAATATAAATAACTAACTTCAGGAGTCTACGGAGATTATTATTATTTAATAATAATAATTATATGGGCTATTCTATTTCAAACCGTTCCACTAGCAAAAGACTATCGAGTGAAAAGGATTTTTTAGATCGGTTTAATTTGATTAAAACTAAATTAAAAATAAAATGTAATAGGCGAATTTGAAAGAGAATTTCTCAAGCTTTAAAATGATACTAAACTTTTTTTAAAAAAGTTTCAATTTCATGTAAAAGTTTAGATTTAAAAATTTCAAACATTAATATCTCACAACACCCCCTCTTGGAATTCGATGTAACTTATACTAAAATAATGTTTAAAATTTCTATTTTTTTACTATGTAAAGACCATAATGGACTTTTCATGGAGTTTGTAGAAATAAATTTTAATAAAATATTATTTTATTTCATTTGACATATCAATATTAATAGAAAAAGAAAAACAAACGAATTCTACAATGAGAATGGTTATACTACGCGACTTCAAATTAATGTCAGATTAAAGAAATTGGATTTTTAATGAATTTTTTTTTCTAAGTCCCGTAAAACGTCCATTATGGTCTTTACATAGTAAAAAATAGAAATTTTAAACATTATTTTAGTATAAGTTACATCGAATTCCAAGAGGGGGTGTTGTGAGATATTAATGTTTGAAATTTTTAAACCTAAAATTTTACATGAAATTGAAATTTTTTTAAAAAAAGTTTAGTATCATTTTAAAGCTTGATAAATTCTCTTTCAAATACGCCTATTACATTTTATTTTTAATTTAGTTTTAATCAAATTAAACCGATTTAAAAAATCCTTTTCACGCGATAGTCTTTTGCTAGTGGAACGGTTTGAAATAGAATAGCCCATATTACTTATCATTATACTTTCATAATAAAAGGCAGTTAATAAATACATAAAATAAAAACTCATATGATTTATAATTAATTTAAAAATATTTTTTTTTCAAACGTACTCTTTAAATCTGAATTAGTAAAAAACTACTATTTAGGGGGTTAAAATCGTGAACGAGTTTTTTCTTGTTCAATTAGTAAAAAATAACTAATTATTAGTATAGAAAACTACTAATTTAGTAGTTAAATTTAACTAATTATATAGTAATAAATAATTAATGTAATTACTCTCTAAATCTGAATTAGTGGTTTTCTATTAATGAATTAGCGAAAAGTGAGCTACTATTAAAATAGTAAGAATTTTACTAATTTTTAGTAGAAAACTACTAAGAATTAGTAGAAAACTACTAATTAAATTTGTAAAAAAATCTACTTTTTTGAAAAGTAAAGTTTCACTATTTCAATTATTACTATTTCAATATTTCTACTATACGAATTAGAGAAAAATGAGCTATGAATTTGACTAATTCATAGTAGAAAACTACTAATTCAGATTTAGAGAGTAATAAATAGAAATCTACTAATTCTTTTACTAGTTTAACATAACCTAAAAATTACTTTGACTAATTAAATTGGTAGTTTTCACTAAATTATAAGTAAAAAATTACTATTTGACATGGTAAACGAGTTTTTACCCTTAAAATAGTAGTTTTTAACTAATTCAGATTTAGAGAGTAACTGATCTAATTGAATTAGTCATTTTGAAATAACTACTAATTTAATTAGTTAAAACGGAATAAATTACTAATTTATTTAGTCAAATACTAAACTACTAATTAAATGGGTAAAAATCAGATTTTGAGAGTGAAATCGTAATATGTTAGAGCGTTTTTAATAATATGTGTGATAAAAAATGTTGTTTTTGTTGCAGGTCGTGATCTTTGGGTGATGGTTGTTTCATCGTCACCTTATGAACACATGATCGGAAAACCCGACGTAAAGTACGTGGCCAACATACACGGAAATGAGGCTGTAGGTCGTGAGCTGATGTTGCATCTCATTCACGTATGTAAATTCACCGTCCATTGACCTCGTTTGCCGAGCGACTTGCTTCGCTTCTTTTCAGGTCGCTTACTGACTGGAAACATTAAATGTTTCCAACACACCTGTACCTACGCATTAGCACACGATATGCGTCTATTTTTACAATTGTCATTTTTGCCCTCGATTTCAATTTGGTACAATATTTATTAATGCAAAATAGTTGTTATTACACTGAAAAAAAAAATTATTTGGATCAAAATAAATGATTTACTTGTCTATTATCCAATAAACCTGTATTTGAACCAAATAACTATTTATTAGACCTAAGTATTTTATTTGATTGTATTAAGTATAGACTAATTTGTATCAAATACAAATTACTTGAGTCAAATAAATGGAATAATTGGAGCTAGTACATAATGTTTTGAATCAATTATGAAAATTATTTCATTCAAATAATATTTTATTCAACCTGAGTATTTTATTTTATCGCATTAAATAAACAGTAATTTGTGTCAAATAAATTAAATATTTGGAGCTAGTAACTAATATTTTAAATCAATTATGAAAATTATTCCATTCAAATAATATTTTATTCGACCTGAGTATTTTATTTTGTCACATTAAATAAACAGTAATTTGTGTCAAATAAATTTAATATTTGGAGCTAATAACTGATAATTTAAATCAATTAAAAAAATTATTTCATTTATATTTTTAAAGCAAAAAAATATTAGTTTGCATCAATAAAATATAACCCCTCTCTTGTTTTTGAGTTTACTCTTACTTAATGTTATTATAAGTATGGTGATTTTCATTCATAACATTCTTATTATTTATTATTTATTTAAATACTGCTTATTTTACACTTATTTACTTATATTTAGTTAACACTTAATATAACCTAACATATAAACTATGAAATAAAATTTCGCACGGATGATGGGATTGAGCCCGTGACGCACGCAATACGAGACTTTTACGCTACCCACGAAGCCACGCTGACTTGACTTCAAAATTACAAAAACACCTATTTAGCCTCACACATTAGTTACAATAAATTATTTACTTGATCCAAATATTTTTTATTTGTTTTTAAAAAAGAAAATATTATAGCATTAAATAATTTGATTTACTATGACTCATAACATAATTTAATTGTGTTAAATAATTTTTATTAACGTTAAAAACTCAAATATTTGAGTGAAATAATTAAATGAATAGTTTTAAATAACTCACAAATTTCGTTTCAATAAATTATTTATTTGACTGAAATACTTTTTATTTGTTTTTATAAAATAATATATTAGCATTAAATAATATATTATTTATATTAAATAATTTGATTTACTACGACTCATAACATAATTTAATTGTGTTAAATAATTTTTATTAACGTTAAAAACCCAAATACTTGAGTGAAATAATTAAATGAATAGTTTTAAATAACTCACAAATTTCGTTTCAATAAATTATTTATTTGACTGAAATACTTTTTATTTGTTTTTATAAAATAATATATTAGCATTAAATAATACATTATTTATATTAAATAATTCGGTTTGCTTTAATCCATAAAATAAATTAATTGTGTCAAATAATTTTTATTTGTGCCCAAAAACCCAAATACTTGAGTGAAATAAATAAATGAATAGTTTCAAATAATTGAGCATTTGTATTAAATATATTCGTTTATTAGATTAAATTAATTATTTACTTGATCCAAAGAAGATTTATTTGGTTTAAATAAACGTGATTCAAATAATTCAAGTTATTTGAATCAAATACATATTTTTTAGATCTAACTAAAAAATATTTGAACGAAGTAAATATTTATCAAATAATTTGAATTAATTGAGTCAAATAATTTTTTTTTTCAGTGTAGAGTGGTCCAAAGACGCACAGGAAAAAAAAAGTTTGAAGTGTATTCGCTTTGAATCCTCAGATTTATTTCAAATTGAAAAAAATACCCCTATTTATTTTTTTTTGCAATATCTTCCGTTCTATCAGTGGTATCAAGGTTTTCTTTTTTTTAAACTGATCAGAAAAATATAAGAAACATTTCTATTTCAGGGTAATTTTTTATAATTTTAATATTAAAAAAGTTATTAAATAAAAGTTATATAACTTTTCAGCAGCAAGACAAAATTCAGGGACCTAAATGATAAAACGAACTTACCTGTGTTCTTTTCAAGATTCCAAAAGAAATTAACTTCACAGTTAGTTTCTTGATATTTAATTTTGATAAATTCTAAATGTAAACATTGGAGATTTCTGTTAGTAAACAAATCAATATGATTGCGCGCGCATTTTCATCTGAGAGGAATGAAGTTATTGTTTACATTTATAATTTATTAACATTAAATATCAAGGAAGTAACTGTGAAGTTAATTTCTTTTGGAATCTTGAAAAGAACTCAGGTAAGTTCGTTTTAGCATTTGGGTCATTGAATTTTGTCTTGCTGCTTAAAAGTTATATAATTTTATCCGATGAATTAATTATTATTTATTATTATTATTATTTATCGGATGAAACTAAGTAGGAATAACATATAGCATAGTGTCCAGAAATAAATTCCTTTTGGTTTTTTCACAATTTTGAGCAAATTTTGAGAATATCTAAAAAAATTTCAGCCATTTTGGTGATTTCGATTTCAGATTCGGATTTATCGGAGGAAGAAACTTAAAAATACACTAGTGTATAGTCCCGGAAAATTTGTTGTTGTTGTTTTTGAGTATTTTTTTGAGATTATCTCAAAAATGTAATCCAATCAGGTTTTTTCTAACATCGGATTCGGATTCGGTAAATAAAAATACGTAAGAAGAGACTAGCCTACTGTTCCGGACAAGAAAATTTTTTTTTTGGTTTTAATTAGGGATTTTTAAATTTTTTTTTAGATTATTTCAAAAAAGTTATACTAAGACGTTTAACCGAGTTCTAAGAATCATTAATCAAATTCTAAACCTTTTCAAATTACTTTTAAATATTAAGTTCGAATTAATTCTAAGTAGTTTTGAACGAGTTTAAAACAATTTTAAGCAAGTTGTAATCAATTTTCAAATCTTTTATAGATTTTTCACTACCTTAAATTTAAACCCTTTACAACACGAATTTTTTAAAACTAGAAAAAATTTTTTTTTTGCTCTGACATTAACTTTTTGCTCTAAAGAACCAAAAATACAAAATTTAGAAAAACCAAAATTAGTTACATTTATTACTTTCTATCTCGTAAACTAACATTGCCATTTTACTCGATAATGGGAGTTTAAGATCGGAAATTTACTGGAAAATGTAGAAAAAAATTTGTGTTTTAATGGAACAAGACATTCTTTAATTATACAGAAAAGATTGAAAATTGAAGATGGAATTTCTTTATTCCATTGTGCTGTGAAGGGTTAATAATCATGACATTTAATCTGCAAAAGTCTTTTCCTTTTTTTGTTTAGAAAAAGTTCCTAGATTAATGATGCGGGATATTTTTTATCAACTATATGATATTTCTACTAAATTAAAGCATACAAATTCTAATATTATGAAGAAAAACATTCAGATAATTAATATTCCTGTATAGATGCCTCGAATCATTCGCATTCCGTTGTTGGCGTATTTCGCGCTGTAAATACTAATTCGGAAGTGCTTTGACTCTTGAAAATCCTGCCAATGGTCTTCGCATAATTAACTTTTCGATTAAGCGGAATGAATTTTTTTTTAATTATTCATCGTGAAAAGAAAATTAGATTTTTTAACCCTTTACACAGTGGTCAATATATTTTCCACCTTTTTATTGTCAGTTTTTTGCGTATAACTATTTTGAATTTTAAAACTAAACTGTGGGACATTATTTTTATTTTAATCCAGTAAATTTCCGATTCCAAACTACTATTATCAGTCTAAAAATTAATTTTAGTTTCTAAGAAAAAAAATGTTAAAGTTTATTTTCTGCATACCTATACTATTTCTTTTATTCTAATAAATTTTTTATTAGTCTTCGCATAATTAATTTTTCGATTAAGCGGAATGAATTTTTTTAAATTATTTATCATGAAAAGTAAATAAGATTTTTAACCATTTACGGCACAGTGGTCAATATATTAACCCCCTTTTATATTGTCAGTTTTTTCGCACAACTATTTTGAATTTTAATATTAAACTGTGGGATATTATTTTTATTTTCATCCAGTACATTTCCGATTCCAAACTACTATTATCAGTCTATGAATTGATTTTAGTTTCTAAGAAAAAAAATGTTAAAGTTTATTTTCTGCATACCTATACTATTTCTTTTATTCTAATAAATTTTTTATTAGTCTTCGCATAATTAATTTTTCGATTAAGCGGAATGAATTTTTTAAAATTATTTATCATGAAAAGTAAATAAGATTTTTAACCCTTTACGGCACAGTGGTCAATATATTAACCCCCTTTTATATTGTCAGTTTTTTGCGTACAACTATTTTGAATTTTAAGATTAAACTGTGAGACATTAGTTTTATTTTAATCCAGTAAATTTCCGATTCCAAACTACTATTATCAGTCTAAAAATTAATTTTAGTTTTTGTGAAAACAATGTTTAAAGTTTATTTTATGCATACCTGTACTATTTCTTTTATTTTAATAAATTTTTTAATAGTCTTCGCATAATTAATTTTTCGATTAAGCGGAATGAATTTTTTTTAATCATTTATCATGAAAAGTAAATTAGATTTTTAACCTTTTACGACACAGTGGTCAATATATTGACCCCCTTTTATATTGTCAGTTTTTTGCGTGCAGCTATTTTGAATTTTAAAACTAAACTGTAGGACATTATTTTTATTTTAATCCAGTAAATTTCCGATTCCAAACTACTATTATCAGTCTAAAAATTAATTTTAGTTTTTGTGAAAAAAATGTTAAAAGTTTATTTTATGCATACCTGTACTATTTATTTTATTCTAATAAATTTTTTAATAGTCTTCGCATAATTAATTTTTCGATTAAGCGGAATGAATTTTTTTTTAATTATTCATCATAAAGAGTAAATTAGATTTTTAACCCTTTAGGGCACAGTGGTGAATATATTAACCCCCTTTTATATTGTCAGTTTTTTGCGTACAACTATTTTAAATTTTAAAACTAAACTGTGGGACATTATTTTTATTTTAATCCAGTAAATTTCCGATCCCAAACTACTATTATCAGTCTAAAAATTAATTTTAGTTTTTGAGAAAAAAATGTTTAAAGTTTATTTTCTGCATATCTATACTATTTCTTTTATTGTAATAAATTTTTTAATTTGATGTTTTTTTTAGAATTTGACATTTATTTTCAGTTGCTGGTCACGAATTATGGAACTGACTCGTTTATCACTTGGTTATTAGACAATACCAGAATTCACATACTGCCATCCATGAATCCGGATGGTTTCGAAGTTTCCAAAGAAGGATATTGCGACGGTTCTCAAGGAAGGTTAGTGAATGCGTATTTTTAAACTTGAAAAGAATAATTAATTCAGTAAAAATGAGCAAGTCTTTAGAATGTATTTAACGCAGAATTCAGTGTCCTTCAATATAAATAAGTTTCAGACAATTTTTTTGTCAAACCACTTCTCAGAATAGAAAACAAATTAATTATACTTAAAATATTAATTTTTTTCAAAAAATTTATAAAGAATCAAAAATGTTTAAACTGACGAAACGTGTTTGATTCAAATAATTGTGGAAAATTTGTATTTTTTACTTTCAGATATAATGCAAGAGGCTTTGACTTGAATCGTAATTTCCCTGATTATTTTAAGCAGAACAATAAAATGAGTCAACCTGAAACGGATGCAGTAAAAGATTGGGTCTCGAAAATTCAATTTGTACTCTCAGGAAGTCTTCATGGTGGAGCTCTCGTTGCAAGTTATCCATTTGACAACACTCCAAACTCGCGTAAGAAATCTTTTTTCAATTTTCTTCAATTAATGACATTTTATTTTAAAATTTTAAAGTACTTCTGAAAACCCCAACAAACCGACTTTTATTTAATCCTTTCTTGCCTCTGGTACATATATGTACTAATTACAAAATTTGATAAAACTTAAACATTTAAACAAATTAACGCAATTAATATAGCTTTTTTTATCACCAACGTGTCTGCCATATTAGATCCGCCATTTTGAATTTTGAAAATCTGACTTGGTTTTCGTAATCAGCGACCCCGATAACCCCCGGGTAACAAGTTTCAAGCAAATTTGAGCAATTTTGAAAAAATGTCCGCCATATTGGATCCGCCATTTTGAATTTTGAAATTATGACATCGTATTCGTAATTAGCGACCCCGAAAACCCCCAGGTAACAAGTTTCAAGCGAATTTGAGCAATTTTGAAAAAATGTTTACCATATTGGATCCGCCATTTTGAATTTTGAAATTATGACATCGTATTCGTAATTAGCGACCCCGAAAACCCCCAGGTAACAAGTTTCAAGCGAATTTGAGCAATTTTGAAAAAATGTCCGCCATATTGGATCCGCCATTTTGAATTTTGAAATTATGACATCGTATTCGTAATCAGCGATCCTGAAAACCCCGGGGTAACAAGTTTTAAGCGAATTTAAGCAATATTGAAAAAATGTTTGCCATATTGGATCCGCCATTTTGAATTTTGAAAATCTTACATGGTATTCGTATTCAGCGACCCCGAAAACCCCCGGGTAACAAGTTTCAAGCGAATTTAAGCAATTTTCATAAAAATGTCTGCCATATTAGATCCGCCATTTTGAATTTTGAAAATCTGACATGTTATTCGTAATCAGCGTAGCCGAAAACCCCCGAGTAACAAATTTCAATCCAATTTGAGCAATTTTGAAAAAATGGCCGCCATATTAGATCCGCCATTTTGAATTTTGAAATTATGACATCGTATTCGTAATCAGCTACCCTGAAAATCCCCGGGTAACAAGTTTCAAGCGAATTTTAGCAATTTTGAAAAAATCTTCGCCATATTGGATCCGCCATTTTGAATTTTTAAAATCCGACATCGTATTCGTAATTAACGACTCCAAAAATCCCCAGGTAACAAGTTTCAAACGAATTTGAGAAAATTTAAAAAAAAAGTATGTCATATTAGATCCGCCATTCTGAATTTCAAAAATCTGACTTCAGATTTGTAATCACTAATCAGTGACCCTGAAAACCCTCGAGTAACAAATTTCAAGCGAATTTAAGCAATTTTGAAAAAATGTCCGCCAAATTGGATCCGACATTTTGAATTTTGAAAATCTGAAATGGTACTCGTAATCAGCTACCCTGAAAACCCCCGGGTAACAAGTTTCAAGCTAATTTAAGCAATTTTGATAAAAATGTTCTCCATATTGGATCCGCCATTTTGAATTTCGAAAATCTGACATGCTATTCGTAACGAGATTCGTAATCAGCGACACCGAAAATTCAAGTTTTACAGTTTTTGGCGTTTCTTTTTTTAAATATCCACTTTTTTAAAAAAATGTAAAGGACATAAAATATGTATTTTTATGAGATCTACAACTTTTTATGAAAACATTTTTCGATATTTTTCTTATTTTAAGAAATAAGTGCAAAAAACCATCACCTGTAAGGTTATCATTCTGAAAATCAAATTTGCGCAAATTTTTTAATTCATTTCCAAATAAAAAGTAACTTTGATTTTTTTGGCAGTGCGTATACTAACGTATTTTAACTCGCTGATTAGGAATATCATAGTGAAAATTCGGGCAAATTTTATTTTCATGTTGAAAACTTATGAAAATGATATGTTGGTGCATTTATTTCATAAAATAAGAAAAATGACAAAAAATAGTTTAAACAAAAGTTGTTGCTCTCATCAAGATACACTTTTTGTGTCCTTAACATTTTTTCATAAAAGTAAATATTCCTCGACAAAAAGCGACTGATAGGTCTCATTGGCTCGCGCGCGCGTCAAGTTCGAATTTTACAGTTTCTTGCGTTTTTCTAGAAAAATATTTACTTTTATAAAAAAATGTAAAGAATCTAAAATATGTATTTTGATGAGATCTACAACTTTTGTTTAAACCACTTTTTGAGATTTTTCTTATATTAAGAAATAAATGCAAAAAACCATAATTTTTATGGTTTTTTTAAAATCAAATTTGCGCCAATTTTTGGGTGCACTTCCAAAAAAGACATACCTTCGATTTTTTTGGCAGTGCGTATATTTACGTATCTGGACGCTTTGAGTACGAATATCATAATAAAAATTAGCATAAATTTGATTTTTATTATAAAAATTCTAAAAAAAACCCATAAACCCGATGGGTTTTTGCATTTATTTCTTAAAATAAGAAAAATGTCAAAAAATGGTTTAAACAAAAGTTGTAGCTATCACCGAAATACACTTTTTATGACCTCAACATTTTTTCATAAAAGTGAATATTTTGCGGCAAAAAGCAACTGAAAGTTTACGTCAATGGGTCTCGGCCTCTCGCGCGTCAAGTTCGAGTTTTACAGTTTTTTTGTTTATTTCTCGAAAAATATCCACTTTTATGAAAAAATGTAAAAAACATAAAAAGTGTATTTCGATTAGAGCTACAAGTTTCGTTTAAACTGGTTTTCGATATTTTTTTATTTTAAGAAATAAATGCAAAACCCACAATTTTTATGCGATTTTTAAGTCAAATTGTCGTTCCAAAAGTACCAATAAAAGAAAAATTCTAATATAGGCAATTTTTTTTTGGATTCGATAGGGGTCCAATAGCTGAGTTTAAATCTCAGTTTGCGACCTCCAGGGAGTGGGGGGGGGGGGGTCAGTTCGTAAACTACATCGAAAAAAAGTAGTGAATTTTTGTTTTCAAAATATGTTAGAATCCATGTCATTTACGTAAAAAACTTAAGAATATAAATTGATAGGAAATAAAATTATCTGTCTCTTTTACTCAGAACATATTTTTCTAGGGCTCATATTTTTCTCGATATTCCAAAAAGTGTAAAAGTAAGGGGGTTAAAAATCGATTTTTGCATTTTTAACAACTTTAGTGGAATTTTTTGAAAAAGTTTCTTTTGCAATGGATGAAGCACTCTTAGAAATAAACAACTTTTACTGGGACTTTTTTTTCAATAAAGTAAATATTTAATTCTGGAAAGAGCAAAAATTGAAAATCCTCAGGATTTATAAAAATTGTCAACGTTTTTTTTTTTTTTTTTTTTGGTTCAGCCTAATACAATATTAATCTTTAATATACATTACATTATCACCATTTTTTGATAAAATACAATTTGGATGGTTTGGCAACAATAGAAATAATAGATGTTTTTTAGCAGTCACCGGTTGACGTAATCGAGGTGGAGAGAACGTTATTCTCGAAGCTTTATTATCTTGCTTAATAGAGATTCGCGCAAGAGATTACTTTTTTCTAAAGAAATGCATTTCACCCTCCCTTGTCGTTCTTGTCAGTGTATATGTATAGTTTCCGCCCTGCTTCGTAAAGGTCGTCCCCATTAAAAGATGAAAGTTACTTAAGCAAAGATATCGGAAAATTAGAAATTAAGTACACTATTTCGTGGCTGATGGAAATTGATTTTTCAAAAGTCGAAAATTTTTATTACAGAAATTATATCGACAAACGAGGCTTTGTTCCTCCATTGTAAAAGTATTATTCGTTCCCGACACTCTTCTTTTTATTACAAAAGAGGAAAATTATCTGAAAAGAAAGAAATTACCGTAATTAGAAAGTGTAACGTCACACTGGCAGGTGCCACGGTCAAAACAATGAACAAGTTTAAGTATTAAACATTATCATTTGTCTGAACTTGGCCTGAAAATAACATCTGTAAAAAGGAAGAATTTCAGTGGCACAAATTGATTTACCGAAAAAAAAAAATTAATGGTGCGATCCCAAGTGTAATTTACGTTATTTTCAGTGGCAATGAAATTTTAGAATTTTATAAATTTTAAAACGTTTTCTTTTTTTTAAAATACTCAGAAAAATATAAAGAATATTTCTGTTTTAGGGCAATTTTTTATAATTTTAATATTAAAAAAACTATTAAATAAAATTTATATAACTTTTAAGCAGCAAGAAAAAATTCAATAGCCCAAATGCTAAAACGAATTTACCTGTGTTCTTTTCAAGATTACAAAAGAAAAAAACTACACAGTTACTTCCTTGATATTTAATTTTAATAAATTATAAATGTAAACCTACCAGAAAATAACGTAAATTTCATTTGGAATCGCACAATGTTAAATTTAATATAAATTTTGAATGTCGGAAATTTAATAATCGTTTATGGGGTTTTACTTCTAAAACTGCATAGAGTTACAAATGTCTGGACGACCTTTTTAGATTTAAAAAAAAAAATATTATATATGACATTGTTGTGGATTTTTCATGCATTCTCAGGAATATGTCGATCAGCGCCTCTTTGTGCAGGTAATAATCATATATTAAAATAAAGATTTGAAAATTTTTATTTTACCGCCTCTTGGCAAGAGTCTTCTGCTTCTGTTCCTGTTTATAACCTCAAAATGAAAACTTTCGTGAAACGATTTTTGGAAAATAGAAAACAATTTAACAAGCTAATAACAACTTTAAATCGCTTTAAAAAATGGTGAAACCAGAAACTAATGTCTCAAGGTCTTTAAAAAAAGTCACACTGGAGACAATTCTGAATATTTTGAAAAATAAGTCAATTTTCATTCAACCACAAGTGCACGATAATTTTGATAATTAAATCAAAGGAATTAAATGAAAAAGTTATTAATTGTTTCACAAAATATTTTCAATATTTTTTCTAAAAATAAAATAGTATATTATCAGAAATTTAAAAACTTAATTTTTGTTATTTACAAGAAATTCTGTGTCTAATTTGTCATTGTGTGATATATTAAAAAAAATTTAAGGCTTCTCATAAAATAAATATTTTCAACTTTTCTAAAATTTGATAAACTTTCGATAATAAATTGCTTTTAGAATGTTATTTTTTCAAATAAAAATTTTATTATGTTTATTTCGTACCAAAAAATTGTAAATAAAATTTTTTAAAAGTCTAAGATTTGTCACTTTATTTTCGATCATTAACTTTAAAAAATTTATTCATGGCTTTTTATAAATGCGAAAAATTGGCATTCTTTCCATTCTACTAAATTAATTATTTCCTTTTAAATTTTGTATCTGTCTGTACTTTTAGTTCAAGTTATAAATATATTTTTAAATATTTTAAAAGTTAAAAAACTAAGAATTGTTTAAAATAATAATTTAAAAATCATTTTAAATTAATATTTAATTCCATTAAATGGCATTTACTGTAATTTAATTATCGTTAAGAAATTCCTGTAAATTATGAATTAAAATAAATTATTATTTTTAATATAATGTTTAAAAAATATTAAAAACTAAATTAGTCTAATGTATTTTTTTAATATTTAAAAATAATGCGCACAATTATTAAAAACGGTACAAAAATAAAATAAGCATAAAATTTGTAAATCCCAAATGACGTTTATCAATTGAGTTACGTGAAGGTTTTATTGTAATTCAATGATTTATGTGTAATTTGACATGGAGTTAAATTTCATGTAAAGTTAATGCGTAGCGTAGTAAATTGCGACTAATAAAGGATAATTATTCTTTTTCAATTCAAAGAAATTATTAAATACTTTTTCTAGGCATTGTTCCATAAGCATTTTATATTCATAACCGGAAGTGTCCTCCACTTTCGAAAATTCAAATTAATTCAACTTGTGAAACAGTTTGACAAAATTACGCTTTTGAGTATTAAAATAATCTGGTTTCATTTTAGCAAATTAGAAACAAATTTCTAGTTACAGAATATGGTAAAGTTATAAACAGTTTTAAAGTTCTGAACTGGTTTCAGCAGTTTTAAATAGTTCTAAAATTTGTTAAAAGATCGGAATAGTTTTAAGGGCATGTGATAGAGAGTGACGTCACTGGTATAGGTAAAATTTGTCAGTAAACTTTCTCTTAAAATACTAAATATTTTGACACCAAGCTTTGTAGAATTACTTAAAATATCATTAGAAAGGTCTGTCTGATTCTAATTTCTTTCAATTTAACTTTGAAATTATTATTTTTTAATATCAAAATATTAGCGAATTTTCAGAAAAATTAATTTTATGTCAAAAATCAAACAAATTTGGAACAGACAGACTTTTCTGATAATATTTTATTAATATTATTATAATTTTAAATAATTTAATTTAGTTTTCAATTAAATACCTTTTTCAACAGTTTTAAATGTTTTTCAGTAATTAGAGACAATTTTAAGAGTTTTTAATTGGTTACAAACTATTCTAAGCCGGTTTTAAACAGTTGTAAAAAAGTTAAAAGTACTTTTAAACAGTTTTACAAATTTTAAGTAGTTTAAACCAGTTTTAAATAGTTCTAAGTAGTTCGAAACAGTTTTAAATCAGCTTTTGACTTTTTCTAAACAGATTCAAACAAGTTCCAAACAGTTGTAAATAAGTTTAAAGTTTTAAAATTTATAGTTTTAAAGTTACCGACAATATTAACAATTTTGAACTGATTGTAAACAGTGCTAAAACAGTTATGAATAAGTTACAAACAATTTTAAGTCATTTCGGAATAGTTATAAACAAGTTATAAATAGTTTTAATTTAATTTTAGATATTTTTTAATAGATATAAACAATATTAACAATTTTGAACTAGTTATAAAATGTTATAAATAAATTTGAGACAGTTTTAAACATGTTCTTAGTAGTTTTAAACAATTTTAAGTATTATGAAACAGTTCTAAACTGTTTAAACCAGCTTTAAGCAAGCTCCAAATATTTTAAAATATTCCAAATTGTTTTTAAACAGTAATGAACCAGTTCAAAGTAGTTATAATCAAGTTGTAAACAGTTTGAAACCAGTTTAAAAAGGTTTCTAGTAGTTTTGGAGAATTTTAACATTTTTAAACTAGTTATAAACTATTCTAAACCAGTTATAAACAAGTTTGAAATATTTCTAAACAATCTTGATCAGATTAAAATTGTTTGGAACCGTTTTTACCTGTTTATAAACAGTTCTGAACAAGTCTTATCTAGTCGAAACCAGTTCTAAACAGTTTTAAGTGGTTTTAAGCAGTTCTAAATAGTTATGAATCAGCTCTTAACAGTTTGGAGCCAGTTTGAATCAGTTCTAAACAGTTTTAAGTAGTTCAAAAAAGTTCTGAACAGTTTTAAGTAGTTTGAAACAGTTCAAAACAGTTTTAAATTATTTGAAATGGTTCTTAACTCTTCTAAATAGTTTTAAACTAATTCCAAGCATGTTAATCTATGCCCATTTGTTTTTAAAAAATAATGAACCAGTTCTAAGTAGTTATAATCAAATTCTAAACAGTTTGAAACAAGTTTTAAAAGGTTGCTAGTAGTTTTAGAGAATTTAAATATTTTTAAACTGGTTAATAACTATTATGAACCAGATCTAAACAAGTTTTAAATATTTCTGAACAGTTTTAATCAGGTTAAAATTGTTCTAGAACATGTTTTACTTGTTTATATGCAATTGTAAATAACTTCTAACTAGTTCTAATCAGTTTTAAATTGTTTTAAACTGTTCTAAATAATTAAGAACCAGATATAAGAAGTTTGCAGCCAGTTCTAAACAGTTTTAAGCAGTTCGAAACGGTTCTAAACTGTTCTAAGCAGCTTGAAACAGGCTCCAAACATCCTAAAATATTTCTACTCTAATTAAACTGTTATGAACCAGTTCTAAGTAGTTATATTTAAGTTCTAAACAGTTTAAAACAAGTTTAAAAAGGTTTTTAGCAGTTCTAGAGAATTTTAACATTTTTAAACTGGTTATAAACTATTCTAAGTCAGTTCTAAACAAACTTCAAATATTTCTGTACATTTTTCATCAGGTGAAAATTGTTAAGAACATTTTTTATCTCTTTGTAAGCAGTTTTAAAATACTTATGAATTAGTTATAGGCAGTTTTGTGCGAGTTATAAAAAGTTTTAAACAAGTTTTAAACCTTTTTCAGTATTCTTACTCGTTTTTAGGGTCATATTGCCCAGGGCCGAAATCCTCATAATGAAGCCTTGGCGTTTGTCCGTCGTTCATAGCCTATAGCTCTACATTTCAGGATGAAGTAGAAGTGAAGTGGACTCAAACTTGAAGTGTAGTGAGGTGGACTTGAGGTGGATTTCAAGTGGAAGTGAAATAGACTTAAATTGGAAGTGAAGTGGACTTTAAGTGTAAGTGAGGTGGACTTGAGGTGGAATTTCAATGGAAGTGAAGTAGACTTGAAGTGTAAGTGAGGTGAAATTGAAGTGGAAGTAAAATGGAAGTGAAGTGGACTTAAAGTGGAAGTGAAGTAGACTTGGATTAAAATGAAGTGGAAGTGAGGTGGAATTAAAATGGAAGTGAGGTGGAATTAAAATTGAAGTGAGGTGGACTTGAGGTGAAATTGAAGTGGAACAGAGGTGTACCTTGGGTGGAATTGAAGTTGAATTGAAGTGGACTTAAAGTGAAAATGAAGTGGAAGTGAGGTGGACTTGAGGTGGAATTAAAATGGAAGTGAAGTGGTTTTGAAGCGGAAGTAAAGTGGATTTAATTAAAGTGAACTTGAAGTGGAACGGAGGTGTACCTTGGGTAGAATTGAAGTTGAATTGAAGTGGACTTAAAGTGAAAATGAAGTGAAGTGAGGTGGACTTGAGGTGGAATTAAAATGGAAGTGAAGTGGTTTTGAAGTGGAAGTAAAGTGGATTTAATTAAAGTGAACTTGAAATGGAACAGAGGTGGACCTTGGGTGAAATTGAAGTGGACTTAAAGTGAAAATGACGTGGATTGAAGTTTAATTGAAATGAAATTGAAGTGCAAATAAAGAGGACTTGAAATAGAAGTAAAGTGGAAATTAAAAGGAATTGGAGTGAACTTTAAGTAGAAGTGAGGTGGACTTTAATTGGAAGTGAGGTTGACTTGAGGTGGAAATAAAATGGAAGTAAAGTGGATTTGAAGTGACTTGAAATAGAAGTAAAGTGGAAATTAAGTGGAATTGGAGTGAACTTCAAGTGGATGTGAGGTGGACTTGAGGTAGAATTGAAATGGAAGTGAAGAGGACTTTAATTGGAAGTGAGGTGTACTTGAGATGGAATTAAAATGGAAGTGAAGTCGAAATTAAGTGGAATTAGAGTTAATCTCAAGGGGAAGTGAGGTGGACTTGAGGTGGAATTGAAATGGAAGTGAAGTGGATGTGAAATGAAAGTGAAATAGATAGTGAAAATAAAGTGGAATTAAAGTGGAATTGAAATTAAATTTCTAAGTATTTCTAAACAGTCCTAAATAGTTTGAAACATGTCCTAACTAGTCCTTAACAGATTTAAATGGTTCAAGCCAGTTTTAACCTAGAGTAAACAATATAAAACCTGTTTATAACTATTTCTAAGATATATTATATAATTTTTAAAATTAATTTTAAAATGTTATGTATTGTTCTTTGTAAAAAAAGTGTACAATTATAATTTCTTGATTCAGTACAAATAACAATTTGTAAGAAGCATTTCATCAGTGTTGCAGATGAGCTATTCTTCGACGCCGAGCATTTCTCCAGATGACGATGTCTTCCGCCACTTATCTTGGACTTACTCGAAAAATCACGGTACTATGTACAAGGGTAAGGCTTGCTCTTCAACTCAACCTGGATTCAAGAATGGCATTACGAATGGGGCAGAGTGGTATATTCTCACGGGAGGGATGCAGGACTTCAATTACGTCTGGAACGGCTGCATGGAGATAACACTCGAAATATCTTGCTGCAAGTATCCACCAGCCAAGGATCTTCCACACTACTGGGAGGAAAATCGCGCAGTAAGCATTAAGTGTCACATTTCCCAATTTCAAGGTTCAATCCAATTTCCTTTATTACATTTTGCTTACATCTCTTTACTTTTTCGTGTCCCTGAATTCAAATCTCACCTCAAATCTTCAAAATTTAAAATACAATTTTTCTACATTTTTTTACTGTTTAAAAATAGTTTGAAATCAGTTTAAAACTGCTACAAACTACAAACTAATTTAAAACTAGTTAAAAAAAACTATTTCAAAATAGTTCGAAACTAGTTTGAATCTGTTTGTAACTAGTTCATAAATGTGTTTCAAACTAGTTTGAACTTGTTTGAAAACAGTTCTAAAGTAGTTCGTGATTGTTTAAAACTAGTTCGAAACAGTTTTGTAACAAGCTCGAAACCGTTTTAAAAAAATTCAGAACTAGTTTGAAGCTGTTTGGAACTAGTTTGAACTCGTTTATACACAGTTCCGAACTAGTTCGGAATTATTTCCAAATTATTTAAAAATAGTTTGTAGTTAGTTCAAAACTGTTTAAAACTTGTCCAGAATTGTTTGAAACTAGTTTTTAAAACTAATTCTTAACTGAATGTAACGTGTTCGAAAAAATGATTAGTTAATGAAACTAGTTTGAATCCGTTTACAAATAGTTTCGAACTAGTTTAAACTTGTTTAAAAACAATTCCGAACTAGTTTGTAATTGTTTAAAACTAGTTTGTTGAAACTGTTTGAAATTAGTTCGGAATCGTTTTTAACTTGTTTTTGAAATTGTTTGAAAATAGTTCAACGGGAACTGTTTGAAACTAATTCTTAATTTTTTTCTTACTTGTTCGAAACAGTTTTTTTACTAGTTTGAAACCGTATAAAAATAGTTCGGACACAGTTTAAAGATGTTTGGAACTAGTTTATAAATTTTTCCAAACCAGTTTGAACTTGTTTGAAAACAGTTAAGAACTTTTTCGTTATTGTTTCAAACTAGTTTCAAACTAGTTGATAATTGTTTAAAACTTGTTTGAAACTAGTTTGAAATTATTTTAAACTACTTTTTGAACTTGTTTGAAAATAATTAAGAACTAGTTTGGAATAGTTTGAAACTAATTCTTAACAGTCTGTAACTTGTTCGAAACAGTTTGTATCTAATTCAGAACTAGTTTGAGACTAATTCAAAACTAATTCAAATAAGTTCGAAGATATTTTGAAATTGTTTGAAATTAGTTTAGAAGGATTTGAAACAAGTTCGGAATTAGTTCCAAAACAAAATAGTTCACAGTTAGTTACAAACTGTTTAAGAATGGTTTAAAACTAGTTTTTTAAACTATTTAAAAATAATTCGGAACTAGTTCGGAAATATTTAAACCTAATTCCAGACTCTTCGTAATTAGTTTGAAACTTGTTTGAAACTAGTTCAAAGCGTTAAATCGATTATTTTTATTATTGTTATTTACGTTAATAAAAATTTTTTTTTTCAGTCTCTGTTAACGTTTTTGGCCGAAGCTCACAGAGGTGTTCATGGTTTTGTGCTTGATGAAAATGGCAATTATATCGAGAAGGCGTCGGTGAAAATCAAGACCCGTAACATCAGTTTTCTTACCACGAAATATGGCGAATTCTGGAGAATTCTATTACCTGGAGCATATAAAATGGAAGTAAGTAGAGCACAAAGTTTAATATCAAGTTATTCCTTATAGACCTATTACTGCGCTCATTACCTTTAATTATACCCATTAAATTAAATAATTCATAATATATAATTTTCTCGTTTTCATTTTAACGTGAAAGCAATGCAAATCACCAAAATTGAGAGTGTTTTATAATTTAAAATCAATAATTATTTTTAAGGTTTATGCCAATGGATATGCTCCCCGTGAGGTCGACTTTATGGTAGTTAAGGAGCATCCTACTCTTCTTAATGTCACTCTTTATGCAGCCAAGGTAATTTTCAATAATGATCATATTTTTTAAGCATGCTCTAAAAATACAATAATAATTGTACATTACTGGAAATAAAACTGTAAATGACTGCTTTTTATATTAGGTCGCTTTTTACAGGGAGAAAAATTGTTTAGCTAAAGTAGTTAAACATTATTTATTATTAAATATAATATAATTCTTTTATCTATTTTTTTACAAAAGATTCGAGTTGTTTAAAAAAAAATATTTTTTATTGTATAAAAAAGGTGATTAAATATTTTATTCAATGATTCATTAGTGAATGTAAATTACTCATAATTGTGAATATATGAGGATAAGGACGAATAATATAACGTATCATTAAAAAATTATAAAATATTTTATGGAAGACACGTTTAGCTGATAATAAAGACAAACGACTTTTTTTAAAACTTGGCAATACTTTTATCTTTATATGTTTTCAAAATGTAAAGTATTTGACCTGCTTTATAAAAGAATTTAAAAATATAATATTCTGACTAAATTATACATAACTTTTTTTAAATATTTACTTTTGCCAACTTTGCATACGAAACAAAGCAATGTTTTAGAATGTTTAATAAGCAATTTAAATTAATTATAATCAAATTATTTCTTAATTATTAAAAAATATAATACAATGTATAAAAGTATATTATGACTAAAAAAATTTCATAGGTATAATAATACAGTTAATTTTTCTTTAAATATTTAATTTAAAAAAACACAAATAAAATACAAATTTTCTAAGTTTCAATCAATTTTATGGATGTGATTATTAGTACCTAGAAATATGTGTTTTTGGAAATTTTGCAATGACATTTTTATATGCTGCAAAACAATAAAAAATGTCAACCCTGACATTTTTAACGTAATTTTTTCACAAAATTTAAGAAAAATATATTTATCATATTATTTCTGTATTTTCGAAAATAGAAATAGCTCTAAAAATTGTTAGACACTCAAAATGGGGGGAGGTGTCAAAAAAATTATTTTCATCACTAGTGAAGAAAATGCTTATTTTTCCCACCAGTAACAACGACAATTTTTCCCGACTAATAGTGACGTCATTGGTTACTGTCACCAATCATGAAAATGATCATTTTTACACTAGTGACGAAAATGGTCGTTTCACCTCCTAGAGTGGAAAATAGTTTTTTTTCTACTAGTATTGAAAACAGTCATTTCTCTTACTGTTGTCAAAAATGGTTATATTGAAAATGACTACTTTTCCTATATAAAACATTTTCAAAATATGGATTTCTCTGTAATATATAGATTAAAATGTATAGAGTAGCAGGAGAAATAGATTCGCATGCATCCTTTATACCAAAAAATAGCTCCTTTTTTATTTTTCTTCCTACATTAAAAAAAAAGTAATACCCTGACAAAAAATGTAATAAATTTTAAAGCAAAATTTAAAAAAATTTACATATATGTATATACTGACATTTACAATATACATGTTATAATCTCTATTCTTTCTTTGTGTACGAAATCCGTGTTTGATCTTCTTTTGGGGACAAGATTTTTCTTTAAAGCGAAATATGAAAAGGGTTGGAACCTTTTTTTTCACTGAAACCTTTTCAGAGATGCGAAGGCATGTTTTGCAACGAGAATTCCCGAGAAGAGAGCTTGATGGACTCAGAGGCAAATTTTAATCTTTCGTCGTCTGCTCAGGGCTCAGAGATGATCTCAGTTCACGACACAATCAATAAAGATTCCATCGTTTTTCCCGATTCCTAATAGACTACTCGTGTCTATCAAACTTTATGCTATTATTTGACCTACTCTAAAAGTGAACGATGTAAGTATTCAGCAGTATATGTATGCATCGTGCAATCATGCCAAAATCAGTGCAATTTTATGTACCCGATAAAGTGGCCTTTGTTCTCCATTTTTTAATTAAATTCAAATTTATCTGTCAGAATTCTAATTTCTTTGTAATTTTATTTTAAATGTTTATTAAATTTAATATTATTCATGTGTGACACAACTTTTTGACTGAACATTTCACGTGGAATGACCCCTACACGGAACAAGAAAAAGTCAATAGACAAAACTTGTTTAAAAAAAATTTATAATTTTTGAAAAGCGACGTTAAATTTAAAATTAACAATTTCTGAATAAAAATGTTTTCATGAAGAAATATTTTTTACTAAAGTTATTGTTGAATGAATATTCTTTTACATCGAGACAATTTACAGATTTTTTACAAAGTTAGTTCAAAATTTTTAATTTTTGTTGTTCTTTTTCGGTTATTTGCATTTGGATATTGGACTTTGTAAAAGCGTCCACATCCATTTGAAAATACACGAGTGTACAAATTTTTTAAGCTGTAGAACGCCTAAATCCGTTAAATCAATTTTTGTCTATTGACGTGTCCTTGTTGACGCGGAAAATCCCATATGTATTTTTTCTATACGCAGAGAAAAGAAATTTAAAAAATGTTAACTCCAAGCTTTCATGGAATGACAGTTTCAATATCAATACAAAAATTATCAACTTCATGCTTTAAACAATTTTTTAATGCAAGATTGACCGGATTCCATACATCTTTATAGCTCATCGCCAATAAACAATTTTTTCAAAAACAAAATTACGTAAAGTTAAACAACAAAGCAATCAATAAAATCTACTTTAAGAAATGTATTTTTAAATTTTACAAAGTAATTAATTATTTTCGAATTTTGTAAAATATTTGCAATAGTGAAAATGATAAATGAAAAAATAGATTTAATATTAAAGAGAACAATAGAAATTTTAAAATAAAAACGTAATTGAAAATTGATAGACAAATTGTAAAAATTGAAGAAGATTGTTATTTTAGAAGAAAATTTAAAATTAAAGAATGTGATTGAAGGAAAAAAATATTGAAGAGTATAGGTATATGAGAGAGAAGAAAGTAATTGAAAATTGAAGGGAATCTTTGAAAAATGAATAAAATCATTTAGAAAATTAAAAATAAATTTTACATTTCAAGAAAATAAATATAAATTTATTAAAATAAATTAAATCGAAGACTGGGAGCTATTTAGATTCAAACCCGTATAAAAATTGATTCTTAAAAAAAATTTAAGAAATTACAAAAATAATTTAAGAAATTACAAAAATAATTCGTATCTACTTTTTTTTTTAATTTGTCACAAATTATTTGAAAATTAAATTTTTAACCATAACCCTGAGGGCCACATATAAAAAAAATTGGAGTACATAATATTGCTTTTGCATCTTTAAACGCTGCGTTTTTAACTATAAATTGCAAATCGCTACGTTTCTCTGCTCGGCTTTCTCATTGCATCGTGTCAGTAGTGGCTGAGTGTCTTCTCAAAGATGAAGCTTGAGGGTTCACTTTAAGCTTTAAGGTTTCTCCGTTTTCTCTCTTTCTTTCTCATTGATCATGCCTTTGTTCGCATTTTCCGAATAAGGTTACATATTGCTGTTTCTTTTCTCTCCGTGTGTTTTTACGATATACATTCTATTTCATTCTGCTGCTAAATTTTTTAAAAAACTTTTTCTAACTTTGTCGTTTTTTATCTATACAGCTAAATTTCTCTAATTGCTTCAGTTCTTAAAAAGAAAATTAACATTGTTTTTTACACTTAACAGTTCACGAAAAAATCTAGGCTCTAATAGTTATGTAGAAATTCATTACAATGAGCTCAGGTTTTTTTTGTAAAGGCTTTCTATTTTTTTTGGAGAATGTTTGTTGTTTCTAACAATTAATTGTTACTTTTTAAACAAATATTTTAAACTACTAAAATTGTTACACACGCTAAAAAGATCAAGAAATACGACTGGGGATGATAAACTGCAACATTTGTAAATAGAACATCAATATATGCAAATTTCTAAAAGAAAAGTGTGCACTGAAGTTTGTTAATTAAGTGTAGAAATTAACATATGTGGTGTTTATTTAAGGGTGTACGTAAAAACATAAGTTTTCACTTTTAACTTTCTCGTTCGCGTGTG
Source organism: Ganaspis brasiliensis (assembly GCA_037103525.1). Classification (NCBI taxonomy): domain Eukaryota; kingdom Metazoa; phylum Arthropoda; class Insecta; order Hymenoptera; family Figitidae; genus Ganaspis; species Ganaspis brasiliensis. The sequence continues at coordinate 1,910,988 of JAZKLR010000003.1, read as the reverse complement.
AAGCTATTTCTGGAATTTAAATCACTTTGCCTCGGAAAACCTACTGACCGGAAAATAGAAATACGTACCTACTTATATGTCATCTTAAATGATGCGAGTGTAACTTTCCTATTCTAGCTTTTGCGTGCTTTCTCACTCTACTAATCGTTTTATCCCATTTTCATGAGAGCAAACCGATACAGCAATCAATGAGAGCAGCAGAGCTCTGTTTATGTTAACATGTCGATTTTCGTGCAACGACAGAAAAAAGATGCATTGTGACGCTCTTTTTGATGAATACCTTTTTTTAAATCTAGTTTTCTACTATTCAATAAACTTACCATATGAAATAGCTCCCAACTTGGGACGCCAATTTACAGATTTCAGCTTTTGGGAAATTTTTGTGAAATTGTAGACAAAAGATGCATTGTGACGCTCTTTTTGATGAATATTTTTTTTTTTAACTAGTTTTCTACTAATATTCAATAAACTCACCATTTTTAACCTTCTGACGGCTTTGGCACTTTTCAATTTTAGAGGGAATTTAATGTATAACTGGAGTACTTATTTTAAACATTAAACAACTTTGTCCGAATGACTTCGTTTTTTCTTGCTCGTTTTTAGTATAACTTTATAAAAAATGGTTTTATCTGACCATGAAATTTTTGCTTTGAAATGCAGCTATTTAGCTTCAACATTCATTAAGAAATTTTTTATTTTTAATATTTTAAATCTACGTTTGTTTAAAAAAAGTAGAGAACGTTACCCCGAGTATGCTCGGCTTAAACCGTCAGAGGGTTAAATAGCTTCCAACTTGGGGCGCCAATTCACAGATTTTCACTTTTGGAAAATTTTCATGCAACTGCAGAAAAAAGATGCATTGTGACGCTCTTTTTAATGAATATATTTGTTTAAATATAGTTTTCTATTATTATTCAATAAACTTACCATACGAAATAGTTCCTAACTTATGATGCCAATTCACAAATTGATGCTTTTGGAAAATTTTCGTGAAATTGCAGAAAAAAGATGCATTGTGACGCTCTTTTTCATGAATAAATTTTTTTAAATCTAGTTTTCTACTAATATTCAATAAACTCACCATTTTTAAATAGCTTTCAACTTGGGACGCCAATTCACAGATTTTCACTTTTGGAGAATTTTCATACAGTTGCAGAAAAAAGATGCATTGTGACGCTCTTTTTGATGAATATTTTTTTTAAATCTAATTAAATAATAATAATCTCCGTAAACTCCTGAAGTTAGTTACTATTTATATTTATTCATTTTTTCTGTCCATGTTTTAAAACTTGAAGTGAAGTTGGTTAGTTTTTATATTTATTTATCTTTTTCTGTTAACATTTTAAAATCAAAAGTGAAGTTAGTCCCTGCCTTTTTTTTGATTAATTTTAATTCTTTTTATCAGGAAATTTTAAAATTGTTTTAGTTTACAGACAAAATATGCAGATGAGGTAGCTTTAATGACAAGATATTGATTAGGACTAACTAATAATAATTTATATACCTAATATTACACACTTATATGAATTTTAATAATTTAGATTAATTTAAAGTGTCGAATAGTCGAATTTATTAAAAATTCAATTGACGTTATTTTACTTCATTGGAAAAAATTAAAATTAAAAAATTAAATACAGTTTAAATTATTCTGTAACTTTTTAAACCATTTTTGAAGATGTTTCAGTAAAATGTCTATTCATTATTGTCATAAATATTTAAATTTATTACACAAGTTTCATTTACTTCTGTCATTTTTCAATTATTTACACAACATTTCAATTATTTTTTTCTATCTTTAAATTAGTGCAAGGAATATTTAAATTTTTAACACCAGTTTCTATTCTACTTTTGTTAATTTTTAATAATTTTCTTCAAACTTCAATTACTTTTGTCATTATTCAAGTATTTTTGTCATTTTATGATTATTTTCTTCATATTTCTATTATTTTGCAAGTTTAGAATTATTTTCTACAAATATCAATTATTATTTTATTCAAATTATTGAATGCAACCTATTAATATTTAATATCGTAGTTATTATTGTCATATCAAAAATTTTTATTTTATTGTTACTTGAAATACATTTTTTAATTTTATATTGTAATAATGGGCTTTTGCCCGTGAATAAATAAATAAATGCAATATTTTTTATTGCATTTAATTTTTAAGTTTATTATATTATGCTATTATTTTTTTCATATTTGAATTTTTTTGACATTTTTGAATTATTCTCTTCAAATTTGAATTATTGTCCTGAAATTTCAATTAATTTCTTCAACTTTCAATTATTTTTCTCAAACTTATAATATTTTTTTTAACTTTACAATTATTGTCTATAATTATTTATTTTTTAAACCAGTTTTAAATTATTTATTTCAATATTTCAATTGTTTTGTCAAGTTTTCAAGTATTTTCTTTAAATTTAAAATTTTTTTTTAAAATTATCAATTATTTTTGTCATTTCTCAAATATTTTTTCAAGTTACAACTATTTTTGTCAATATTCAAATATTTTTGACATTTTGGAATTATTTTCTTTAAATGTCTTTTTCTTCAACCTTTTTATTATTGTCATGAATTTATTAACTTTTGAAGATCAGTTTTCAATTATTTATATCATTATTCAATTAGTTTCTTTACATTTTAATTATATCGTTAATTTTTCAATTATTTTATACAATTTTTCAATTAATGTATTAAATTTTTTATTTTTTTACTTCATTTTTGAATTTATTTCTCATTTTTCATTAATTTTTTTTCTAAATTTCAATTACTTTTGTCATTATTCAACTTTTTCTACACCAATACATTTTTTTGATATATTCGTTAATTATTTCTTTCAAGTTTCAATTATTTTCTTGAAAATTCTATTATTTTTTTCAATTTTTCAAATATTGTATTAAAAGTGTAATTTTTACACCAGCTTTTATAATTATTTATGTCATTATTCAATTTGTTTCTTTACATTTTACTTATTTCTTTAATATCTCAATTATTTTGCGAAAATAAAAATTTTTTACACCCGTCTTGAACTTTTGTTTTAAATTTTATTTATTTTCATCATTCTTTAATTATTTTTGTGTAACTTTAATTAGTTTTGAAACTTTTCAATTATTTACTACAAATTCGAATTATTTCGTTTCAATTTTTGTCATCATTTTTTAATTTTTAATCACTTTTTTTATTTAAAAGCTCATTATTTACTCACTTTTTTTAAATAAAAAGTCTTTTTTTCACTATTTTCAATCTTCAAGTCCACTGCAGCCCTCATTTTTGAATAAATATTATTCATCGATGTATTTTATTTATTTTTATGGTTTAATTTCTAAAATCAATGGAAAACTAATCGCGCGCTTGCGCGCGTTATATTTTGCTAGTTTTGTAATATTATTGAATAAACACACTATACGAAATAGCGTCCAACTTGAGCGCCAATTTAGATTTCGACTTTTAAAACATTTTCGAGCAATTGCAGAAAAAAGATGCATTGTGACGCTCTTTTTGATGAATAAATTTTTTTATATCTATTTTACTACTAATATTATTCAATTTACTTACCATACGAAATAGCTTCTAACTTGGGACTCCAATTCACAGATTTAATTTCTGGAGAAATTTCGTGCAATTGTAGAAAAAAAGATGCATTGTGACGCTCTTTTTGATGAATATTTTTTTTAAATCTAATTTTGTAATATTATTGAATAAACACACTATACGAAATAGCGTCCAACTTGAGCGCCAATTCAGATTTCGACTTTTAAAACATTTTCGAGCAATTGCAGAAAAAAGATGCATTGTGACGCTCTTTTTGATGAATAAATTTTTTTATATCTATTTTTCTACTATTATTATTCAATTTACTTACCATACGAAATAGCTACTAACTTCGGACTCCAATTCACAGATTTAATTTCTGGAAAAATTTCGTGCAATTATAGAAAAAAAGATGCATTGTGACGCTCTTTTTGATGAATAAATTTTTTTATATCTATTTTTCTACTATTATTATTCAATTTACTTACCATACGAAATAGCTTCTAACTTGCGACTCCAATTCACAGATTTAATTTCTGGAGAAATTTCGTGCAATTGTAGAAAAAAAGATGCATTGTGACGCTCTTTTTGATGAATATTTTTTTTAAATCTAATTTTGTAATATTATTGAATAAACACACTATACGAAATAGCGTCCAACTTGAGCGCCAATTCAGATTTCGACTTTTAAAACATTTTCGAGCAATTGCAGAAAAAAGATGCATTGTGACGCTCTTTTTGATGAATAAATTTTTTTATATCTATTTTTCTACTATTATTATTCAATTTACTTACCATACGAAATAGCTACTAACTTCGGACTCCAATTCACAGATTTAATTTCTGGAAAAATTTCGTGCAATTATAGAAAAAAAGATGCATTGTGACGCTCTTTTTGATGAATAAATTTTTTTATATCTATTTTTCTACTATTATTATTCAATTTACTTACCATACGAAATAGCTTCTAACTTGCGACTCCAATTCACAGATTTAATTTCTGGAGAAATTTCGTGCAATTGTAGAAAAAAAGATGCATTGTGACGCTCTTTTTGATGAATATTTTTTTTAAATCTAATTTTGTAATATTATTGAATAAACACACTATACGAAATAGCGTCCAACTTGAACGCCAATTCAGATTTCGACTTTTAAAACATTTTCGAGCAATTGCAGAAAAAAGATGCATTGTGACGCTCTTTTTGATGAATAAATTTTTTTATATCTATTTTTCTACTATTATTATTCAATTTACTTACCATACGAAATAGCTTCTAACTTGCGACTCCAATTCACAGATTTAATTTCTGGAAAAATTTCGTGCAATTATAGAAAAAAAGATGCATTGTGACGCTCTTTTTGATGAATACATTTTTTTATATCTATTTTTCTACTATTATTCAATTTACTTACCATACGAAATAGCTCCTAACTTGGGACTCCAATTCACAGATTTAATTTCTGGAAAAATTTCGTGCAATTATAGAAAAAAAGATGCATTGTGACGCTCTTTTTGATGAATACATTTTTTTAAATCTAGTTTTCTACTATTATTAAATAAACTCACTATACAAAACAGCGCAGAACTTGGTACTGCTTTTATAAAATTCTTATTTTTTGAAAAAATAAGGCATTAAAAATAGAAATGTATGATTTTATGGACGTTGATTAAAATTTTGATTTGAATCTTTTTCTGCGACTTAATTTATTCGGTTCTTATGCGGAATGTTAGAACGTGATACTGCGACGAGCATAAAGCTCTTCTTGTCCGGACAGTAAATTTTCCTAGACGGGGACCTTGAAGTTTATACGACACGTAGGATTTTGCTCTTTAAAATATTTGACTATAATTCATCGACAAATCCACCTCTCGAGTTTTTTTTTTGTTTGAATAAGCTATAATGTAAAATGATGAAGGTATGAGACTCATTATTCTCTATAAAGCGATTCGGATAGATCCATTAATTCACCAAGGAAAGAAAAAAATCCCAATGGATTGACTTATGATGTTTTGGTCATTTAAAATTCAAATTAATTTAAAAATCAAAGCTAACAGTATTTCTTAAACATCGTTTAACTAAGTTCGATATTATTGGTTCAGACGCTTCTTTAAGGATCAAAATTGTATAAGTAAATTCTTTTATTGGTATGCAAAAAGTTTTTTTTTTATAAAATAGCCTTTGTGTCGTATCACATTCAACAGCGGTCTTAATTAATTTGTATATACGAAGTGGTTACCAAGTCGTGTGAAATTAGTTTGGTTAAAGTGGACAAATGTACTTTCCAAGGCCTCCTCTAAAAACTCGAAAATTAACATAGGTTTATTTTAAGAGATGCTCATTAAGCCTAGTGCTCTATTAATTAAAAAAAAGGTCATTATCTCGTCTTAGAGAAATTACAAGTGTTAGGTGTGTGCACAACAACTGCTTTTTAGTTGAGTGCAATAAAGAATAACAATAACTGTCTGGATTTTGAATTTCTCTTAAAAGGAACATATTTTAAAAAACTAAGTAATAATTAGTAACAATTAGTTTCAAAAAAAAGTTTACGATTCGGATCATTATGTACGGTGGAATATGAGCTGGTGAAGCGTAAAATATAAAATAACTCGATGAAGGAAAAAATTGAGATTAGTTTTTAAAAAAAAATGGTGAAAGGTTCATTTCTACAAGTTGATTTGGACCTATCTTGAATTAGAAGAGTTTCGCTGGGTTTCCGGAATGAAGAAGAATCGTGTCCTACTTTCGGCAAACGAGCGATATAATCCATTTCAAGCACCACGTCACTTAATGTGACAGACTCGAGTCACAGAAACAGACGCGAACAATTTCTTTCTGATTTAATCCTTTTTAAAGACTGCAATTCATTGTCCAGACAAAGAGTATTTTATTTAATTTTTAAATTCTATATATATATATATATAGAAGTATAGAACAACAAAATACATAGTTTGTTCCAAGAAACAGTATTTCCTTGTTTCTAAACTCCTGCGAATGTAAATTTCGGATATATGGAGAATATATGTGTAGATTGAGTTAATTCCAAATAAGACTTAGTTTCTAGACTAAAACAGTGTTACCTAATTGGAAACCGACAAACAGGACCCAAGAGACTCGGAATTTGCAACATGCTCTTGTTTCTCTTGAATCTAATTTTCAGCATTCGTATAACTTTCACCAACTATTATTTTTTAATGTCTTATTACGAAATTTCAATTTTCAACATTTTTTTCTTCCTGATGAATTGATACACTTTTTTTTATTTGCACAGAATATTTATCGACATAGGTCCGTTTGTTGTTTATTATTTTTAGTTTCGGTAACAGGCGAAAACTCAACTCATGATTTAAGAAGTAAGATTAAACATAAAGTTTCAAATATAAAGCTTAAGAAGTAAAACTTAAAATATAAGACTTTAAATGTGAGACTACTTAGGGACATTTGAAACAAAATGATGTCACAAGTATTGAAAAATTTGTCCCTATAAACTTTCTCTTAAACTAGTGTATAGTTTGTCATAAAATTTTATTAAAAAATTTAATGACGACTACACTAATAAAAAGTTGGGGTATGGTACCAACCATACCTTATTCATTATTATTCTTATTAGCATACCATATTCTTAATTATTCTTAATAAAAAGTATTATTATACTTTTTTTCGTTATTTCGAAAGGTATAACCACTATCACTTCTTTATTGTTAATACAGCATTAACCTCAATGGGAGCAAAATTAAAAAAAATGCTACACGTCTAAAGTTATAACCACAACTTGGTTCATTTTAGGATAAGAGTTTATACAAAATTTGATGACAAAATATTATCATTATTTTAAGAGAAACTTTATGGACAAATTTTGCCAATACTTATGTGACGTCATTCTTCATTCAAGATCTTAAAATTAAAAACAAATATATATAAATAAACATCAGACAATTAAATAAAATTGTTTCTAACATCATTAATGAAACATTATTTTTTAAAGAATTAATTTGCATGTAAACAAAATAAAAGTACAGGTATTTGATAATACAATAATCTTACTATTTATTGCATTGGGTGAGGCAATTTCTTTTTAAAAAATGCAAAAGAGTCATTACTCTTGTATATAATTAATATTCATGTGGGCTAAAATTAGGTAACTGTATTTTTTCTGTCTGCTTGTTCTTTGCATGCATTAGTGCTTTAAATTATGTGCATTATTTATAAACAAATAATAATGACAATAATAATAACATTTCATATATCATATTTAAATATACAGTAATAATCAATGTTGCTATTATTTTTATTATATTTACTTTATTTTACCATATTTCTATATATACTTAACAAATATTACCACTTTAAAATCATGTCTTCAGTTCCTTTTTACCATAAAATGTATTTTTACTATATATCATCTATTTACTTACACTCTATAGGTACTATGTTTTACAAATTGCATCATACCTCTAGTGTCATTAAACAAAATGAGGACACTTCCTATTAAGTCTTTAAAAAAAAAGTAATTCGTATTTTTTAAAATAATTTTGTAATGATTATAAACTTCCTGCCGAATGTTACACATGCTTTGTGTACTTTGTAACACATTTAAATTATTATACATTCATAAAATTCATTTAATGACACAAGTGTTTCATTATTGCAATTATTCAGAACAATGAGAATTGGTTCATAAAAAATAAAATAAAAAATATAAATAATATAAATTAAATGAAAAGTTGGTTAAACATAATTTCAGGGTGTCTAGCGTTCCGGAAAAATGTCAGGAATTAATATATCATGAAAAAACCGGGAAATTTAACTTTATCATTAATTTTTTCATTCTTTCGAAAAAATTTTTCGAGTTATAGAACATCTTTAATTTTCTTCTTTTTACGCAAATTATTTCAGTTTATTTTATACATTTTTTTGTTTTAACACTTAGAAATATTTATTTATTTTCATACTTTGATGGGAAATACAATTTTCTTCAATTTTATGATTATTGTTTTAGATTCACACGTTTTTTTGTAAATTTATTTAATTTTCTTTACATTCTGTTTATTTTCGCAAATTTATTTACTCTTTCATAAAATTTATAGAGTTTATGATTTAAATAAAAAGTATTGTTCGAGTTGTTTTAAAAATATATTTAATGCTTTAAACAATTTTCTCTTAAGTTTTTAGAGTTTTTTCCAATTTATTTTTCGACTTTCTTCATTTTGGGAATAATTTGCTAAAAACTGTTATTTTTACATGAATATTTTATTCTTTTTCTAGACTTCTCACTTATTTTTTGTAAATTTTCTTATTTATTTATTCATCAAAAAAATTATTTCATTCTTTCTGGTTCTTATTTTCTTACTTTATTTTCCAAAAATTATACATTTCTCATCGTCTTTTTGAAATAGCTTTATTTTCCATAGCTTATTAAATTGAAAACAAAATTATTTTCATTTCTTAATTTTGTTACTCACTTTTTGAACTTTTAATAATTTCGTTAATATTTATTTTAGAATTTTTTATGTTTATAAAATATTTATTTGATACATTTGTCAGTATTTTTTTTACAATTTGATCTTATAATAAATTTCTCATTTTATCTTTTTTTTTTTTATATTTCTCCTTCTCTCAAAAATATTAAATATCTTTAAACTTTTTACTTTTAAAAGAAATGTATTTATTTCTTTTGTTCTTAATTTGTAAAACACTTTTTTCAAAGCTTTTTCTCATTAGTAAAATTTTAACGTTGGTTCATGGATTTTTTTATTAATTTTTTTAAATGACAAAATATGTGTAAATTTAAAAATTTTTTTATTTCTAAAGTTTACTTTAAAATTATCACGCGGTGTTATCACGCGGTGTCTTAATTAAAAAAAAAACAATTTAAGCTTTTTTCTTAACATTCCTTATGTTTTGACATTATATTAAAAACCTTATGTCTTTATGTAGGCTTTTCAACAATCTTTTTACATTTTCTTTTTAATTTTCCTATTTTGAAGTAGATTCTTCTCAACTTTTTTCCGTTTGTTGATTTTTTTCGTATCATTTCGGATGTTTTAAAATGTTTAAACAATTTATAAAACTTAAAGTTTTATTTTGACCCCTTTTTGTGGGGTCAAAATTACTCTTTGGGGTATTTTTGACCCCACAAAAAGGGGTTAAAAAAACTTTATGTTTCACTGTAATGAAAAAGGCTTTGTATTCCTTCAAATTTACAATTTTTATAAATGCTTCAAATTAACTTTCTTCTATCTAAAAATGGGTATTGTATGATTTCTTGATCAAATGTCCAGATGTATGTATGTGTGCGCGCGCATGTACTTTTTCTTGTGAACACGATAACTCGAAAACGGTTCAATGGATTTAACCAAAATCTGGTATGGTTATTTGAACAACTAAAATCTAGAATCAGAAACAAGGGTTTTTCAAAATAACCATTAAACAAATTTTTATTGAGTTTTAATTTTCTTAAAAATAACAGGGCGTCTACCGAAACATAATTTTCAAATTCCCGGCAAATTCCCGGTTTTCCCGTATCTAAAATCACATTTTTCCCGGATTTATTTTATGTATGATTCATAGCTATAATATTAAAATAGTGAAAAAAAAATTAAGTGCGTAACATATAAGTTTTTAAGGTAAAATTGATCTTTGAAGAAAATAATTCCAAAATGGCAAAAATAATAGAAATTTGAAGAAACAAAATGAAAGATGACAAAACTAATTAAAAATTAAGTAAATAATAAAAATTTTAATAAAAGACTTTGAAAATGACAAAAATAATTGAAAAATGGAAAACAAAATAAAAATTTGATGTCAATATATAATTAAAAAATTAAAGAAAAAAAATTGACCATGAAAGAAAATAATTAAATAGTTGCAACATCATAAAATTGATAGAAATTTAAAAAAAAATACTTGAAAAATGATAAAAATAATTAAAATTAAAAAAAAATTGAAAAATTACAAAAATAATTGAAAATTACAAAAATAATCAAAAAATGGAACAAATAGTCGAGAAATGACAAAAATAATTGAACCTTGAAAAAAAATGAAAGATGATAAAACTAATTTAAAATTACGTAAAAAAATTATGATTTGAAAAAAGAAATAAAAAATGACATAAATAATTGAAAAATGAAGAAACAAAATAAAAATTAGAAATCAATAATTGAAAAATTGAAGATAAAAATTGACGTTTAAAGAAAATAATTAAATAATGACAAAATAATTGCAAAATCCCAAAAAATTTGAAATTTGAAGAAAATACTTGAAAAATGATAAAAATAATTAAAATTAAAAATAAAAAGCAATTGAGAAAAATAATTGAAAAATAAAAAAATTAAATGTAAATTAAAGTAAGAAATTAAAGAATCCATGACAATAATTTAAATATATAAGAAAATAAGTAAAATTTGGAGAAAGTAACAAAAAAATGTCGGAAATATTGATAATACTTGAGAAATGACTAAATTATTTGAAAATTTTAAAAGCAATTAAAAAACGAGAAAAATCATTATAATAGGAAAAAATAATCGAGAAATAACAAAAAGAACAGAAATTTGAAGAAAATAATTGAGAAATCACAAAAAATTTAAATTTGAAGGTAATATGTGAAAAATAACAAATATAATAAAAATTTGAGACAAATATTTGAAAAGTGACAAAACTAATTAAAAATTAAGTAAAAAATAAAAAATTTGAAGAAAAGACTTGAAAAACGATAAAAATAATTAAAATTTGAAATGAAATTGAGTATTGACAAAAATAAATGAAAATTGAAGTAAGAAATTAAAAAATTCATGACAATAATTTAAAGATATAAGAAAATAAATACAAAATTTGAAGAAAGTAATAAAACTACGTCGAAAATATTGACAATAATTTAGAAATTACTAAATTAAGTGACCATTTTTAAAAAACAATTAAAAAATGACAAAAATAATTGAAAATAGGAAAAAATAGTCGAGAAATGACAAAAATAATTGAAATTTGAAGAAAGTAAATTGAGAAATTACAAAAAGTTTAAATTTGAAGATAATACATGAAAAATAACAAATATAATAAAAATTTGAGATAAATAATTGAATAATGACATGAATGATTGATAACTGGTGTAAATAATTAAAAGAATGTAAAATTGAAAAAAAAATGAAATTTGGAAAAAAAATAATTCTCATTTGGTGTAAAGTATTTAAAAATTATTGATACATAATAATAAAATTATTAAAGAAAATTGCTGAAATTTGAAGAAAAACATTGAAAACTGTGTAATAAATTGAGAAATTGATGGTCATAAGAAAAAAGATTGAAAATAATTATTGAAATTTGATAAAAATAATTTTTAAATGTTACAACTACTAGAAATATGCAGAAAATAATTAAAAAATGGTAAAAATAATTTAAATTTGATGGAAAAATTGAAAGACGACGAAAGTATTTGACAATACTGGTTTAAAAATAAAAAATTTGTAGACATTAATTAAAAAATTGAAAAAGTAATTAAAATTAGAGGAAACTAATTAAACAATGTCAAAATTTATTGAAATTTGAAGCACATAATTGTATATATTAATAAAAGATAATTATTATTATTTTACTAGGAAAGTGAGAAAACTAATTTTTTTTTTTAAAGTCATGAATTACCACCGAGTGGCAATAAGTTTGAAGTGAATTTGAGCAATTTTGCAAAATATGTCTGCCAAATTGGATCCGCCATTTTGAATTTTAAAAAATTGGTAAATCTGATATCGTTTTCACAATCAGAGACTTCGAAAACGAGTAATAAGTTTCAAGCGAATTTGAAGAATTATGAAAACGAATTAGCTGAAATTTTTAGAAATTCCCGGATATAATTTTTTGTCCCAGCAATTTCCCTGGTTTTTCCCGGTCGAACTAAAATCCCGGCAAATTCCCGGTTTTCCCGGAATACCCGGTGAGTAGACACCGTGAAAATATGTTCTTTTCGACAAAAAAATTTGTTAACATATAAATTCAACATAATGTATAAAAACTAATTTCTTTTTGTAGTTATTTTTAAAATTCAAAATAATTATTTTCTAGACACCCTGTAAACTTTTATACATGAGAATTAAATCTGAATTCTCCACAGTCAATTTGTTTGTGTCTGTCATACCTACTTGAAGAATTTTGACCCTATTATATTTGATTACACATGTTTGCTTTATTTATGTAGATGAAATGTAAATCCGGTATATTTTTAACATGTGCTTGAATTTTGATAGAGGCAGGATAACGGCGATATTGGTCAGGGAGTGTACGCTGGAAATGGAGGTGTAGCGGTACGTCCTTATCCACATCGTGACTATACTCTTCACCTGAGACCAAATTCCGGTGCCAGTACAGCCGCTGATACCAACAACGGGATTTTCTCGTCGATTAGCAACAGCTTCAATTCTCTTGTAAACAACATTTTCGGCTGATCTTTCGCTTATCGGCCATTGTTGGGTCGTATCATCGCTCTCTTCACCGTCATTGTCTTATCACACTTTCTGAGAACGCGAGCTCGAGTCGCAAAATTGGAACAAAATTTACTGGCAATCAGTTAGAAGGCACTCGAATTTTGTCACACTGAAAAAAATGCTTAGTCATATCAACAAAAAATTTGGTTGAGCCAACCAAATTTTTGTTGCTATGACTATAAATTTGGTTGAGCCAACAAAATTTTTGTTGACATGACTAAACATTTTTTTCAGTGCACATGAGAAAATTCCGACAATTTTCAAGTCTGCAGGTACAGACTGATCACATCCGTTTAGATCAAAATAAAAAAATAAATTGTAACTGCGCTCGCTGGAGGATTGATTCCACTTTCAATTAAACCAAAAACTGAACTATTTATTATAAATAACATTGTATCTAAAGAAATTATTTATTTTACTATTTAATCAATTTTTAACCAATATCGTATAGATATTAAAATCCTTTGACATACTTTCTCTTTTGAATAGAAATCATTGTTTTCTTCTTTTCTACATGCCATTAACTTCATTGTTAAAAATTCTGTCACCTCCCATGCGCAAGATCACAAATTTCTGTCAAAAATTACTTTTTGTATCGTCATTTAGAAAAATCTGCTATAATCTTGCAAATTTTAAAATATTTTTTAACAATGTTGTTAATTTCCGTGGAAATGTTTTATTTCTCTATTACGTTATAGATGAAAAATCTAGTTCGAAATAATCGCCTGTATAAAAAGAGTGTATATTTGATTATTATGAAAATATCAATTTTTACAATCCATTCCTTTAAACAAACATTTAAATGTATTTAAATGTAAAAGTGGACCACTATAAACCTTATTCTATAATTTTTATTTTATTCTTTTCTTAACGATTTAATTGAACAAATTGATACGTTTTAATGCCTTAGAAAAAAAAGATTGATTTATTTTTTAACCATTATTTAAAGCAATGTCGAACACAAAATGAACAAAAATTGTATAATGTATGTACTTATATTGTGAAATGTGATGCCTCTAAAAAACTGCCGATAGGTAAATATAGAGGTAAAACTGCCGTGATCTTCCACTATCTTCAGAATTAGTATATATAAATATATATATTAATATAAGTTGTACGAGTATTCTTACATATGATGTATTTAAACGTCAGTTAAAAAATTAACATTAAGAAGTTGCTGCATAGACGTACATAATTATGAATATTTAAAGAAACTTAGATAATGCGTCTAGAAAAAAAAACACGTTTCCTTGTATTTTGCGCAGGGATTTAACGCAAATAGTCAAATAGTTTTCATTTCGCAATTAATTAATACTGACGTATTGTTAAAAACACAAATTATATGCATTTATTTTGACACTTGTTACGATTTAGACATTCCATTATTTATAAAAGAACCGAGCAAATTGTTACGTATTTTTTATCTTTTAATGTAAAAACATGAATCTTAGAAATATATTTTATTCACTTCTTAATTCTTTTTAGAAACTTTTACAAAACTGAAATTTACATTTAATTTCAAAATGAATTTTGAGTAATTAAACAAATCATATTAAATATTAAAGAGTCCAATTACAAAAAAGTTATAGACATACAGTATTGAAATTTTAATGTAAATATTTACATTAAATAATATATATTTTTAAAATTACAAAAAAATATTATGTAAAAAAAGCAACCATTTGGACAATAAAAGGTTAATCACCGTAACGATTTCTTTCAAATTAAAAAAAAGTTAAGATGCGAAACAAATAAAAGACTCGATTGAAGAAACTAATTTTTTAATTCAAAGAAAAGTTCTTTTTTGTATAAGTGATGATTACAGACTGTTGGACTTGAAAAAATAAAACTTGTAGTTTATAATATTGTATATCGTTGTCTCGAATAATTACTCTACATTGTTTGCTGCTTGATTATATAGACAATTAAGAATTTTTCTTATAGAGAAAAAGTTATCAACATATATAAATATTTTATGCGTGATACTTTTTTAGAACTATAATGTAAGACAAAGTGTAAATTTTATTGCTGATTGTTGATGTACTTCGAGATGTACAATAATGTGTACTTAAATCGAAGTACTTATTTATTGCGAGTAGAATAAGGTTTCACTGAAACAGCAGACTCTATTTTTAGATTTATGTCAAGAGAAAATAAAAAAAATAAATACATATGTTTCAAACAATGTAAAATTTATTCTGTATTCTACTCTTTTTTATAGAGGAAGCTTTGTATTGGCACCGGTTGTTTTTTTATTTTTAATTCTCGGTAACCTTTTCCTTTATCACTTTTTATTATAATTAATTTTTTTTATTATATAAATTAGGGTGGCAACAACAATGGATATTGAAAAATCACTAACTTGAATATTTTTCTCAATAAAATTTAAAATTATTTTTTTCTTTATTCTACAATTGAAAAAAAAAACTTTTGATCTAATTCTAATAGATTTTTCCAAAATTTTTTTGAGAATATAAGCTTTAAAAATGATTTCTAGTTTATTCTTCTATCTTTATTATTTAAAAAATGTTTTTTTTATCATAAGACAACTATAAAATATTAAAGAAATGAATTTTTTATTATTTATTTACCTTTTCATAAAACAATTTAAACTTTAACAACTTTTTTTCATTTTTCTTTCACCCTTTTTAGCTTTAATTATATTAAATTTAACATTAAAATTTACTTTTATAATTTTTTACTATTATTGAAAATTGGATTAATTTTGTGTATGCAGTGGCGTAACTATTAAGGGGCAAAGTGGGGCAGTGCCTCAGGGCCCTTAGTCAAGCCTAATAAACCTTTTTTTTTTAGGACAAAATTTATAAAATTTTAGAATTAAAAAAAATTGCAAAAAATAATTGTAATTAAACAAAATAATTGCAAATTTGGAAAATTGATTGAAAAAATAAATAAAATCTATTAAAAATTCGGAAAAGTAATTTAAAAAATTGTAGAAATGTCTTAAAAATAAAGAAAATAATTTAAATTTGAGAAAACTACTTGAAAATCTTAAAAAAAAATTGAAAAAAATTAAATACTGCAGAATTAGGGAAGATAATTGAAAATTGAAAAAACAATGATTGAAATTGAGATAAATAATATAAATTGCAATTTTTAATTACTCATTATGTAAAAAATATAATCGTTCACACTTTCACTGTAAAATATTACATGAAAATATGAGTTTTCTAGTTCAAAAATCAAAATAGTGCATTTGGACTGACTTTTTTCAGACTGTCTGTTTCATTGATCCTTAAATACAGAAAAGTTAAAGAAAATAATTAAAAATTAGAGAAAATAAATGAAACAAGATAAACATAATTTAAAATTGAAAAGAATAATTTTTAATGAAACAGAAAACATTAAAAACATTTGGAAATTACCAAAAAAAGAACGAAAGTAATTGAAAATTGAAGAAAATAATATAAAAAATCATAAAAATAATTGAAAATTTAATGAAATAATTGAAATCTCAGATAAATAGTTCAAAATTTTGGGAATTATAAATTAAATGAAAAAAATTGAAAATTGACGGACATAAATTTTGGAAAATAATTGAAAAATGATTTTACAATTTGAAATTTGAAGAAAATAATTGAAATATGATACAAACAATGATAAGTTTTGTTTTAAATAAAAAACAAATAATTGAAATTTGAGAAAAATACATGAAGATCTTAGAAATCAATTGAAATAAATTAGAATAATTAACATTGGAAAAAAAGAATTGAGGAAAGCTAAAAATAAATACAATTTACGATAATTATTAAACATTTTTGAAAATTATAAAAACAAATAAAGATAATTTAAAATTGAAGAAAATAATTGAAATTTTAGAAAAGTACTGAAAAATCTTAGAAAATAATTTTAGAAAATGAGAATAATAATTAACAATCGAGGAAATTAAATAAAAAATGATAAAATTAATTCAAAATTAAATTTCAACTTCTCTATAAAAAAAAATTTGGAAGGAAATTTACTTCTTTTGAAATTAATAATCCAAATATGCTGAAAATAATTTAAATATGATAAAATGAAAAGAGTAAATAAAATTTAAGAGGAGTAATTAAAAAAATCATAGAATATATGTTTAAAAAAAGAAAATAATTACAATATTACTTAAAGTTTTTTAATTAAAGAGAACAATTAAAAAATCGCAGAAGTAATCGAAAATTGATGAAAATAATTAAAATTTCAGATAAATAATTGAAATTCTGGAAAATTATGTCAAAGTAATGAAAATAATTGAAAAATCGTTTAAAACGTGAAATATTGATGAAAATAATCTAAATTTGAGATAATATCTGAAAATTTAGGAAATTAATTGAAAAATAATGAAAATATTAAAAGATGGAAAAAATAATTGAAAACTAATAAAAAGAAATGAAAATTGAACAAAATAATTGAAAATTGACCAAAATAATTGAAATTTTAGAAAAATCCTTAAAAATCTTAGAAAATAATTTTAGAAAATGAGAATAATAATTAACAATCGAGGAAAATATTTAAAAATGATAAAATTAATTCAAAATTGAAATAAATAATCGAAATATGCGGAAAATAATATAAGATTGAGAAAAAAATTGAAATAAATGATAAAAATAATTTAAATATAAAAAATTGAAAAGAGTCAATATAATTTGAGAGAAATAATTGAAAAAATCATGGAATATATGTTTAAGAAAAGAAAATAATTACAATATTACTTAAAATTTTTAATTGAAGAGAATAATTGAAAAATCGCAGAAGTAATCGATAATTAATGAAATTAATTGAAATTTCATATAAATAATTGAAAAATTTGAAAATTATGCTAAAATAATGGAAATAAGTGAAAAACCGTTTAAAAATGAAAAGTTGATGGCAATAGTCTAAATTTGAGATCATAACTGAAAATTTAGGAAATTTATTGAAAAATAATGAAAATATTAAAATATGAAGAAAATAATTGCCAACTGATAAAAAAAAATAAAAATTGAACAAACTAATGAAAATTGAGATATATATTTGAAAGTTTAGGAAATTAATTCAGAAATTATTAAAATAATAACAATTTTAAAATAATAATTGCAAAATGACAAAAATAATGGTAAATTAAAAAAATTAATTTAAAATTGCGATTAAAAATATATAAAATTTAGCAATAAATTACTAAAATGATTTAATGACAAGGGAAAAATAATTAAAATGGAAAAAGTGATTGAGAAAACTAAACAAAATAATTGAAATTTGAGAAGACAAATTAAAGAATTAGGAAAACAATTGAAAAACAATTAAAATAATTAAGAATTTTCTAAAATAGTTGAAAAATGATAAAAATAGTACAAAATTGTATTTTAAGCGTTTGAAATCATAATAGAAAAGAATTATTAAAAATAAAAAAAATTTTAAATCACTTCAAATTTAGTGTTTTTAAAACGTGGATTCATTGAAGTCTTAATCAATGCAAGTCCATATTAACGGAAATTTGAAGAAATTAAAATTGTTGTAAATTTAAAATTTGAGAATATTTTAAAAAGGTGAAATATGATTTAAAATTCTGAAAGATAAAAACATCCACTGACAAATTTTAAGTGTAAACAGAATGAATGAATGAACTAATTAAAATTGTAAATTATTGTTTACAATTGGGGCCTCTTTTTCCCCAATCCAGATTCTTGGTTTTTTACACTGTTCACTGAAAAATAGTATATCAACTCCTCTCTTTCAGGCCGTTTGACATTTAAGATTTTTGGTGATTTTCACCATTTGAAGATTGCTTTGCAGAAGTCACACCTATAATATTTTGAGTTCTTCTTAAAAAATAGGAAGGGAATATAATAATGATTCTTTATTTCGAATAAAATATATTTATTTTTCCAATCATCTGAAATAGATACACATCTGAAGATATTAAAATAATGAATATTTATAAAATCTGGAATGTAATAATTTTACAATAATCGCAATACATTCGTGATGGCAAAAACAGTGTGGATTTTATTACTACAAAACTATTTCTAACAATACAAAATATATCATATTTATAAAACGGTAAATATTAGAATCATTGTTTCTATAAGCGCTGTTCACTTTGTACAAAACTTCCCTGACAAATTTGTGCAACAGGTAAGTATTATTTACATTTTTCATTAATAAGCTTGAAACGAGCGTCACAACAATTAAAAATAACATTCGTAAATTAAAGTAGTCCAATTTCGTTAGTTTAATTAAATAAATTAATAGCTCAAGTAAATCAAGAACCTCATACTAAGGTTTTTTAACCCACAAATTAATTTTTTGAACATTAAATTAAAGTTTTTGAATTTTTTAGATAGACAAATTAGAAAAAGTTTTTCGGGGTATGTCAAAATCTAGTGTGGGGTTCTGTTGGGCCAAAATTATCTCAATTTTTCGTAACCGATTTTGTTACAAAACACTTTTCGTTGCGTTTTTTAAAATTAAATCTTAACATTACAATGGCACAGAAAATAATTTTTAAAACCAAAACAATATTTAATTTCTTGAAACTAATTTCCAAAATCGTTAATATTCTCCTTCATGACACGATATTAAGTCTTTTACTTAAAAAAATAAATTATTTACATTTATTTACAATACACTATGCAATGTTTATACCACATCTTCATTATTTTACTCTGTTTTAGTAAAAATTCTATAAGTATCAACAATATCTCTTTCAAGAGAAACTTGACGATCGAATTTCAAATAAAGTTTCCTCGCTTTTTTAATCAATTTATCGTAAACCATCTTTCTGTCATTATTTAAAAGATCCGTCAAATAATCTCTTCTCTCTCCATTCTCGTCAAAGCAAACATTGTGCAATTTTTCGAAAATAGGACAAACATTCGTACCTAACCCATCCAAAATTTTCGCTAGATTTTTCGGTTTAAAGACTTTCCCCTCGGACAAGAAATGATTTAAATACCCTTGTTCATTGAAGCACAATTCGTGGAAATTTTTCAACACAGAAGAAGCATTTTCTCCAGTCATTGCCAAAATATTGCTCAAATTACTTGGTGAAAAACCCATGTTGAGAAAATCAGCAAAATATCTTCTTTTTTGTTTCTTCTTATCGAAACAAGTGGCGTGAAAATCTTTCAATGCTGTGCAAATATTTTCTTTCGCACCATTGAGAATCTCTGATAAATGACTCGCAGTAAACGAATTTTCTTCGTTAAGAAAATCATTCAAATATCTTGCCGTTTCTTCTTCAAAACAGAAATCATGAAATTCTTGAATGCAACCTGAAGCTCCGCTGAGAATAAAGCATAGAGAAAATGGGGTAAAACCTGCGTTAAAAAAGTCAGTCAAAAGTATTGTCACTTCTCCCTCATCATCAAAACAAACATTGTGCAAATTTTTCAGATCTGAAAACGCAGAGATTCCTGAGCCAACTAACATGCATGACAAATTACTCGGATAAAAGTCAACATTGGCGAAATGTTTCAATAATTTGGTTCTTTTGCCATTCATGGTAAAGCAGGTTCTATGCAATTTTTCAAAAGCTTTTCTGGATTGAAACCCAGAACCACCTAAAACACTAGTTAAATCATTTATCGAAAAACCCTCATGCTTTGTCGTAATAAACTGCTTCAAATCCCGCACACTTTCTTCATTAAAGAAAGCTTTAAAAAGATTTAAAAACCCCTTAACAGCCTTTGATCCAGATCCGATCAGAATAGTCGACATGCTTTTTAAAGTAAGATTGTTATTTTCCAAAGTTATCCAATATTGGGTTTTATTGCCCTGTGCATCAAACCACAAATCGTACAATTCTACAAATTTTTTGCAGATTCTATTTCCAGCTCCAATGAAAATCTGCAAAAACTGGTTCAAAATCCCTTCATTTGATAAAGTTTCCAAGTACTTTGTCCTGTTTCCAAGCTTGTCAAACAACAAATTATACAAACTTTTAAACACCTCAGGAGCATTTGCTTCAGATCCAGTTAAAATTCGACAAAGGATGACCAACTTGACTCCTTCCTTCTCAAAAGATTTTAGATATTTAGTTTTATTATTGCGCTTGTCAAACCAAAGATTGCACAAGTCGTTTAAAACCGTAGATGTTCTTGATCTTGCCCTATAAACAATTGCACACAGATTTTTTAAGCTGACTCCTTCCTCTTTTAAAAGTTTCAAACACTCGTTATTGTTTCCATTCTTATCAAAGAAAAGATTGTACAAAGCCTTGAAAGTTTTCACCACATGGTTACTAGCCCTGTACAAAATTTCAGTTAAAGTGAGAACTGTTATTCCTTCTTCTTCAAAAGATTTTAGATACCGAGTTTTATTATTATCCGCATCAAACCAAAGTTCGTACAAATCTATAAAACTCTTGGTTGCATGGGCACCAGAATATTGTAAAATATCAGCTATATTATTGAGAGCGACTCCTTCGTTATAAAAATTCTGAATGTACTGGGTTTTATTTCCGTCTGAATCAAACCAGAGGTCGCATAAGTCTTTAAACGTTTGTGCTACATTACTGCCAGATGAATACAAAATAATGGACATAATGCTCAGTTGGACACCTTCTTTTTCCAAAGATTTTAGATAACGTGTTTTGTTCCCTTCTGAGTCAAACCACAAATCATATAGATTATTAAAACTCTTTTTAACCGTGACTCCTGATGCAAACAACATGCTACATACGAATGACAAACTGATATCGTTTTCTTCCAACTTTCTTAAACATGACCTTTTATTCCCATCATCATCAAACCAAACATGAAACAGGTCTTTAAAAATCTTTACGTAGTTGCATTTCACTCCAGCAAACATTTTAGAAAAACTGGCAAGAGTTATCTTCTCCTTATCCAAAACTTTCAAATACACGGTTTTATTCCCTTCCTTATCAAACAACAGATGATACAAATCTGTAAACGTCTTCGGTCCAAAAGTGCTCGCTTTCATCAAAGAACTCGATATGTTATTCATGTCTATGCCATTTTTTTCAAAAGTCGTCAAATAATGGGTTTTGTGTCCCTCCTTGTCGAACCACAGATCATATAAATTTTGGAAGGTTGTAGCAGCTTTCGAACCCGCGGAACGTAAAATTTTACAAATATCGTTTATTTTGATTCCGGCTTTGTCTAAAGTAACGAGACATTGCTTTCTATTGCCTTCAGCATCGAACCAAAGATTGCATAGATCTTTAAATGATTTTTCAACATATATTCCTGCACGAGTCAATGTACTGGCGATGACAAATAAACTTATTCCTTCTCGATCTAAATATGTTAAAACTGGAGTCTTGTTGCCTTTCGCATCAAACCACAGATTATACAAATCTTTGAAAGCTTTAGGAGCCATGGACCTTGCACTACTAAGAATTTTCGCGATGCATGAAACATTAATATTGTTAGACTCAAATGCAAGTAAGTATTGTGTTTTGTTGCCCTTTTCATCGAACCAGAGATCATACAGATTCTTAAAATTTTCCGCAGCTTTGGCTCCAGAGCCCGACAAAACAGTGCACAAGATACTTATTTGTATTCCGTTGTTTTTCAAAGTTTTTAAACACTGAGATTTATTTCCCTCTTCATCAAACCAAAGATCGTACAGATCTTTAAAAGCTTTCCCAGCATATTGTCCAGAAGAACCCAAAATACTCGATACAGTCATTAGCTTTATTCCTTCTTGTTCTAAAGTTTTTAAGTAAAAAGATCTCTTACCTTCGGCGTCTATCCATAAATTGTATAAATCTTTAAAAGCAGCCGCAGTTGCATCTCTACCTCGATATATGATACTAAACAACCTACACAAATCAATCCTCTCTTCTTCTAAATTTGTCAAAAAGTGGGTTTTATTTTCTTCTTCATCGAACCATAGATTGTACAAATCGGTAAGGCTCTTTATCGACACAACAAATGTTCCTTGAAGCATAACACTTATGCTACTTATTTTTATTCCATTCCTTTTAAAAACACTCAAGTATTTCCTTCCATCCCCTTTAACTAGAAATTCCAACACTTCATAGAATGAAGGGGTCCCTTCATTTATACAAACAATTTTGGCAAATTTTATTTCTTCACTGATCGCTTTCACTTGAATTTCCGATTTAAATCTATTGCTTTTTACATCATCGGTCAGCCTCTCCATAACCTCTTTCGTAACAGGGCTAAATTTGTGGAATTCAGACGAACGCAAAATCACCTCTTGCATTTCTTCATCTTTCAACAGAACTTTCCATCTTTTAATCTCAGTTTGAATGATTTTGTTGAATTTGTCTGGTTTGGGCTCGTTTGTCGCAAGGAGTAACGTCTTCAAGAATTTATCTCTCTTCACCTCTCCAAGCACTCCATTTTGCAAAGAAGGTAGCATTCTAAGCAAATTTAACAGATTTTCCGTTCTTTCGGCAAGTGTGAATTGACCCCTGTTTCGGGAATAACTTTCATTCTCCTCAACCTGTAAATCCTCATCTAAAAAAGTTGCCTGAGCTTCTTTGACTTTTTCCCGTAACACGTCACAGACATCTTCTCTTCTTTTAACAATCTTCTTAAACCGTTTCGTTCTCATTCCTTCCGTATCGAAACAAAAGTCATGCAACTTTTCAAAAATTGGACAAATTTTCGATTCTGTACCTAACAATATTTGAGATAATACATGTGGTGGGAAAATTGTTTCCTCGGACAAAAAGTGGTTCAGGTAGTTGTCCTTGTTGAAGCAGATCGAATGAAATTTTCGCAACACTAAAGCGGCTTTCCTTCCAGACCTGGATAACATATTTGCTAAATCATTCGGAGTAAAACCGACTTTAAGAAAGTCTTTAATGATCCTTGATTTTTTCCCATCTTGATCAAAACAAACGTCATGAAAATCGACAAAAGAGGTGCAAACATTGACTCCTGACGCGTGTAACATTTTCGACAAATGACTCACGGAAAAAACTTTCTTATCATTCAAGAAGTGTTGTAAATAACTTTCCGTTTCATTGGCGAAACAAAACTTGTGGAACTTTTCTAGATATTCCGGAGCTCCACTTAGTAAGCTGCAAAGATTTCCGGACTTGAAACCAATTTTATAAAAATCGTTCAAAATCGGTGATATATCTCTATTTTCGTCGAAGCAGATGTTGTGTAAATTTTTCAATTGCGCGCCAGATCGAGGTCCACATAAAGCAGAGGAAAAATTGTTTGGTTTGAAACCTGCTTTATAAAAATCGGCTAAAAGTTCCGAGTCATTTCCTTCATCATCAAAGAAAACGTCATGTAACTCTTCAAACACTTCCTTGGCCTTTGACCCCGTTTTACTAAGGATGCCCAACAAATTATGCAACTTGAAACCTTTTGAAAGGAAATGCTCCAAATGGGGTTTTTTGTTTCCTTGTTTGTCAAACAGTGTCTTAAACATTTCTTTAAAAGCTTTTGGAGCCTTAGCACCAGTTCCGTGCAAAATACCAAAAACACTCGACAAAGAAACTCCCTCTTCTTCTAAAATTTGCAGATAATGGGTTTTATTCCCTTCCTCATCGAACCAAAGATCATAAAGATTTTTAAAAACCTTAGCAGCATTTGCTCCAGCTCCGTTTAAAATACCAGCCAAGCTGGATAGATTTACTCCATTTGTCAAATACTGGGTATTTCCATTTGGATCAAACCACAAATTGTACAATTCTCTAAAAGCAGCGACAGCATTTGCTCCTGATCCGTAAAGAATACCCGACACATTTGCAAGATTAATCTCTTCTTCTTTCAGTCTCTTTAGGTACTTTGTACTGTTCCCTTCTTCATCAAACCAAAGACTGTATAAATCTTTAAAAGCTGTTGCAGCCTCTGTTCCCGCTCCATTCAAAATACTCGAAACATTAATCAAACTAATTTCTTTCTCTAGAGTTTGCAAAATCTGACTTTTG
Source organism: Ganaspis brasiliensis (assembly GCA_037103525.1). Taxonomy (NCBI): domain Eukaryota; kingdom Metazoa; phylum Arthropoda; class Insecta; order Hymenoptera; family Figitidae; genus Ganaspis; species Ganaspis brasiliensis. The sequence goes on along the minus strand of JAZKLR010000003.1, from coordinate 1,886,126 downwards.
TTTCCTTCTTCATCAAACCAAAGTTGGTACAATTCCTCAAAAGCCGCGACACTACCAGATCCTCTCAAAATACTCGAGACACACTTTAAGGAAATTCCCTTCTCTTCCAAATTTTTCAAATACACCGACTTGGTTCCTTCCTTATCGAACCAAAACTCGAATAAGTTTTTGAAAGCACAGACAGCATTTGGACCAACACCGTGTAGAATATCCGTTATATTTGCTAAACATATCCCTTCACTTGTCAGTGTTTTCAGATAATGGGTTCTGTTTCCCTTAACGTCAAACCACAAATCGTGCAAACTCTTAAAAGATTTTGCAGCATTGGCTCCCACACCGTACAATATGCTCGACACATTTTTTAATCTAACACCTCCGATTTCTTCCAAACGGATTGAACAATGGGTTTTATGTCCATCCGAGTCAAACCACGTATGATACAAAGCTTTAAAGGCTTTTTCCGCTTTTGCTCCCGCTCCCTGTAAAATACCAGAAATGTCATTCAAACTTATTCCTTCCTCTTCCAAAACCCTCACACATTGTGTTTTTCTCCCGTCCTCATCAAACCACAAAAGACACAAATCTTTAAAAACAACATGTGCTTTTGTACCCACCCCATTCAAAATACCACACATCTTCGACAACTCCACATCCTCGTTTTCCAAAATTTTCACCCACTTCGCCTTTTTCCGTGTCGACTCAAACCAAACATCATACAACTCTTTGAAAGCTCCTGGGGCTTTTGTACCCGAACCAGTTAAAATACTCACAATTGAGCTTAAATCCACTTTCTCTTTGTTCAGAGTTTCCAAAAATTCGGTTTTGGTTCCATGTTCATCAAACCACAGATCGTACAAATCTTTAAATACTTCAGGGGCTTTGGATTTTGTTCCTGTTAAAATGCTAGAAACGTTCGCTAAACTCACGCCCTCTTTTTCCAGAATTTGAAGACAATGATTCTTATTTCCTTGTTCATCGAACCAAACGTGGTACAGGTTTATAAAAGCATTTGAAGCTTCGCCTTTCACTCTATTCAAAATGCTGGAAATATTCGATAGATTCACTTGCTCTTTCTCCAAGGTTTGAAGATACTTGGATTTATTTCCCTCTTTATCGAACCAAAGATCAAACAAATTTTTGAATGTACTTACTGCTTTGGCGCCAGTACCACCTAAAATTCCAGAAAAGATAGTTAAACCTATTCCGTGTCTCTTCAAAATCTCTAACAACCTGCAACCTTCGTCTTGGAGCAAAAACTGTAAAAATTGATTAAACGCGGGCGATTCTTCACTACCAACGACACTTTTAGCGAAATCGATTTCTTCACTCTTGTTGTCGTTTTTAATTTTTTGAAAACTAGACCTACCGTTTCTTAAATCATCCAAGAGTTTGGTAACAATTTCTTTTGTAATAGGTCCAAATTGACGAGATTCTAACCAACGTAACGCAATTTCGTTCAATTCTTCAAAACTATAATCTGAAGAATTATTAATCTCTGATTTAACCGCCTTGTACATTTCCTCTTGATTAAATTGACTAACCGCAAAAACTAGTTTATCCAAAAACATTTCCTTAATTTCCACTTCATCCTGACTGGAAAATCTCCCTTCATCTTTTTCCTTTTGTAAATTTTGTGGCAACTTTAGCAGATTTAAAAGCATTTCCCGTGTCTCTCCTTGAGCAAATTGATAGAGATTATTTTCATTTATACACGCACGTTTCAAGACTTTGAATCTTTTTTCCTCAACGTCCAAACTCTCAAATTTCAAGGGATGAAAATCTTTGCTTCTTCCTTTTTTCAAAGTCATTTCTTCGGAAAGTTCGATACTTGTGTTTGTGTAAATTATAAAATACTTTGTATCTCGTTCCAAATGTTCGATAAAAAATGCAAAATGTTTGTTAAGAGAGAAGAGATCTTTTTCTTTTTTTCGCCTAGCAGACAAAAATTGACCGTAATCAATACTATTATCCGCCTCGAGAGTAATTACATGAAGTTTTTTACCTTTATAATTCATCGCTATATCGTAAAAGAAACCTTTTTGTGTAAAACTAAGGAAATTGAATTTTTTATGCAAAAACATGTCATGAACGAAGAAAAGAAACGAATTGAAATTAAATATAATGTCAGACACGTCATTTACTGATTTCCCGATTTTTGCGTGTAAAGATGTGAATCTTTTCGAAACTTTTTTTCTAAACACTGTGTAATTTTTTTCAATATCATTTTCGGCTATTTCGTCCCTAATAACACTGGCTAGTTTTTCCCTACACGGCTGATTAACTGCTAAAACAAATTTATCCAAAAATGCTTCTTTGAACACTTTTTCAGAGAGATCGTTACTACTTATTTCTTTCTTAACAGCGGTGGAAAAATCTAATTTTTTTAAAAGTTCTTCCCGGTCTGTTTCTTCGGTGGAAAATTGATAAAATTCACAGTCTTTTTTATTATTAGTTGTACTTAAAAAATCAATTAAACTACTTTCCTCTTCGGTATTTATGCTATCGAGCTGAAATGGATAAAAATTTCTAGATCTACCCTGCTTGAATTTTTTGTCTCTTGTGATATCAAGACCAGAATTAGTATAAAGAACGAGATACTCGATTTCGTTTAAAAGATAATCTGATGAATCGAAAGATGGATCGGAAATAATCTGCTTTACAAAACTATCAAGATAATTATGAATGGAGAAGTTTCCTTTTACTTTTGAAAATAATCTGCTGTAGGTAATTTTACTGTCAATATAAAACTTATCCGCGTATTCGATTTTAATGCGAGTCGACTTTTCAGAGTAATGAAGAACAATATCGTTAAATTGAGAAACATCAGAGTTACCGAACGTGACAGATATTGAAGAATATTTTTCTTTGAATGTAGACTTTCTGAGTAAACACAAAACAGACACTTCTAATTGATACATAAACGCAATTAAATGATGAGAATAATGATCCATGGACTGATTAATGGGACTCGAATTATCCAATTCAGTCAACAAACTTTCATCGAATTGATGCTTCGAATCAAAAGATTGTTCTGAATCTAATTTATCTGTGACATTGCAAAAACGCTTGGATTTTTTATCATTAGGTGTAAGAGATATTTTGCGCTTTGTAGATTTTGTACTCGTGAAAGTTTCCTCAAGTGGACTCGTGCAGTTTTCTTTGAAAGGAGACTTTTCCATGCTCTGTGATACTGTAACAATTTTATCATTTGAAATAAAAAATTTGGGATTTTGAATGAAAATATGACGCGGAAAATGAAAAAAATACTAGATAAAAAAATTCAGGAGATTAATTTTTAAAGTTTATTAATTATTTTCCATATTCAAAATAGTCCTTTTTTAATTCTTACAATATTTCTAAGAAATTTTACTTTTTCGGAACTGTTAAATTTTTATTTTATAATTTCTTATTTTGACAAAAATTTAAGATTTTTTCTTGGACTTAAATTTAAGATTAAATTTAATCTATTCAAAACTAAACATGAAATAAATTTATAAACTAAGCTTCTAATTGAAATTAAAATGAATAAAATCATTTCTATTTATTTTATTTTAAATAATTTAAAATAAAAACATAATATTGATAATATTAAAATAAATTTCCTTTTTAAAAAAATTAAATAGAACCAAATAAAATAAAAATTACCTAGTTAAATTAATAACATTAATATGTGAAATTAAAATAATTAATTTAATTTTAATATTTTTAGTTTTAATTGGAACCAAAAAGGTAATTTATGGTTAATAATTATAATGATTTTTTTATTGAATCCAATTAATTTTAATTTATCTAACCTTAACTCTTAATTCTTAATTTTTTTCTTATTATAAATAATTTATATAATTCTTAGATCTACATTTAATACTAAAATAATTTTTAAAAATCTCTTTTTTTTACTCTTTAAATAAATATCTCCTTAATTCGGGCTAAAACCTTCCGCTTCCAGAAATGTCTCTTATTTAAAAAAATAAAGAGCTCGAATTATTATAATTCTAATATATTATAGTTCTATTATTAGAAAGAAAAATAATATAGTTTTTTACTTTTGACATTTTCTTTTGTATTTGTCTTTATATTTTTAGAATTTTCTTTAATTTTTTTCTTTCTATGCAAATTATTTAATATTACTTTACATAATTTTACTACTATGACATTCACTAAACTTTTTATTTCGTTGATTTTCAAAATTATTTCCATATTTTTCAAAAATGTGCTCATTTTTTTGTAAATTTATTCAATTTGTTTTCACATCTTTTTTATTCTTATTCTTTCATAAAATTTTTAAGTTTTTTCTATTTTTCTAAATTTATTGTCGGACTTGTTTTAAGAATATTATTATAAAAATATTTTCGGTTTAATTTTCCTAAATTTTTTTATTTTTAAGAAATTTTTAAATATCTTTTGTGGACTTTTTATTTATCTTTATATACATTTTTTAATATTTTTATTAAAATTTCAATTTTCTTCCTATTTATTTAAATTCCTTCTTTCACAATTTTTTAGTCCTTCTTAGCATTTTAATTAATTCTTTAATTTTTGTCATCATTTTTCTATTCCTTAAAAAAGTTTTTCCTTCTTTTAAATTGTTTAATTTTTATCTTCTAATTACACATTTTTAAAAACATTTATTCAATGCTTTTATCTACATTTTTTAAATTTCCCATTTTTTACTTTTTTGAAGACTTTTATTTTATTATTTATATTTATATATTTATAAATTAAATTTTGAAATTTTTTAAAATTTTGTTCTTTTTTTTCTTCAATTCTTTGTAAAACAATACTCAAATTTTTCAAATTTTCCATTTTTTTAAATTATATTTTTATTTATTTTTTTAATTTAAATAAAATGTCTGTAAATAGCTTGATTTTTTGAAAAAAGTTTCTACTTTTTTATATATATTTTTGCATCACTGCTTCATTCTTGTGTTTTTTTTAAATTTTTCTTTATTTCAGGAATAATGTTCATAATTTCTTTTATTTAAAATAATTTTCTAATTTTTTTAATAGACTGTTTTCTTATCTTTTTACGTTTTTTTATTATTTATTATTTTTACATTGCTTTTACCTAATATTCTTAATTTTGCAATTATACGTGTGAATTTGAAGATATTTTTTTCACATTTTCTCATTTATTCCACGTAATTTGTTTTTTGATTAAATATTTTATTCTTAACTATTTCTTATTAAATATTCTCAGTTTAAAAATAAAAGACTTACAAATAAACATTTGAACAGTTTATGTAAGTCATTACAATTTAAATAAATTCCAGACGTCAATTAACTCATATTCCAATTTATTCAAACTTTTAAAGTTTAATTAATTTGGATTTAAATGCATATTAATTAATGCATAATAATTGAACAATAACAATTATTTTCCATATTCACAATAATCCTTTTTTAAATAAATTTTTACAAGACTTACAATACAAGATATTTTACTTTTTCGAAACTGTTTAAATTTTATTTTATAATTTCTTATTTTTACTAAAATTTAAGATTGCTTCTTCTTTTACTTTTGATATTTTCTTTTGTATTTGTCTTTATATTTTAGGATTATCTTCAATTTTTTTCTTTTTATGCAAATTATTTTATATTTTACACAATTTTGCTACTATGACATTCACTACATTTGTTATTTCGTTAATTTTTAAAATTATTTCCATATTTTTCAAAAGTACGCTCATTTTTTTGTAAATTTATTAAATTTGTTTTTACATTTTTTTTTTGCAAACTTACTGATTTTTTCATAAAATTTTTAGGTTTTCTATATTTTTCTAAATTTACTGTTGGACTTCTTTTAAGAGGATTATAATAAAAAAAATTTCGGTTTAATTTTACTAAACTTTTTTATTTTTAAAGGATTTTTAAATTTCTTTTGTGGAATTTTTATTTATCTTTATATGCCTTTTTTTATTTTATTTATATTAATTCTAATTTTTTAGTAGATTCTTACCAAATTTTTTATTTTTGTACTTTTTAAATTTTCTTACAGTTTGTTAGATTAAGAAAAAAACATTTCCCCATTTTCTTCATATTTTTTTTATTTTCTTGTTCTTTTATAATTTTTTAGTCCTTCCTTGCATTTTAATTATTCTTTCAATTTTTTCCATTTTCCTTCTTTTAAATGATTTAGTTTTTATCTTGTAATAACGATTTTTTAAAAACATTTATTCGATGCTATTATCTACATTTCTTAAATTTCTAAATTTTCTACTTTTTTGAAGACTTTTATTCTTCTATTTTATATTATGAAAAATAAATCTTGTACTAAATATTCTCATTTTAACTTCGTTTCTCTATTTCACAGAATTTTTTTTTTCTTTTAAATTTTTCAAAATTTTATTCATTCTCTTTTTCTTTAACTTGTAAAATAATTCTCTAATTTTTCTAATTTTCAAAATTTTTTTTCTTTTGTACCAACAAAAATATAAACACAATTTTTAAAATAAGGGTCAATAAATAGGATAATTCAATATATTTTAACGTTTTTTCAATTAATTATTTTAAGAATATACGGGCTACAATAAAATGCCTTTTTGGCTACTATTAGAGAAAAAAAAAAAGTTAATACTATTAATATTATTATTTTATATATTTTGACATCAATGTTTCATTTTTGTGTATTTTTTTTCTTTATTTCTTTAATAATTTTTTATTTAAAAGAATTTTCTCATTTTTTTAATAGACTATTGCCTTATCTTTTTACGTTTTTTATAATTTATTACTTTTTCGTTTCTTTTACCGAATTTTCTTAATTTTGCGATCATTTGTGTTTGAAGATATTTATTTGAAATCTTCTCATTTATTCGACATAATTTGTTTGATTTTGATTAAATGTTTTATTCTTCATTATTTCTTATTAAATGTTCTTCGTTTAAAATAGAAACTACTTACAAATAAACATTTGAAAAATTCATATACTGATTTTATACATTAAAAAAAAAAAAAATAATTCCTCAAAAATAGTTTTTAAATCAATAACGTTCTATTTAAATTTATTTATTTATTCATTTATATATTTATAAATTGGATAAAAAGAAGTATTAAGAAGAGCTGTTTTAATATCATTTTTATTTAGAGAAAAAAACTTAGTTTGAAAAATGAGAAAAGTAGAAAAAAAACATTTAAAACCTTATAAACGCAAGAATTAAAAAATTGGGGATAAACTAATAAAAAATATGACAATGTGAAAATATAATATAAAAATTTGGAAAGATATGAAAACAGTTTGAGGATGTTTGCCGATAAAAAATTATTTAAGAACTTTTCAAAATCTTCAAGGTAGAAAATAAATTATATCAAGGTCCACTTTTTAATAATTGAAACAATAGCTGAATATACTTTTAAATGAAAGACAAAAATTAGAAACTTTAAATTAAATAATACTTGAATTTAGAGAAAAAAAAGTTGAAAAAAAGCGAAAAAAATAATACTTTCTCTACGAGGAAGTAATTCAATAAAAATATGAAGAAAATAATTGAACCCTTAATGCAAATAATTAAAAAATTAAGATAATAGTTAAAAATGTAAAACTTTACATATCCAAATCAAAAATATGGTTCGATGTAAGTTTAAAAATATAACAATTTATTCAAAAATATACCTTTTCTATCCATAGATTTGCGTTTTCTTCCCTTCTTTTCAACATTTTCTTCCTCATTAGAGTATTTAGATTCTGAAAAATCTAATTTTTCTTCCTTTTCTTCTTCTCCATTGACAAGTTCATAAAAACTTTCTTCTTGTTCATCTGCAGATTCTCTTCTTTCGTCTTCATTTTTAAATTTATATTTTTTCAGCAATTTTCTAGGTTTATCGTGACCATTAAAAATGTCAGCATAAGGATAATTTTTAATTTTTTTATCCATGATTCTGCTTCCAGCAATGTTCTTCAAAATAGAAAATTGCAATAAAAATAAAAATTCACGTAATTAAATACTTAAGAAAATACGAGAAATATAGATGAAATTGAACAAATTATGCGTTATACATTTGTAATAAATAAAAATGATTTAAATTAGCGATTGTAAAAAGAAAATTTTGAACTCTAGTCAATAGATTATTTAATTTTTGGTCAAATAAAATATTAAATAGAGAATGTATTTCATAACCTCTTTTTGGTTTGAGGTTATGTCAAAGGATCAAACATCTTTTTAATTTTTTTAACTTTTAAGTGCATAGAAATGTAAATATTAGAATTCTAATCTATATGAGAAATAATTCAAAAACTATAAATTCAGATATGTACTTACGTATTTAAAATCAAATTGCTTAATTTCTGAAAATAGTGTCTTTCCTAAACATGTTTGAAGAAATTGATTACAGAAATCTTGAATGAAAAATAGAAAATAACTGGTGATTAATCAGATTTTCGAGCACGTTTAAAATACAGTTACACTTTTTTTTGGCACTTTTACGTTGATATTCAAAATATTTTGATTAATATCAGTGATATCAATTTTATGAATAAAAACTTCACGTGTTTATTTACAGTAAAAAAATATGTATTCAGTTCCACCAGTGATGAGAAGTAGGAAGTGGCCACAGTTGGGAACACATATTTTACTCTACGTAAACGCTAGGAATGTTAAGTTAAATGTAACTTAGGGTAAGGGTAAAATCCCATGTGGGCAGAAAGCGTAAAACCGAAAGCAGTAATCATAAGAGTGAGAGAGGTAGGTAGATATCACTGTCTCCCTCACTCTCACTATTTCTGCTTTCGGTTTTGCGCTTTCTGCTCACATAGGATTTTACCCTAAAACAAAGTATTTTTACGGATTGGGGGGTAAGTTACGTAATTTACAAATGTAAAAAACCCGTGTATGTAATTTAAGGCCTAAGCACATAGAAATACGGTTACGGGACCAAAGCATGAGACAGAAAAGGACAGAAACAGTCTCTGTCTTTTATTATCACATGCCCTGCTCCCGTAACCGTATTCGTTGTGCTTTGGGCTTTACTTAAAGCTGACTCTACATGCGAAGCTAACATTGTTCCGCACGCACGTCATGCATGAGATAGAAAAGGACAGAGCCTCCCTCTGTCCTTTTCTATCTCATGCAAGACGTGCGTACGGACCAGCGTTAGGTTCACATGTAGAGCCAGCTTAAAAAACTCGAAGTTACGCGTAACTTTACATCCCTGATGGAAGCTGATTCTGCGGTTATGCGTAAATTGCGGAACAGTGATCGTCACCTGACCAGAGATCGGAAATTGACATGTCATTTTAGATTTTGAGGTAAAATACGTAGAATACGTAAAATACGTAGAAAACTGTAAACAACCTAGGTAATTTACAATTTCAACATGGCGGCAGTAGAAAAAACTTGTTTTTATAATTTTTTGATTCTATGAATGTCTTTTATTAATTTTTAAGGGTGTTATTATATATTTCGGCTAATTTTAAAATAAATTATGCAATTATTTTGGCTTTAAATTTTACTTTTAGGTTATGTTACATATATATTTTTGTAGATCACGTGATATTGATAAGGGATGTAAATTACGTAGAATGCTTCTTCGGTAAATTACTAGGTAATTTACATGTAAACAACCATGCAGATTACCTCAAGTAATTTACGTTCCGATCCCTGCACCTGACGTCAAGTGACCAATGACCGTCATCTGTAATTGTGGAAATCATAGTTTTTCGAAAAATGGAGTAAAAAATAATGCAAATAAAGGCTAATAAAATTGAAAAACTAAATTTTTTGTGCATAAATAATATTTTATAATAATACATCAAAATAGCGTTAAAAATAAATATTATATTGCCGGTGAAGGACTCAACCCGACACACAAAGAAGGTCAGAAGTAGATATTCAACAGGGGCTGTATTTGATATTTAAAAAATGCAATTAGGCACAAAAAATGTCGCTAGGATACTTAAATGACTAAACATTATTGTTTTAGTTCAAAAAATGAATACCAAAAATTACTCAAACCAAATAAATACTTGAGGTACAACTTGGCCGCGATTTTTCAATTATTTTCTAAGATTTTAAAATATTCTTCTTCAATTTTTTTTATAATTTCAAAAATTTTAACTGTTTATCTGATATTTTATTTATTTAAATTTAATTTTTAATTATTTATATTATAGGTACATTTTTATTATTATTTCAATTTTCAATTCAATCTATGATTTTATTTTATTTTATATGTATAGGTCCCTATTCTGTATTTTCTGCAATTATTTCTCTTAATTTAAAAAATGTTCTCTTAAATTTAAAATTATATTTATCTTTTTTCATATAATTTCTCTGATTGCTTTCTCGTAGAGGAAGCTTTGTGATTGTTAAGATTTTCGATTTTCCAAAAATGGTCTAAATCGAATTATTTTCATCTAAAAAGCGTAAATTTTCATTCCTAAGCAAATGTCCAGATGTATGTGTTTGTGTGTATGTATGTATGTGTGTATAGCGTTTTTTGTGTACAAGATATCTCGAGAACGCTTTAACGGATTCCAATAAAATTTGAATGACTTACTAAGCTCATGAATATCTAAATTTGGACACAAGGATTTTTGAAAATACCCAACCAAATTTTGTTTTAGCACCTTTTTTTCATAAAAAAAATCGTTTTTTGCAAAAACAATTTTTCATGCTAAAATTACAACTTAATAAATACAAAAATCATATTCCTTATCTCAAAGCGAATTGATTGACCTATATAAAGTTTATAATTGATCAAGAATTCGTAAAATAATTCATGTTTTTACATTTTTTTGCATTTAAAATTCTTTATTTTTTAATAACTTCCCCAATTAGCTTATATACTATTAATTTTTTGCTTCCTCTATGAGAAAGCAAATTAATTTGCTTACTTGGAAGCGAAATATCCATGAAATTGACATAATTCTCACCTAGTTTTTAATTATTTTCTTTACTTTTTTTTTCCATGAACTTCTAAAATTTTCTAAAATTTTTCTGAAATGTTCTTGAACTTTTCTTTATTTAAAATATATTATGTAATTTTTTTCAATTATTTTTTCCAATTTTTCATTACTTCAATTTTTTTCAATTTGTTCCTAAGATTTTTAAGTATTTTTCTCAAATTTAAATTATTTGCCTTATTTTTAAAACATTTTTATGATTTTTGCAAAATGTGCAATGACTTTTTTAAATTTCAATTATTTTTGCAATTTTTTTCAATTCTAAAATCTTATAAATTAGAAATATATTCAATTTAAAGAACTTCATTTGAAAAAAGTCAAACATTTTAAAATGTAACTAATTGTAAGAAATTATTTTATAAAAATTAAAAATATTTGTTATTTACACTTTCACTTTAGAAAAGATTAACCTAGGTACAATAAATAAATTTTATTTTTTGACTTGGATTAATTCGCATTATACATTCAATTGTTTAAACAATTTTAATTTGCTTAAAATATTTATTTTTCTTATGTTTTTCAATTTAAATAGTTTTTTTAAGAGCTGACAATTCTTCAGTAACAATAGAATTTTTTCGTAAAATATTTTTTTATTTGTTTAAACAATCTGAATGGTTAAAACAACTTTTTATTAAATTCTCTTAGAAGTATTTCGTTTTTTGCTTTCTTCATTAAAGAAATATGACGAGTTTTTTCATCTGCAATTTTCAAGACTTTTTAATTATTTTAACATTTTATACTTGTGTAGTAGGGGAGAGTGGCCATCAATGTACCAGTTTTTTCAATGAACCATTTCAATTTTCTCAGAAACAATTAAATAAAAATTCTCCTAATTTTAAATATAAATGAAGTTTGCGTAAACACACTACGTCCATCAGTTTAAGACATGTGGATTTATTCTTTACAGAGAAAACTAAAAAAAACTGTTTTTGATGCACTGAAGAAAAAATTTACCTAAAATGCAAACACGTTTTTTAATTGAAATAAGGTAATTTAAAAATAAATAAACTTACGATTTATTTTGTATCGGGCCTTAACTACAATATTCTAATGAGATAAAGATTTTGAAATATTGGATCCAGATTGGTATGCCTGATTATAAAACTAGGCATGCGTACAGCATGTGATCGCGATTGTTATCAGTACTCTTCTCAACATAGCAAAAAGAAAATCCCATTTTAGCTAGTTAACTTCAATTTAAGGTATATTTATGTTATACATTATCAATTAAAAAGTATTAAGTAATAATTTTTTATAGTATTTGATAGAAAAAAGTTTTTTCACAAAGTGAAAATTGCAATATTATTATTGTTGAACATTTTTAGTGTTTTTATAGAGGTGGTTCATTGTGTACCCAGGTTGTTGAAAATAAAAATAGCGTGTTAGTTTAGAAAAATCCTAAATTTTATTACTTAAACAAAATAAATCGGGTATAATATGTGTGCATTACCTAGAGAAGTGTTCCAGTTTTATATTGATGCAAAAAAGTACTTGAAATTGGTAAAATTGAATAAATACTATGACCTTGAAAAAAACCCGGTACATTGATGGCCACTCTCCCCTATGTACAAAATGCTTCTAGGAGAATTTAATGAAAAGTTGTTTTAAGCAATATTTAATTAAAATTGTTTAAACATTTAAATTTATATTGCGAATTACGAACAAATAACTTCTTTATGGTTCTTCAATGAAAAATACAAAAAAAACCATAGGATTCTAGTTGAATATTATGAAAAATTGGTATTAAACAATTTTAATTGTTTAAACAATTCATTAAATTAAATAAATTAAATTGTTTTTCCTTTCGCTATTTAAAAAGTTGAAAGCTTTAATGATATTTACTTAAAACAAAAAATAGGAAAAACATTGTTTAAACAATTAAAAATTAATTTAAAAATTTAGCAAGCCTTATATTTTGTGAGGTAAGAAAATCTAAAAAAAAAGCGATGTAAAAAATAATACTTTAAACCTGTTTACTTATAAATATGCCGAATTTAGGTTTAGGGGTGAATCAAATGTTGATTTTTGACATTAAAAATTGTTTGTAATATAATTTGTTAAAACAAATTGTTATAAACAAATAAAAAAAAAGTAAAAGTTATTAAAAATAAATATTGACATTTGATTGTACTCGAAAAATTACTAAAGGAAAATGTTTTATAATTCTAAGTTTTTCACTCTATTTGTTATAAATAAAATCAATAAACAATAACAATGACCTTGAACCCATCTCAGCCCAATGCTTAGGGGAATGAGAATACCAAAAAAATTATTATTAGAAATAGGCACGTGGTTCAAATAATGATTTTTGACATTAAAAATTGTTTTAAAAAAAATTTGTTTAAACAAATTGTTAAACAAATGCAAAAGGAACTAAAAATTATTTAAAATTAATAGCGCCATTCGATTGTACGAAAAAATTAATAAAGGAACATGTGTGACATTACAAAATTTTTTACTCCATTTGTTATAAATAATTAATAAACAAAACATGGAGTGAGATGAGCATTGTTATTGTTTACTTATTGTTTATAACACATATAGTCAATCTTATTATATACTGGCGCCCTCGCTGGCGCCATTGGTCTTTAATCATTTTTAATTTTTCTCTATTTGTTTATAACCATTTGTTTAAACAAATTATTTCTTAAACAATTTATTATGTCAAAAATCATCATTTGGACCACGGTCCTCTTTCCTCTATTTATTTTTTTGGTATCCGCATTTTTCTAAGCATGGGTTGAGATTGGTTTAAGGTCATTGTTATTGTTTATTGACTTTATTTATAACAAATAGAGTGAAAAAATTAGAAATGTCCAATATTTTTCTATAGTAATTTTTTGCGTACAATCGAATGGCACTATTGATTTTTAATAATTTCCAGTTTTTTTCTATTTGTTTATAACAATTTGTTTAAACAAACTATTTGTTAAACAACTTTTATTGTCAAAAATCATCATATGATCCACGGTGTTTTTTTCCGTACTGGCTTTTTTGGTATCCACATTTCCTACATTTGAATTTTATAAAAGAATTTAATTAAATTGAATTAAATTGAAAAAAAACCTTGATTAAGTTTTGAATAATATTGTTATCTGAATCACTAAAAGTAAAACAACGTGTTTTGAAAGAGGTTTTTAAAAATTGAAATCATTTTTAAAGTTCATTCATTTTTTAATTGACGGATTTAATTTATTTGTTAATAAAACCCTGTTCTGAAATTTCAACATAAAAATTAAAAATTTTAAATAAAGAATAATCACATTAAAAATAACATAGTAATAAAAGTCTATTATGAAATTCAGAAAATTTTAATTTTTGATTTTGAATTGCGATCGAAAATTTTTGTGATTTTTAATGTAAAATGTAAAATAAAAATATTTTCTTAATATAGAAACATGTCACAATTAAAACTTTTGGAATTTTTAATAATATTATTTAAAATAAAAAATATATAGGTCTACAGGTTTAGTTGATTTATTAAATAAAGAGAGCAAAATAAATATCGTTGGAATTTCAACATCACGAAAATGGAATTTTTAAATTTAACTATTTTAAAATTAAAAAAAATTTATTTTTCTCCAAATGTTTGGGACACATCATAAAACTTTTATGGCTTTCTCCGCAAAGAAAAACAAAATTCGTTTTGTTCCTTTCAATAAATTCTTTCTTTAAATTGTTACCTATTGGGAAAATTGTCATCTGGTTAACATGTGTCAGAATTGTCTCTCCGCGTGAATAAGAAATGGGTCGCCCTATACAAAAGTAATAAAAGTCATCTTAAGATGGTATAAAAAAAAAGGGTCTTGGGTACTTGAAATCTTAACATTTTGAAAGGGAAAATTTTCCCATGTCCTTCAGTTTAAAATATAATACAATCTTTTCTTCTCCTAACATTCTTCTATTTTCTGCATTTTTCAATAATAAAACCTTTTTTTTTTGTTTAAAAAATTTGCCTTTATTCAAATTTTAACACAAAATATTGATTTATTATTTCGTCTTAAAAAGTACCTAATATATTTTATTTTTTTATTAATTTCTTATTTTTGTTTAATTTTGTATATTTTTTCATTATTTTCTAAAATCTACTCTAATGATTTTCATTATATAAAAACAAAAATAAATTTAACAGTAATTTTTGGTTAAATAAGAAATGCGCACATAGACATTTTTTGTTTTCAATCAGATACTTTTTAAATAATGCGATTAAATTAATTAAAATTTAAATTAAAAATATAAGTTCAAATAATTTTAATTTTATTAATAAATAAATCTATAATTTTCAACATTTTTCAATATATACAATTATTCTCTTTAAATTTTATAATTATTCATTAATTTTTTAAAATTATTTTGTTCCGTTGTCGATTATTCTCGACACTTTTCAAATTTTTCTTTCAATTGTCAATTATTTTTTTAATAGTTAATTTATTTCTTCAATTCTCAAATACTTACTTATCTTAAATTTTCAATTATTTTTATCGATTTTCAATTAATTCCTCAATATTAAATAATTCTCGTATTTATTCAATTATTTTTTTAACTCAAAAATTATTTTAAAATTTCATTTCAATTATTCAATTCTATAGAACCCCTGGCAATTAGGCGAAAATTGAAGGAAAATCGAATTCGCTCCCCGTTCGATCCCGGTTCGATTTTCGCTCAATCCAACGCAAAACAACAATATAAAATGACTTAAAAATTATTGCAAATGAATAATGGATGCCTCCTCTATTAGTTTGCACTTGCACAATCTTCAAAAATTGGCAAATTAATAATAAAAATAGTGAAAATAAGGAAGTTGTTTAAGCCAACTAACCTGCAAAGATTTACAACCAATCAGAGGGGGTCACGTGCTTTTCCGCACGAAAATCAAATCACTCTTGTTGACTTAAAGAATATATAAGAACAAAAATCAAAAGTTTAAATAAAAATGATCAATTATTTATTTATTATCACTATTGAAAAAATAATTATTTCATTTCTTAAAAACGAAATGTTACAATTAAATAAATTACATTTAAAAGTTAACTAATAAAATCCAAAAAAAAATTAAATTAAAATATAAATCTACCACAAAATTAAAAATTAAAAAAAATAAACTTCAATTACAAAAAAAATAAAATTGAGATATTAAAATAATAAAAATTAAAATGTACGACAGGTAGTAGCAGTCAGGGGCACAAAAATAAATTTGCACGAAAAAATCTAATAAAGATCTAAAATAGTTGATCATACACAGAAATATACAATTTAATTATTTAAATTAATAACAAAAATTATCAAACGCTGAAAACCACCCTAAATGATAGCACTCGGAAAAAATTAAAAAGAAAAATATCAATTTGCGCAAAAAATTCTAAAAGATATCTAAAATGGAAAAACATACTCTGAAATATTAATTTTGTCCGTACTTTCTTTTATAATTGAGAGATTCCATATGAAGTGATCAAGGTAAAAAAAATTGTTTGCCAATTATGCTTAAATTCGAAGTATTTATGGTTCATATAGATGGTAATTTTTGGAAATTTTTTTTGGTCCAATATTTTCCGAGTTGGAGGTGGGGGAATTTTTTTGGGTTTTACGGTACAACGCAAATTTCAGTATTTTTTTTCTAGTTAACAATTAGATAAAAAAATTTTGCTACTATCAGCTTCGATAGAGTTTTTCATGGTCTTTCAATTGATGATATGTATTTAAAAAAAAAAAAAATTTTTTGACCAAAAAAAATGAAAGTCAAAAATAAATTTGAGTTTTTTTTGGTGAAGGACACAATCTTTTTTTTTTTTTTTTTTTTTAATCGAAAGCTGAGATTTTTTCCTATAAAGGTATGTACATGAAAAAATTGGCCTAAAATATTTAAGCCATAAAAATTAGAGTTTTAGAGCGGAGCGCTGCAGACTCAACGCGACCAGAGGCATCAGCCACATATAACTCTAGTTTTAATGGTTTAAACATTCTAGGCCAATTTTTTCATCTACATACCTTTATAGGAAAAAATCTCAGCTTTCGATTAAAAAAAAAAAAAAAAAAAAGATTGTGTCCTTCACCAAAAAAAACTCAAATTTATTTTTGACTTTCATTTTTTTTGGTCAAAAAAATTTTTTTTTTAAATACATATCATCAATCGAAAGACCATGAAAAACTCTATCGAAGCTGATAGTAGCAAAATTTTTTTATCTAATTGTTAACTAGAAAAAAAATACTGAAATTTACGTTGTACCGTAAAACCCAAAAAAATTCCCCCCCCCCTCCAACTCGGAAAATATTGGACCAAAAAAAATTTCCAAAAATTACCATCTATATGAACCATAAATACTTCGAATTTAAGCATAATTGGCAAACAATTTTTTTTACCTTGATCACTTCATATGGAATCTCTCAATTATGCCTCGCCAGAAAAATTTGGCAAAATACACTAAAAAAATTTCAGACAAATATCAATTATTTTCCATTTTTCTAGATCTAATTTTAAACTATTTTATCTAGTAACGAACAAAATTGAACAAAAATTGAAAAACTGCGCGTTACTTTCAACTAGTCAAAAAATGAAAATTCAATCAATTTTTGCCTCGCCAGAAAAATTTAACAAAATACACAAAAAATTTTCAGACAATTATCAACTATTTTTCTTATTTCAAGATCTAATTTCAAACTTTTTCATTTATTACCGAACAAAATTGAACAAAAATTGAAAAACTGCGCGTTACTTCCAAATCGTGAAAAAATGAAAATTTAATCAATTTTTGCCTCGCAAGAAAAATTTGGCAAAATACACAAAAAAATTTTGAGACAAATATTAATTATTTTCCATATTTCTAGATCCAATTTCAAACTTTTTTATCTATTACCGAACAAAATTGAACAAAAATTGAAGAACTGCGCGTTACTTTCAACTTGTCAAAAAATGAAAATTCAATCAATTTTTGCCTCGCCAGAAAAATTTGGCAAAATACACAAAAAATTTTCAGACAATTATCAACTATTTTTCTTATTTCAAGATCTAATTTCAAACTTTTTCATTTATTACCGAACAAAATTGAACAAAAATTGAAAAACTGCGCGTTACTTCCAAATCGTGAAAAAATGAAAATTTAATCAATTTTTGCCTCGCAAGAAAAATTTGGCAAAATACACAAAAAAATTTTGAGACAAATATTAATTATTTTCCATATTTCTAGATCCAATTTCAAACTTTTTTATCTATTACCGAACAAAATTGAACAAAAATTGAAGAACTGCGCGTTACTTTCAACTTGTCAAAAAATGAAAATTCAATCAATTTTTGCCTCGCCAGAAAAATTTGGCAAAATACACAACAAAATTTTGAGACAAATATTCATTGTTTTTTATATTTCTAGATCTAATTTCAAACTTTTTTATCTATTACCGAACAAAATTAAACAAAAATTGAAAAACTGCGCGTTACTTTCAAATCGTGAAAAAATGTAAATTTAATCAATTTTTGCCTCACCAGAAAAATTTGGCAAAATACACAAAAAAATTTTGAGACAAATATTAATTATTTTCCATATTTCTAGATCTAATTTTAAACTTTTTTATCTAGAAATATGGAAAATAATTAATATTTGTCTGAAAAATTTTTTGTGTATTTTGCCAAATTTTTCTGGCGAGGCAAAAATTAATTGAATTTTTATTTTTTGACAGGTTGAAAGTAACGCGCAGTTCTTCAATTTTGGTTCAATTTGGTTCGGTAATAAATGAAAAAGTTTGAAATTAGATCTGGAAATATGAAAAAAAATTAATATTTGCCTGGAATTTTTTTTGTGTGTTTTGCCAAATTTTTCTAGCGAGACAAATATTGATTAAATTTTCATTTTTTCTTGATTTGGAAGTGACGCGCAGTTTTTCAATTTTTGTTCAATTTTGTTCAATTATAGATAAAAAAGTTTGAAATTAGATCTGGAAATATGAAAAAAAATTA
Source organism: Ganaspis brasiliensis (assembly GCA_037103525.1). Classification (NCBI taxonomy): domain Eukaryota; kingdom Metazoa; phylum Arthropoda; class Insecta; order Hymenoptera; family Figitidae; genus Ganaspis; species Ganaspis brasiliensis. Next base: position 1,867,287 of record JAZKLR010000003.1, on the reverse strand, counting down.
ATATTTGCCTGGAATTTTTTTTGTGTATTTTGCCAAATTTTTCTGGCGAGGCAAAAATTGATTAAATTTTCATTTTTTCACGATTTGGAAGTAACGCGCAGTTTTTTAATTTTTGTTCAATTTTGTTCTGTAATAGGTAAAAAAGTTTGAAATTGAATTTAGAAATATGGAAAATAATTAATATTTGCCTGGAATTTTTTTTGTGTATTTTACCAAATTTTTCTGGCTAGGCAAAAATTGATTAAATTTTCATATTTTCTTGATTTGGAAGTAACGCGCAGTTTTTCAATTTTTGTTCAATTTTGTTTGGTTATAGATAAAAGAGTTTGAAATTAGATCCAGAAATATGGAAAATAATTAATATTTGTCCCAACATTTTTTTGTGTATTTTGCCAAAATTTTCTGGCGAGGCAAAAATTGATTGAATTTTCATTTTTTGACAAGTTGAAAGTAACGCGCAGTTCTTCAATTTTTGTTCCATTTTGTTCAGTAATAGAAGAAAAAGTTTGAAATTAGATCTAGAAATATGGAAAATAATTGATATTTGTCTAAAAATTCTTTTGTGTATTTTGCTAAATTTTTGTGGCGAGGCAAAAATTGATTAAATTTTAATTTTTTCACGATTTGAAAGTAACGCGCAGTTCTTCAATTTTTGTTCAATTTTGTTCGGTAATAAATGAAAAAGTTTGAAATTAGATCTAGAAATATGAAAAATAATTGATATTTGTCTGAACATTTTTTTGTGTATTTTGCCAAATTTTTCTGGCGAGGCAAAAATTGATTAAATTTTCATTTTTTCACGATTTGGAAGTAACGCGCAGTTTTTTAATTTTTGTTCAATTTTGTTCGGTAATAGATAAAAAAGTTTGAAATTGGATCTAGAAATATGGAAAATAATTAATATTTGTCTCAAAATTTTTTTGTGTATTTTGCCAAATTTTTCTGGTGAGGCAAAAATTTATTGAATTCTCATTTCTTCACGATTTGGAAGTAACGCGCAGTTTTTCAATTTTTGTTCAATTTGGTTCTGTAATAGATAAAAAGTTTGAAATTAGATCTAGAAATATGAAAAATAATTAATATTTGTCTCAAAATTTTTTTGTGTATTTTGCCAAATTTTTTAGGCGAGGCAAGAATTGATTAAATTTTCAATTTTTCACGATTTGGAAGTAACGCGCAGTTTTGCAATTTTTGTTCAATTTTGTTCGGTTGTAGATAAAAAAGTTTGAAATTAGATCTAGAAATATGGAAAATAATATGGAATATGGAAATATGGAAAAAATTTTCTGGCGAGGGCAAAAATTGATTGAATTTTCATTTTTTGACAAGTTGAAAGTAACGCGCAGTTCTTGAATTTTTGTTAAATTTTGTTCGGTAATAAATGAAAAAGTTTGAAATTAGATCTAGAAATATGAAAAATAATTGATATTGGTCTGTAAATTTTTTAGTGTATTTTGCAAAATTTTTCTGGTGAGGCAAAAATTGATTGAATTCTCATTTCTTCACGATTTGGAAGTAACGCGCAGTTTTTCAATTTTTGTTCAATTTGGTTCTGTAATAGATAAAAAGTTTGAAATTAGATCTAGAAATATGGAAATTAATTAATCTTTGTCTCAAAATTTTTTTGCGTATTTTGCTTAATTTTTCTGGCGAGGCAAAAATTGATTAAATTAATTTTTTTTTACGATTTGAAAGTAATGCGCAGTTCTTTAATTTTTGTTCAATTTTGTTCGTTACTAGATAAAATAGTTTAAAATTAGATCTAGAAATATGGAAAATAATTGATATTTGTCTGAAAATTTTTTAGTGTATTTTGCCAAATTTTTCTGGCGAGGCATAAATATAAAAGAAAGTACGAACAAAATTAATATTTCAGAGTATGTTTTTCCATTTTAGATATTTTTTAGAATTTTTTGCGAATTGATATTTTTCTTTTTAATTTTTTCCGATTGCTATCGTTTAGGGTGGTTTTCAGCGTTTGATAATTTTTGTTATTAATTTAAATAATTAAATTGTATATTTCTTTTTATGATCAACTATTTTAGATCTTTATTAGATTTTTTCATGCAAATTTATTTTTGTGCCTCTGTCTGCTACTACCTGTCGTACATTTTAATTTTTATTATCTTAATATCTCAATTTTATTTTTTTATTGTAATTGAAGTTTATTTTTTTTAATTTTTAATTTTGTGGTAGATAAATATTTTAATTTTATTTTTTTTTTGATTTTATTAGTTAACTTTTAAATGTAATTTATTTAATTGTAACATTTCGTTTTTAAGAAATGAAATAATTATTCTTTCAATAGTGATAATAAATAAATAATTGATCATTTTTATTTAAACTTTTGGTTTTTCTTCTTATATATTCTTTAAGTCAACAAGAGTGATTTGATTTTCGTGCGGAAAAGCACGTGACCCCCTCTGATTGGTTGTAAATCTTTGCAGGTTAGTTGGCTTAAACAACTTACTTATTTTCACTATTTTTATTATTAATTTGCCAATTTTTGAAGATTGTGCAAGTGCAAACTAATAGAGGAGGCATCCATTATTCATTTGCAATAACTTTTAAGTCATTTTATATTGTTGTTTTGCGTTGGATTGAGCGAAAATCGAACCGGGATCGAACGGGGAGCGAATTCGATTTTCCTTCAATTTTCGCCTAATTGCCAGGGACTGTTCTCTCCAATTCTAAGTTATTTTCTTCATAATTAAATCCCACTTTTCAACTATTTTCTTTAATACTAAAACTTTTTTTTGAATTTTGTTTTCAATTGTCAGTTATTTTTGTAGTTTGTAATTTTTTTTCAATTATCAATTATTCTTCCAAATTTTAATTTAATTCTTAAATTTTGAATTTATTTTCTCAATTTTATAGTATTTTCTTCAATTCCAATTATTTTGTTTTGATTTTCAATCCAGTTTTCAATTTGAAATTATTTGCAACAGTTATTCCTATGATTTTTCAACTATTTTGTTTAAATTCAATATTATTTTTTTAATTGTTTAAACTATTCTTTTTAATTGTGTAATTATGTAGCCATTTTTCAAATTTTGTGACCAAGACAATGACAAAAAACAATGCAAAGTTTGTCGAAGAGAAAAAATTATTTAGCACTTTTTCTGCACACTTTTTTTTTATAATTTAGTAATTTTTAAAATTTTTTAAAGATTTTTCTTCTTTTCTTTTCGTTTGTTATTAGAATTTTCTCTCGAGTTTTTTTTAATTTTCTAATTCCTATTCAAGCATATTATTTTAGTTTAGTTCATGCACTTTTGATTTTTTTGACACAAAATTTAATTTTTTAAACTCATGGTTTTTAAAATTTTTATTTTTGGTGTGGGGGGGGGGGAGGTTTTTCATCTCTTTTAGATTTGTCTATCACTATCTAGATTTTTTAATTTATTTAATTTTTTGTCAAATTTGTTAAGTTTTTCAAAATAATATCTGGTAAGTATTTTTAAAAATATTTTATTTGTTAACATTTTTTGTTAAATTTGCTAATTTTTAAGGATTTGCAAGTTCTTTCAAAATTGTTTTCATATTTGTAAAAATTTCAGATTGTTGATATAATTTTCTTATGTTTTTTTTTTAATTTTCTCATTTCTTTTTAAAGGTTTTTTTTAATTATTATTATATAGCCTTCTATTAAAAATTTATTTATTTATTTAAAATTCCTTAAAAATATTTAGTTAATTGACAAATTACTAAAACACCGATTTTTAATTTACCCGGGTACCCGGTCGCCTGATTTGATGAATTTTTTAAATTCAAAATAAGAGATTTTTATTTCTGCCCTTTTTCCAACTTGTAATTAATATAGTGAAGGGCAAAGTTAGATTAAATATTTATAATTTTTTTCATCGTTTCAATTCGGGTCGTAAATTGTTATCTATTCTTTCAACTAGTGATGCGCGCGCATAAAAAAGGTGGGGAGAGATTCAGGGGCTCTTCTCTTCTTCTCTTCTTCTCTTCCTCTCTTCTTCCCATCCTCTTCCTCATCAGTTTAAATACAAACTCAGCAGAGTTCGCACATTTTGTTTGGTGTTTAGTTTCATTCAGTTCTTTTCAACTAACGAGTGCTTCGTTTTTTGATTTTTATTTCAAACATTTGTCGAACATTATATGATTATATATCTAATATATATATAAAATCGCGACTACATTTGCGTTGATCGCAATAAAATTTTTTAATCAATTACTAAGCTTGGAAATTGTTTTCTTCTCGGTTGAATTTCTTCGTGGCACTTAATTGCATTTATTTTAAATTTTTTCTTTAAATTATAGAATAAATAATAAGATGCCATTCTACGCAGTAGCACGTGGTCGAAATCCAGGACTTTATGACAACTGGTAAGAATTTTTTTTTTTTAAATTTAGTTAAAATCTTATAAACTAGCAATTTTTTCCAAGCGGTTCCTGTTAATATTGGATTTTAATCACAATTTTCATTCGAAGCAAAATATTTTATAAATGTAAAAATTATTTATTAGTTCTAGTCACTTACGTTTAAAAATTTTTATATCTATTAAAGGCGTGAAATTTGATAATTCATTGTAATTTACGTTGTTTATGTTTTTAGTTTTAACAGAAATTTAAAAAACGTTACTTGGTCGTTTTGAAAATATTAAAATTACTCAAGGGTAAAATTAAAATTTAAAAATCAGGGATTTCACAAAGTTAATAAATAAAATTTAAAGTATTAATAGATTTGACAGAAAAAAATTTTATTGTTAAAAAATTATTTTAATTTCCAAAAATTGAATTTTTTCATAAATCAAAATTTTGAATCTTTTATTTTTGACATTAGACCATAATTTAAGGACCTGAAAAAATTGGTAACCCGGAACTGAGTAAATTTTGACGAATGAAAATTTAAATATGTGCCCCTTATTAACAGATATTTTTTAAATTTACATATTTTGATTTTTTGTGGGTCCGAAGCAAATCTAAATTTCTTTGCTTTTGATGGGGACCCACGCATTAATTTTTAACCCATGGAAATTCACTTTGGCAATTTTTTCTGATTAATTTTTTATTTAGAATATTATAATATACTCATTGAAAATAAAAAAATTAAAAATCCATCATTTCAAAATTTTTATTATTTAAAAAAATTAGAATTTTTGGTAACCCAAATGATAATATGCTACCAATTGTTTATACCATAAATTGAGTTTTAGAATTAAGCTATATTAATAAATAAATTTGTTTTAATTTTCTTTGACAGAAAAAATTTTTATATTATCAAAAAAATTTTTTTTTTAAATATATGTACAAAGTATTTTAAAAAGTGTGTAAAATTTAATTATTGCATAGTTATAAAATTTTAATTATTTAAAAAAATTTATATTAATGAAAGAAATATAATTTTAAAATATTTAAATGATATTTTAATAATAATATTAAATTTATTAATAATTAGGGGTCGTCCACATATCACGTGATATCTTTAGGGGCGGGAGGGGGGTAGGCAAAATATCACGGTCCATGCAAATTAAATTTTTTAGCAATAGAAAAAGTATCACGAGGAGGGGGGAGGGGGTTCAAATTAGCTAAAATTTGTATCACGTGATATGTGAATGATCCCTTATTAATAGCAATTATTTAACTTATTTGTTTAAAGTTGTTTGTGTCTTTATTCCAAAATATACAAAATCAATATTTTTAAATATTTTTGAAATTACATTTATTGTATCCAGTTTTGTAATTCTAAAAATAAATATTTTCAGCATAAGTTTTCCTATGACTAAATATTTTGGTTTTGGTCCTATTATGCTCTTGCTAATGTAAGCAATCATTCGCAAAATAACAAAGAAAGAAAGGAAGAAGAGGATTATATATAAGGAAAGAATTTGTGACCCAAAGCAGGCCTCGCATTATGGGACATTCTATTCAAAAAATCGTTTAAATCAATTAGTATTTTTTTTTTTTTTTTTTGCAATTTCATAAAGTATGAATAAATAACCGTGTTCAACATTTTTGCAAAGTTATTTTTATTTAGCCAAATATTTGTAATTAAAAAAAAATCTTTCAAGATGTTATGTCTCGAAAACAATTATACAAAAAATAGTCTTCGCTATAAAATTGAATAAAAAATATTTCAGTTTTCAAAATCTACCTTGTAAATATTTTTCTTTTTCTTTTGTCTATATTTATATATAATTGCATTTATATTAATTTCCCAAATCTCCCTAATGATTCTGTATATTTTAATGTTTAAAAAAAAAATTCCATTCTCTTGCTCGATATTTAATTATTTAATAAATTACAATTTCAGCATTTTTTTATCTTCTTTCAAACATTTTGCATTTCTTATTTCTCAGATTTGAGAATTAGGTACATTTAATGTATTATTTTAGGATACGAAAAATTTACAGTTTTATGAGTTTTTCCACGATCTTAGTTTCGTAGGTAATAAAATCTTCATATTGTACCCCAGATAATCCCTTACCTCATAAGCTCCAGATTATTGCCTAAATTATTTAGTTCTTGGTACCTAAACATTAATATTTTATCAGGTCAATTTTATCAATTCTGTTCGATCCGGTTCTTGACAAAACTATTATTTCTTTTGTAAAAGAAATAGTCAGATTTTTTACCATTTATTAAAATTTCAATTATTTATTTATCAGATATTTTGAATTTTTTCTTTATTATTTTGTAACAATTATTTGCGATTAATAATTTTTAAGATAGAAATTTAAGAAAGTATCTATACGCGCTGCAAAACTACGAAATATTTTTAAAAAACGGCGACTCGGCAGTTTCGCTTCAAATTATTCAATAAAAGGGATATAATTTTAAAAAATGGCATTTAAAATTTATTTTTATAATTATATCCTCCTGAAAATTAAACTTTTGTGTTAAAATTGTTTGAAGCTTTTATTTGAAATAAAACCACCACCAAATTTAATATTAATTTTATTTAATTAAAATAATTTTTACGTGATGTAGTATTCAATCAATATAATATTTATTTGATCGAAATGTCAGATTGTATTTGAGCAAAATCTTATTTGACATAAGTTCCAATCGTGAACATTTTCATTTAGCTGGAATTTTAAATTTAATACTCATCTGTTTTGTTTGTCCTGCATTTTATTTTTGTATGCTAGTATTATTTTTAAAGGAAAAATATTTTAAATTAAAAAATGATGCGTTGGAAATTATGTTAAATAAATATTCAAATCAATAGCAAATTTTTGGGGAATTTAAGAAACCAAAAAAAGAAAAGAAAAACATTTAAGGATGTTCAACCCATTGACATAACCTCAAACTAAAAAATGGTTTTTCACATGAAATAAAAGTATTATTATATTAAAATTGATTTCACCCAATTTTTACAAATACAGTTGCATATATATTTATAAAAAAATTAGGTTAATACAAAATTTCTTTTGAAATAATAATTATTTAACATTTTGTTTTTTCTTTCAAGTTCGCAAACAATTGTAATTTTCATCTAATTTTGACAAAAAGTCGCATATTTTAATCTTTCAAATTTTCTCTACAAGTTCGTTCGTTGGATTTTGTTACAATTTTTTTGTTTAATAATTTTTTAACAAAATCCACCGAATATATTTGTGAAGAATGTTTCAATGATTAAAGTGAGCTATTATTTGTCAAAATTGAATGAAAATTACAATTATTCACAAACTTTAAATAAGAAACACAAAATATGTTAAATAACACAGAACCACAAAAAAAAAAATTTTTTTTGTCCGTGACACTTCACTAGTGTGTTCCTAAATATTTTTCATCGCTAAATCCGAATCTAAAGTCAAAAAAAAAATTTCAAACACAAATCAAAACAAAAAAAAATTTTCTTGTCCAGGACACTACGCTAGTGTATTCTTACGTATTTCTCTCCGTTGAATCCCAATCCAAAGTCAGAATAATCAAATTGACTAAACTTTTTGAGATAATCTCAAAAAACTGCTAAAAAAATCCAAAAAAAGTTTTTTTTTCTCCGGGGCAATATACTAGTGTATTTCTACGTATTTTTTGCCGCTGAATCCGAAACTGAAGTTAGAATTGCCAGATTGGTTAAACTTTTTGAGATATTATCAAAAAACTGATAAAAAATACGAAAAAATAGCTTTTTTGATAGTATCTCAAAAAGTTGAACCAATATGGCAATTCTAACTTCGGATTCGGATTCAGCGTCAAAAAATGCGTAGAAATACACTAGCATATTGACCCGGACAAAAAAAAACTTTTTTTTTATTTTTTAGCAGTTTTTTTGAGATTATCTCAAAAAGTTGAACCAATATAGCAATTTTAACTGTGGATTCGGATTTACCGGCAAAAAATACGTAGAAATACACTAGCATATTGACCCGGACCAAAAAAAACTTTTTTTTGGGATTTTTTAGCAGTTTTTTGAGATTATTTCAAAAAGTTTAGCCAATTTGATTATCCTGACTTCGGATTCGGATTCAGCGAAGAAAAATACATAAAAATATACTAGTGTAATGTTTCGGACGTAAAAATTTTTTTTGTGGTTCTGTGTAATTATTATTTTTATAACAAATTTTGTATTAAACTATTTTTTTTTAAATGTACAATTATAAAAGTTTAAAATTGGATTAAATATATTTTAATAATATTTTTACCTTATGTGAAAAACCATTTTCTAGTTTGAGGTTATGTCAATGGGTCGAACATCCTTAAAAATACAAATTGTGAAAAAATGTTAATCTGTATTATTCTCCAATCGAGTTATGAGTATATTTAAAAAACATAAACTAACCTGTTTAATCTGAAATAATTTGTAATGTTAATTAAAATTTTGTTTCAGGCAGGATTGTAGCAATCAGGTGAATCAGTTTTCTGGATCGAAATTTCAAAAGTTTTTATCCAGAAATGATGCTATAGGCTTTTTAAACAAAAATGGAATATATTTCGATTGCTCATCATCGGACGACGACGACAATTCTTCCGAATACAGTGTGACTGAGAATGGATTTGTTAATGTCTACACGGATGGTTGTTGTTTAAACAACGGCTATGGAAATGCAAAAGGAGGAATTGGTGTTTGGTTTGGTTCAAACCATCGTTTGTAAGTTAGATTTTAAATTTCCTTTAAGGAGGATGGTGACCGTAACCTAACCTCAAATTTAGGAAAGGCACCACTTCTTGTTTTGACCCTCTTAAATTTTCATGACCTATATTTTTTTTGCATGTTTTCTATTCTGAAAACGTGCTGATTGATCTAGAATAAAGTATCTTAATTCTTGCTGATTTTAGAATTTTTATTTCTTGAAACAATAAAATTTTTTTCGATTCCATGCGAGAGATTTTATCAAAAATTAGGAAAAGAACCATTTGACCAATTTAGAAATTTTCAAAAATTTTTATTCTTTTGAAAATTAAAATATTGGAAAATAAAGATTCAAAATAATCATTAAAGAAGAAGCTAAAAAAATTGTCGATCAAGAGTACTAAAAATTGAAAGAGAAGTTCACTTTTTAAATTTTTTAAGACTTTAACGAGGTCTGGTATAGACAGTCCGAAAAAAAGTTAGTCCAAATGTATTATTTTTATTTTTGAAATAGAAAACTCATAGTTTAATGTAATTTTTTTCAGTAGAAGTGTGAACAATTTTATTTTTCACAAAATGAGTAATTAAAAATTGCAATTCGATGAAAATTAAAAAAAAAATTGACGTTTAGAAACTTTCTCTAATTTGAGGTTAGATCATCCCAGTTTTGTAATCTTCAAATTTTTTTAATTTTCATCAAATTGCAATTTTAAATTACTCATTTTGTAAAAAATATAATTGTTTACACGTCCACTAAAAAATATCACATGAAAATATGAGTTTTCTGTTTAAATATTTTAAAATAATGCAATTAGAATAATTTTTTTTCCGATTATGTGTACCATTCCTCGTTAAATTCTATGCTGGTTGAAATTTCAGATTTTATATTTTTCACCTCCTTGTCCCTTTTTTTGGGACCCAATTAATGCTAGAAGAAAAATGTAGCTTTAAGGTCATGAAAATTTGAGGGGGTCAAAACAAAAGGGGGGTGCCTCCCCTTAAGGCTGATTTATCAAAAATGGGATTTTTTTCAGTTCAGACAAAATTGCTATTTTTATCAAATTTTTACAATAGCTCAGTTGAATCTTAAAAGTATTTTCTAAAATCGGTGTCATTTTAATATTGTTGAAAGTTTTTGTTAAAAAACTATATAATAAATAAAATTTGTATTCTTTATGTTTTTTTAATAAACTGATATAACAATACATTAAAATGATAACGCGGTTGTAGATAATATTTTTGTTTAAACTGTAAAGAAAAAAAAGTTAAAATATTATTATTTGATGACAAATTTCGGTTCAATCTATGTTTTTCTGAAATTATATGTTATGTTTGAAATTAATTTTAATTATATTTTTGTTTACAATGACGGTCCCCATTCTCTTTAAATTGTCCAATTCTAATGAAATATTTACAAGGAATAAATAATATATTTTTTCATTTAAATTCGTGATTTTAATATTTTAATACAACACGAAATAACTCAAAGCAAAGATATCTTTGCTCAAAGATAATATATTCATTTTGTCCCGATTTGATTATTTTTAGATTCAGTGAAAACATTGTAAATTATTTCTTTTAATTTTCTTGTTTTGTTATAATATTTTTTTAATAAATTGTTTTTTCATCTTTTGTAGTCCTTTTTACTTATTATTCACTTTTTATTATTTAATTTTTATATTTTCTCATTTTTCAGATGATATTCCCGAATTTTTTTCATTTTTTACATTCATTCTCAATATTTTACATTTATTTTTAAAAATCTACTTAATTTTAATACATCTTTTTAGTTTTCTCTTTATATATCATGTTTTTCCTTCATTTTCTCGTAGTTTCAATTCTTTCTTTTTAATAATTCCTCATTGTTTTAACAAATTTTTTTGGTTTTAAAAAAATCCATTTTTTTTGGTAGTTTTATACAACTATTTTCACATTTTTTTAGTTTGAATTAGAATTAAAGTAGAATAGATTTAAAAAATCATAAACAACTGTAACCAAATTATTCACTGAACATAACCTAAAATTTTTTTCTTCTTGAAGAAGATATGAAGAGGTTCCTCTCTTCATATCGTGTCACGATTTATATTTGTCAAATGAAAATATTAAGAAATAAAAATGAAAACATACTAAGAAAATTTTGATTTTTTTTGTTTACCATAAATTTTACTAAATCTTTTCATATACGACTTAGAATAATTAAAATAATTAATTTTCTTTTCAAGGAACGTTTCGAAACCTTTGCTTGGACGACAGACAAATAACAGAGCAGAAATTAAAGCTGTAACTATTGCAGCAAATCAAGCTAAAAGAGCTGGTATAGAGAGAATAAGAATTAATACGGATTCAGAATATCTTTGTAATTCCATAAATGTATGGATGAGAGGTTGGAGACAAAATGGATGGATAACCAGTGATGGAAATCCTGTATCTAATAAATGGGATCTTATATCAATGGAGAAGGCACTTTCGCAACTTGATGATTATTCTTTGGTAATAAAAAAAAATTATTTAAATTATTAAATATTTTTTGGCGAATTTTAATAAAATAATAAATAAATATAAATTATAATTTTCATTTTATAGAAATTATAGTAATTAATAATTCGGAATATTAATGATCATAATAAATTGAAATTCGTCAAAATAATATAGAAATTATGTTAATTTAAAAGTCAATTTTAGGTTACATGGTTTTTCGGGAAAAAATAATTGTGACAAATAACTATTAGGGGAAAAAATTTATGATAAATATTTATAATTCTTTGGAAAAACAACAAAATTGTCAAAAAACTATTTTATTGGAAAGTAGATTAAATTATAATTCAAATAGGATAAAAATTATACTTAATTGTAATTCGTAATATAAAATTTAATTCAAAAAGCATTTTCAAAATAAGAAATTCTATAAAAAAAATTACGAAATTGAAATTTGAGGAATTATCATGCGTCCCTTTTAGTATCAATAATAATTTCAATGTCTTATGTTAAACTACATAACAAAAAGTTTTTTTTCGGTACAATTTTCTTTTGTATTTTTATAAAGAAAAAATTAATTTAAATATTTATTGAAAGTTTAATTGTATTTTGTAATCAAAAATTAATTTATTTTAAAATTTCGATTTTTTGCAAAATTTTTATTAAGTTTTGTTTTTTCAGAGACGTATTCCAGCTCATAGTGGAATTTATGGGAATGAGATGGCTGATAAATTGGCTCGAGAAGGAGCCTTAATGGGATAAGATTGACTTTCAACATTATTTATAATTTTTTACATTAGATTAAAATATTCGATTTCTTATTTTGTAGCAAATAACATGAAAGTATCAAGTATGTATGATTATTTTGACTTGCAAAAAAGATATGTTCTCGATTGGTTTGTATAAAATTTCTTAAAGAGTTATTAAAGTATTATATATTTTGAATTGGCATATTTTATTTATTTCCCTCTATGGTTTAAACTTTTTTTTATATACATATTTAATAGCTAATTCAATTTATTTCAAGTCAATATCTTGAAATTACAAATTAACGCAATTTTAATTTATATAAAATTCGGGGAATCTTAAAAGTTGCTAGGAATTTAGTTCAATATAAAAAAGCCCGGGAATTTAAAAAAATTTTCGCAAGTTTATTGTATTACTTAGTTATTTATTTTTTTGTGTAAAAAGAAAATAAATAATAATTTTTAATTTTAATATCTTTAAGTTAATTAATTAATTAAATTTTAATTAAGGGAGCGTTCACAAATGACGTCACGCATTTTTTTCAACTTTTTGACCCCTTCCCCCCTCCTGTCACGCTCTGTCACGTGAGAGTAAACACGTACCCCTAAAAGGACGTCACGTTTCTTGCCCCCCCCCCCCCTATTTTTATGATAATTTCATTTTCAACGTTAATAACAAAAAATTCAATAGTAATAATTTTCAATTGGTTTTATTATTCTAAATTTGCAGTTATTTGGGTTTATTACTAATATTTGCATGGCTGATAAAAATCATGATTTTTTTAAAAAAATAAAAAAATCAGATTTTTTTTATTTAAATCAGAAATTGTTTTTTTTTTAAAATATGATCAATATATAAAATCTCCAAATGTTTATTTGCAAGTTGTTTATTAAAGAAATAAAGAAAATTTAAAAAAAACAACACAAGAATGAAACAGTGACATACCTAATTATATATAAAAAAGTAATATATAAAGTTATATATAAAAAAATCAAACTATTTATGGACATTTTATTACATTAAAATAATAAATAAGAAGTTATTTTAAAATTAGAAATATTATAGAATTATTTTACAAATTGAATAAAAAAAGAATGAATAAAATTTTGTAAAAATTAAAAAAAAATTTATAAGAAAAGAAATTCTATGAAATACAAGAATGTGATGTTCAAATGAGAATATTTAATACAGGATTAAATTCACATAATATAAATTAAAAGAAGAAAAGCATTAAAAAAAATAGAAAATTGGGAAATTTAAAAAATATACATAAAAGCACCAAATAAATGTTTTCAAAAATTCGTAGTTATAAGATAAAAATTAAACAATTAAAAAGAAAGAAAATGTTTCTTAGAAATGGAAAAATGATGACAAAAATAAATTAAAGAATTAATTAAAACCCAAAGAATAACTAAAAACATAGTGAAACATCAATAAAATTAAACAAATAAGAAGAAAATAGAGAAATCTTCTTTTCCTTAATCTAACATACTAAAAAAATGTAAAAACTACAAAAAAAATATTATATATCAAGATAAATAAAAAAAGTCCACAAAGAAACTTAAAAATCCTTTAAAAATAAAAAAGTTTCAGCAAATTAAGCCAAACACATTTTTTTATTATTACACTTAAAATAAGTCCAACAATAAATTTAGAAAAATAAAGAAAATCTAAAAAACTTTATGGAAGAACAAGTAAGTTTGCAAAACATCTCGTAAACATCTCAAAAGTAAAAGTAGAATGACTTAAAATTTTATAAAAATAAGAAATTATGAGATAAAAAATAAACATTTTTGAAAAATTGAAATGTCTTAGAAATCTTGTAAGAATATTAAAAAAAAAATTATTGTGAATATGGGTGATTTTCAATGAAAGTGTAAATCGTGGTCTTACATGATTTTTCAATATAAAAAATAGATTTCAGTGAAAAGTAATTATATGATCTATCGACAGATTATGCATGTATAAATTCACACTTTGATGAATTACAAATATTTATTTTATATTATATAAAAAATTGATTAAGGTGTGAAATGTAACGTCCCCTGGCTGTCTTCAAAGGGTTCTTGAGTGATTTAACTTACTATCCCGAATGGCACATATTTAAAGTAGAATTTTAAATTTTACTAACTAATTCTACGCTCTAAAACGAACATTACACTGTGTTGTGGAAATTTAATTACAGTCCAATAACGTATTTAAATCGCATTTAAATGTGTCCCACACTTTTCACTTTTCTTAGAGAGTCAATGATTAATAATGTCATATAGAAAAATAATAACTTAAAAATGATTTGCATTAGGTAAAATTTGAAGAAAATGTTTCTATCTTTAACTTAGTGGTGATTAATTTACTCACGAACACTTATTTAAAAAGAAAAAGGTATTTTAATAAAAATAACTTACTCGTACCTTTTTTAATGTAATTCCCCTGGCATTCAATATCTTGAAATATAATAACTCTTTTTATGATGTTAAGGGTGATAAATATGAAGCTAAAAATTCTTTTTAAGATTCGAAACTTATAATCTAAGATTTAAATATTATCTCCAACAAAATATGAAATATTATCCCATGTAACGTCCCCTGGAATGTAATGTCCCCTGCTTCTAAGCAAAAATATCAAAAACAAAAAACTGTGCAATGCATAATAACAGCATGAACCTAAAAATTTTGACAACGAACGCAATGTAAACATATTCAAATAATAAAAAGATACGTTGATAAAGGTAGGAATTTTAAGAGTAAATATTAAAAAATTATGTAAAATATTTTAATTTTGAAAATTGAATACAATTATTAAAAATGTGTCTTTTAATTCGTGAAAATAATTACACGTTTGATAACAATAAGTAGGTTAACCAAACCAAATTTAATATTCGTAATTACTGCTCAATATTAAATAGTCACGCTCGGCCAATACATATATTAACTAATTATATCCTAAATAATATATATAAATGAAAAAAAAAATGTTAAAACCGTATTTTTTTTCTTGAAATTAAGTCATCTCAAATTTACGTGTTCAATGAAAATTACCCATATATAATACCAAAAACTTATAAACCGTAGGTATTTTGATTATCTGTATTAGCACAATTTTTTAAATTTTATAAAAATTAAAATATTAAAATTGAATTTTTTTAGATTTATCCACAAATTTGTGGGTTTTGTTTATGGTTTGTGATGTTTTACATGCAGTATTAGACATCCGGAGAATTGTAAAGTTTTTTTTGATTTAAAGCAAAGTGATTTAAATCAATAACAGCCCTGGATATTTGGTTAATAAATAGATTATACACTGTGATTAAAAATTTTCTTATTTTTTGCACAACAAATACATTAAGGACTGTTTCAAATCATACACCTCGAACTTAAAGTATTAAGTACTTCATATTAAACATAAAAAAAAATTCGTGACGTCACGTTTAGGACGACCCCCCCCCTTCCCCCAAGTCACGTTTTGTCACGTTTGATCAAGACTCCTCCCTCCCCTCTATAGCGTGACGTCATATGTGAACGCTCCCTTAATGTTAGTTAATTATTTTAAGGTAATTAAAATAAATCGAACATAAATATTATCTAATATTTTTATTTATTCAAACATTCAAATTTCAATTAATCCAAATACCAGTAGTAAAAAATTAATTTTTTTGTACATTAAAAATAATCCTCTTTCTATTTTTTAGAAATTTCGAAGAATTTTCAGTTTTTTGAAACTCATGAATTTTTTTCTTATCATTTCTAAGTTTTTCAAAAATTTTATTCAGCATTTTGTTGTAATCACTTTATTTTTCTCGTTTTTGAAAGATTATTTTTTTGTTTCGTTTTTTAAACAAATTACGAGTTTTTTTGTTTATTTCTTCTTTTACGCAAAGTATTTATTTCGTGCAATTTTGTTCTCGAAACTTTCAATAAACTTTTCATTTATTTATTTCTTACTTTTATTTTCATATAAAAAAGAAAATGTTTCGATAAATCTTCTCATTTCTTTAAAGGTTTTCTTGTTTTTCGGACGTTTTATTCTCCTTTTTTTACTATCTTTTTTTATAAATTACAAACACCATAATTTTTTCTTTTTGATATTCATTTCTTTGTAGATTAAAACATAGCTTTTTAAAATTTTATCATTTTTATTTTAAGACTAGGAAAATAAGTGCCAATTTATCCACAAAAATTTCAATCTATCCGAATTTTAATTATTTCCAATTTTTTATCTTAATTCAAATTTTAATTGATTTTGGCTTTAATCAATCTAAATTACAGTAATATAATTATTTTAAATTATTATTTACTTAAAAGTAATTTTTAATACTTTTCATAAAAAACAAAATTGTAAAATAATGTTTAAACATTATTGTACTATAAAAAAATATTAAGTTACAAGGAAAACAAATACATATTAATTTATTTCTAGTAAATTACATTTGTGACGTATAAGGTTTATGATAAATAAAATATATAAATTAGATTTCTGATAAATGGTTAATTCGGTTAAGGAATATTTCGTCAAAATGACACGAGACACAAAGAAATATGTCAAATTTGGGCCAAAAGTCGTCAATTTTTAAAAACAAGGTTTTCCCGTACAAAAATGTTGGTAAATTAAAAAAGTTTATCAGAGTTCATCAACTTTATTAATGCTTTTAAACAAAAATTATATATATATATATTATAATTTTATTATTAAACTATAATTTTAGATTTTCAAACACTTTTAAAGTATCTACTTTGTAGCTTAAACCTACATATATTTCAAAATAGAATATTAAATCTAACTAATAGATATAGAATACTATTAAAAAAAAAAAACATTTAAATGTTTGTTTTAACCAATTAAAGCTCCTTGTCTGGCAAATTTATCGGCCATCACATTTCCGTGAATTCCACTGTGGCCCGAAATACGTTTCTGAAAATAAATTATAATTAGATATTTAAAAAAAACCGAAATTTCCAAAAAAGTTAATTTTGAACTAATACAATTATTTTCCAAAAGAAAATAATAATAAATTAGTTTTAAAAATTCGTTTATCTTAAATTTGTTTTCAAATATATTTTAAGGAAACAATTTTTAAATTATTGATTTACAATTTTTTTAACAGAAATATTTAATATTTTTTGATTACCAAATGATAGTATTCAAGTTCAGAAAGCGCATTCTCCATTTCTATGAGATCCGATTTATTAACAACAGGCCTTCCATCAGAAGTTCTCCATCCATTAGATTTCCAGTTTTTCATCCAGTGAGTTAAACATTTGTATACAAATTCTGAATCTGTGTTGATTATAAGTCTGTTAATTCCTCCCTTTACAGCCCGTCTTGCTGCAAAAGTTACGGCTTTAATTTCCGCTCTGTTATTTGTCTGACGACCATAAAGAGGTAACGAAACATTTCTGTCAAAAAGTTATTTATTACATTATAATTGAAATTTTCAAAAGTTTTGAATTAATTAGTTTTTATAAAAATTTAAATTCCAGTTAATGCTTGCGACCTAATATCGCAGTAAAAAGTTCAAAATTGAAAAATTTTATCGCGTTTAAATTATTTTCAATCCCTTTTTAATATTCCGATCTCTTGAATTATTTTCAATTATATTTTAAATTTCTATACATAACGGAGTCACAGCTTAAATATATAGAAACTTTATTTCGTGTTAAAGCCTGAAGTAGCTGTGCGGACAAAGCTTCTAGCTCTTGAATTAAAAACTCGAGTTCGAATCTTTGCAACGACGAATTTTTTTTTATGTTTAAATGTTTTTAGTAGAATTGAAAATAATTGAATGTAGCTTATTTGAATCTTTTACAAGAAATACAAAAGAATAGACAAGAAATGGAATTCATAATAATTGAAAATTTCCAATCTTCTTCAATTTCGGGCTTCTTGCTGGGCATCTTTTGAAATTCTTTCAATAATTTATGAAATGAAATATTAATAGAAAAATAACTATTAATATTTATTTTTAAAATAAATTGTACAATATATTATCAGAAATAATTAGCTTGTACAATTTACTGTCAAATAATAATCATAAATTTGTTTGGCAAAATTTGGGTTACTGTCCAATAAGAAAAAACACAAAATATTTAATAATTATTATTTGACAGTAAATTTTGGTCCAAGCTAATTATTTCTGATAATTGTACAACTGAATCTTTCAAAATTTGGTGAAATTATTTTAATTGTGGTTTCATTTGCTGTTTTAAACCACTTTTTAGTTTGAGGTTATGTCAAGCGGTTGAAGCTCCTTAAGAGAAAATACTTGCAAATAGTGATTGTCACGGAACCAAACTCCAATTCCTCCGAAAGCATCGCCTTTTCCGTTATTGAGACAAGCACCGTCAGTATAAACATTCACAAATCCATCTTCATCTTCACTCAATTCGGAAGAATCAGTATCAGCATCGGAATAGGAGTCCGAATAAGAATCAGAATAAGAATCGTAATAATCGTCATTTGAACTTGAATCGTCTGAATCGTCCAAATATATATCATTTCGTCTCAAATAACTTTCAGCTTCTCTTCTGGAATCAAATTTTCGAAACTTGGCTCTAGAAAACTGATGCACCTGATCTCTACAATCTTCCCTATAAAATAATTTTCATTGTACAATACTTCCGGTTGAACGGAATTTTTAGGCAACAGAATTTCTAAGTTACCAAATTCGTGTTTAACAGAATTGTCATTTCAGAGAATTTCTTTATTCAACCAACTTTTTATTAGCCAGAATTTTAAGTAAGTTGATTTTTCAAATGTCAGAATATTCATTTCACCGAATTTGTGAGTTTTTAAAAATCCAAATGTTAATTTCATCAAACATCCAACAAAAATGTTTAGGCTCGAATTAAATAGTTGGCAAAATACAAGTTTCTTGATAATTTCTGTTAGGTCAATTTTTTAATTAGAGACTAAATTTTTCTGCCGAATGTCTGTTCGGTTATTTGTAATTTCGGACAAATAAATATTTGGTGTCTTAAGAACTCGTATCAAATATCAATTCTTGCAAATACAAATGCGGAAAAAATAAGATTCGGTGAAATAGATATTTCGTATAATTAAAATTTTCGATTTACTTCGAATTCTGTTAAATGCTAATTCTTCTAAATTAAAATTCGGTTAAATTAAAATTTTTCTTAATAAAAAGTTGGTTATAAAAAAAGTTCTGTAAAATGAAAATTCTGTTTAAACATGAATTTGGCTTACAGCAAATTCTGTTAAAAGTAAAAATTCGTATTTATTTAAATTTGAAAATTCTAATGAAATTCTATAACGTGAAATATATGTGTCCCGGAGATTTATAAGAGGCGCCTAAAATTCACCGAATCTTTTTAAATATAAATTTTAGTCGTCAGAAATTAAAAATTCATTATATTGAAATTTATATTGTTGTTTTTTCGTTTATGAAAAACAAAAAAAAAATTTCGTTTTCTTAAATAATGTTTCATGTATTTATCACATTTTTAGAAAATTAGGACGAATACAAATTTTTGTAATCTATTTATATATTTTCCATTTGTAACAAAAGCCCACATTAAAAAATTCACAAAGTACATAAATTTCATACATAATAATTTCTTATTAATAATATTTACATATATATATATATTTTTTTTTTTTAAAACCTAATTTTCATTCATTTAAATATTATTATTGACTGCTCTTAAGTTAATAAAATACTTATTGTGTTGTTAAAAATTCTAAAAATGGAATTTTTTGATTGTATATGCGTCAATATTATTTTTAAATGAAAACTTTTTGGCAGAAACCTTGTACTCTTCAGGTATACTTAGAAAATAATATTATAAATTAGAACAATCTTCCTTAATTTTATAGAGAATAAAAAATCTTAAAATTCACATTACGTTAATATCCACATAATATTTATTTTCAGGGACTAAGAAAAATTTTCGATACTTATAACAGGGAATATCATATTTATTGCCTAAAAAAAAGATAAGAAATCCAAAAATTAAATATTCGATATACACAAATTTTATTGGAATTTTTTGCCAACCAAATGTTCAGAAATTTTTAAATCCCATTGAAACAATTCGACAGGATTAATAATTGGGACCAAAAATTGTTTTTCTTAATATTACTTATTATTAACTTATTAATTTTAATTTAACTTATTATTTTAAATAATGAAAGTTCGTACCAATTATCATAAAGTCCGACATTTCGGCCATTTACGACTGCGTAATACGGCATTTTTCAGTAAACAGTATTTCTTAAATAAAAGCTAAATGAAATTGAAAATTTTCACTACACAAATATTTTAGAAAAATACAACTTTAATCACAATAAACTTTCGTAAATATTTTTCGTATGAAGATTGATAAGAAACAGAAATGATAACAGAAAACAAGGGAAAAAACGCCAAGCGTCCGGCAAGCAGAGATGGGTTGTGACCAAAGTTGAAAATTACGCGTAACTTAGCGTAACTTGAGGTTTTTCATGTAAATTCAGGGTTCGGAAGGTATACTACACGTAATATCAGGGTGAAATCAAATGGGACCGTCAAACGTAGCGTCGTAATGAGAATTCAAAATCTTATGTAATCAGAAAGCGCAAAACCGAAAGCAGAAATTATAAGAGTGAGAGAGGTAGGTAGATATCAGTGTCTCTCTCACTCTCATGATTTTCTGCTTTCAGTTTTGCGCTTTCTGCTCACATGGGATTTCATCGACAATCAGCCCCTGTTGAACTTCCGGTTTATTGTTCGTCTATTGTTCGAACAATTAACCGGAAGGACAGCATTTATGTGCAGGGGTGTACAATAATAAATATAACAAATCGGTAAATGATATTTATCTAATAAGAAGAAATAAATATTTTAAATATAATGTTTAAAAATGAATTAATATAAACAAAATAAATATTTATTTAGGACAAAATTTATAATGGTTTAGAATTAAAAAGAATTGCAAAAAATAATTGAAATTAAATAAAATAATTGCAAATTTTGTAAATTAATTGAAAAAAAAATGAAATCAATTAAAAATTGGGAAAAAGGAATTTAAACAATAATAAAAATGTTTTAAACATAAAGAAAATAATTTAAATTTGAGAAAAATACTTGAGAATCTCAAACGTAAATTAAAACAAAATTAAATAATGAACAATTAGAGAATATAATTGAAAATTGAAAAAGCATGATTAAAAATTCAGATAAATAAATTAAAATTAAAAAAAATAATTAAAATTTGAGAAAATAATTAAAAAAATTACATAAAATATTTTAAATAAAGGAAAGTTAAACAAAATTTGAGAAAAATACTTAAAACTTTCAGAAGTTCATTGAAATAAAAGAAAATAATTAAAAATTAGAGAAAATAAATGAAAAAAGGAAAACATAATTTAAAATTGAACAGAACAAGTTTAATTAAAGAGAAATAAGTAAAAACTTTTTGGCAATTATGAAAAAGAACGAGAAAAAGAACGAAAGTAATTGAAAATTGAAGAAAATAATATAAAAAATTATATAAATAATGGAATAATTGAAAAGTCAAATAAATAGTTAAAAATTTTTAAAATCATGAAACAAATGTAAAGAATTGAGAATTGAAGGAAATAAATTTTGGAAAATAATTGAAAAATGTTTTTAAATTTTATAATTTGCCGAAAATAATTAAAAAATGATACTTAAAAAATGTTTAAAATTTATTTTATAGAATCAGAAAAACTAAAAATTGGAGAAAAGTCTGTAAAAAGCTAAAAATAATTGTATTTTACGATAATAAAAAATAGAAAATTGAAGGAAATAAATTTTGCAAAATAATTGAAACATGTTTTTAAATTTTATAACTTGCCGAAAATAATTAAAATATGATACAATCAATGATAAGTTGTAAAAAATAAATGCCATGTAAGTGTGATAATTGGAAAAACTACAGAATTTTTTTTAAATAAAGAAAAAAATAATTAAAATTTGAAAAAACTACTTGAAGATCTTAGAAATTAATTAAAAAAAAAAAAGAAAATAACTAAAAATTGGATAAAAGAATTGAAGAAATAAGCTAAAAGTAATTGAAATTTACGATAATTAATAAAAAAATTTTAAAATTATGAAAATTATGAAAATAATTAAAAATTGAAGAAAACAATTGAAATATTAGAAGAATTTTCTTAAAATCTTAGAAAATAATTTTAGAAAATGAGAATAACTAAAAATTGGAGAAAAGACTCGAAGAATGCTAAAAATAGTAGAAATTTACGATAATTAATAAAATTTTTTGTAAATTATGAAAACAAAAAAAAAATAATTAAAAATTGAAGAAAATAATAGAAATTTGAGAAAAATACTTAAAAAATTTTAGAAATTTATTTTATAAAATGAGAAAAATTAAAAATTGGAGAAAAGTCTGGAAAAAGCTAAAAATAATTAAAATTTACAATAATTAATCAAAAAAATTTGAAATTCTGATAACAAATGAAAATAATTAGAAATTGAAGAAAATATTTAAATTTTCAGAAAAATACTTAAAAATCTTAGAAAATAATTTTAGAAAATGAGAATAATAATTAACAATCGAGAAAAATAATTGAAAAATGATAAAATTAATTAAAAATTGAAAAAATAATTGAAATATGCTGAATATAATTTAAGATTGAGTAAGAAAATTGAATTATGATGAAAATAATTTGAATATGAAAAATCGAAAACATTCAGTAGAATTTGAGAGAATTAACTGAAAAAATAATAGATTATTATGTTTAGAAAAAAATAATAATTACAAAATTACTTAAAAATTTTTAATTGAAGAGAATAATTAAAAAATCGCAGGAATAACGAAAATTGATGAAAATAATTGCAATGTCAAATAAATAACAGAAATTTTTAAAAGTAATGCCAAAATAATGAATATAATTATAAATGGATGAAAATCAAGAAAAAATGCAGAATTTATTTTTAAGCAAAAGAAAATAATTAAAAAATCGTTATATAATTGAAAATTGATGACAATAATCTAAATTTGAGATAATAACTGAAAATTTAGGAAATTAATTGCATGTGTATATATTTTAAACTTCTTCAAAAACCATAATAAATTTTTAAAGCATTTTTCGAAACTTTTTTTATACAAATGACAATTAAAAACCAGCACAACACGACACTAACGAAAAAGGTTACCTTATTCTTTCAATTCTTTCAAAATATTTCATGATAAAGAGAGTCAAAATCAATAAAATAACAGGGACTAAGACTAAATTCACTTCAGTTTTTTAAACGTGGACAGAAAAAGATGAATAAATATAAATACTAACTAACTTCAGGAGTTTACGGAGATTATTATTATTACTAGCAAAATATAACGCGCGCAGGCGCGCGATTATTTTTCCAAATATTTTAGAAATTAAAATATAATAAAAAATAAAACAAATCGATAAATAAATTTATCTAATAAGGAGGGCTGCCAGTGGACTTGCAGATTGAAACAAATGAAAAAATGGCATTTTAATTTAAAAAAGTGAATGAATTGTGAGCTTTTAAATAAAAAAAGTAATTAAATATAGTAAGATTTTAAATAAAAAAGTGAATAAGCAATACAGAGTTTGATATTACAGAAATTAAATTCAGGGGCGTCAGCAGGAAAAGCCATTCAAATTTGAAAAAAACAATTCGAAAATCGCAAAAATAATTGAAATATGTAGAAAATAATTAAATAATCACAAAAATAATTCAATTTGAAAAAAAAGTTGTAAATAACAAAACTAATTAAAAGTTAATTAAAAATAAAAAAATGATGACAAAAATTAAAATGAAATTATTGGAATTTGAAGTAAAGAATTGAAAAATTTCAAAAATAATTAAATTACAAAACAAAATTAAAGAATGACAAAAATAATTAAAATTTGAAACAAAAGTTTAAGACTCGTGTAAAAAAATTAAATTTTCGCACAATAATTGAGATATTTAAGAAATAAGTAAAATGTAAAGAAACTAATTGAATAATGACATAAATAATTATAAAAGCTGGTGTAAAAATTACACTGTTTAGACAATAGTTGCAAAGTTGAAAAAAATAATAGAATTTCCAAGAAAATAATTGAAATTTGAAAAAAATACCAAAAAAATGGATATGTGTAGAAAATAGTTAAATAATGTCAAAAATAACTGAAATTTAGAAAAAAATTAATGAAAAATGAGAAAAATATTCGAAAATTAAGTAAAAAATTTAATACATTAATTAAAAAATTAACGATATAATTAAAATGTGTAGAAACTAATTGAATAATGACATAAATAATTGAAAAATGATCTTTAAAAGTTAATAAATTTATGACAATAATAAAAAGATTGAAGAAAATAACATTTAAAGAAAATAAATTCAAAATATTAAAAATATTTGAATATTGACAAAAATAGTTGTAATTTGAAAAAAATAATTGAGAAGTGACCAAAATAATTGATAACTTTAAAAAAAATTAAATATTTGAAGAAAATACTTGAAAATTTAACAAAACAATTGAAATAAATAATTGAAAACTGGTGTAAAAATTAAAAAATTATAGACAATAATGGTAAAGTTAAAAAAAATATTATAAGTTTGAGGAAAATAATTGAAAGTTGAAGACATTAATTGAAGTTTGAAGACAATAATTGAAATTTGAAGATAATAATTCAAAAATGGCAAAAAAATTCAAATATGAAAAAAATAATTAAAGTTTGAAGGAAATAATTGAAAAGGATGTAAAAAAATTAATAAATTCGTGACAACACTAAATATAATGACGAAAATAATTGAAAAAGCTCATGACAATAAAAAAAATTGAATAAAATAATTGCAATTTGTAAGAAATAAATGGCAAAAATAACAAAAATATAAAAAAAAATAATTGGAAAATGACAAAAATAATTGATTAATGACAAAAGTAATTGGAATTTGAAGAAAATAATTAAAAAATAACGAAAGTAAATTGAATTTCTGTAGAAAATTTAAATATTCCTGAAAATAATTTGAATATTGAAGAACATAATCAATAATTTGAATAAAATAATAATTGAAATTTGTAGAAAATAATTTTAAAATTGCAAAAATAATAGAAATATGATGAAAATAATCGTAAAATGACAAAAATACTGGAATAATGACAAAAGTAATTGAAATTTGAAGAAAATTATTGAAAATTAACAAAAGTAGAATAGAAACTAGTGTTGAAAATTTAAATATTCCTGACAATAATTTAAAGATAGAAAAAAATAATTGAAATGTTGAGAAAATAATTAAAAAATGACAGAAGTAAATGAAAACTTGTGTAATAAATTTAAATATTTATGACAATAATTTAAAGACAGAAGCGAATAATTGATATTTTAAAAAATTAAATTCAGAATCGCAACCTTTCCGGAAGTTTTCAAACTTGCAGCAATAACTTGATGAAAGTTTTGGAACTTCAAAAATGGTTAAAAAAGTAACGGAATAATTTAAACTGTATTTAATTTTTTAATTTTAGTTTCTTCCAATAAAGTTTAATATAACATCATTTGAATTTTTAATAAATTAGACTATTTGACACTTTAAATTAATCTAAATCCTATCCTTTTCTAAAAAAGGCATGGAAGTAGGAGGAATCCATTTTAAGTCGAATATCGAAAATCTCGAAAAAAACTCGAAAAAACTCGAATGAAAGTTCAACCATTGGGAATAGAAAATTGTAATAGAAAGGCATTTCGAGTGCATATAAATCATAACAAGTAGATGGAGCTGTAGTCGAATAAAAGGTTTCTGCTTATGATTGGCACATTATATGACGTCATAATTCTGGGAGAATTTAAAAATATGCGATTTAATTTTCAAATTAATTAAAGTTAAAGGAATATCAATAACGTAAAGTTAATTGATTATTTTATATTTACAAAAAAATACACAGCTAAGTAATAATTTTTAAATTATTTATAAATTTTAAAAAGAAAAATTGGAGTTAATTATTTATTTTTTTACAAACAAATGTTTTAATTTTAAAATTAAATTAAAAGAAAGAAATTAAAAGAAATCAAGTTGTTAATTACTTAAAGTTAATAATTTATATTTACAAACAAATACAAAGTTAAAGTAGGTAATATAAAATTTAAATTATTTATAAATTTTAAAAAATAAAATTACAGTTAATTAGTTAGTTATTTATTATTAACAAACAAATGCAAAGTTAATAATAATTTTTAAATTAATTTTTAACTTTGAAACAGAAAATTAGAGTTAATTAATTAATTATGTCATAATTCTGGAAGATTTAAGAAACACTTGGTAAGCGATTTAGTTTTGAAATTAAATAATATAATTTTAAAAAACAATTAAAGAGTTAATTGATTACTTTTAAATACGTAAGTGATTTAGTTTTGAAATTAAATAATGTAAAATTTAAAAAGAAATAAAAGAGTTAATTAATTACTTTATTTTTACAAATACAAACTTCCCCCACAGCACCGAAAATTTCCTGAAAATTTATTAAAGATTTATTTGCAAACTTCGGAATATTTAGGTGCAAAGCTTAGCGAAAATTGTGTAAAGATTTAAATGTCCCGATTAAATAAATGTTTAGCGTAAAAGTTGACTGAACATTTAAATTTACATTTTCGTGAAATTTTCGTCGCGAAAGTTTCCTGAACATTTAAATTTACATTTTCGTGGAATGTTCGTCGTGAAAGTTGACTGAAGATTTAAATTAAATTTTCGTGAAATGTTTGTCGCAAAAGTTGATTTAACATTTGAATTAAATTTTCGTGAAATTTTCGTAGTGAAATTTGACTGAACATTTAAACTGAATATTTGTGAAATGTTTGTCGCAAAAGTGGATTGAACATTTAAGTGAATATTTGCTAAATGTTGAGCGGAAAGTTGACCAAATAAAAAAAATTATATTAAATAGAACACACAGGAAATTGTAAGTTGAAAGATTGTATTAGATTAAGGATTTGTAAAACGTTACAGAATCTTCAAAATTTTATTCAATAAATGTGTTTATATTAATTTAATTACTGTTTAATTTACTTGTTCCCCTTCTATTTAATATAATTTTTTTATTCGGTCAACTTTCCGCTCAACATTTAAGAAAAAATTTAAGAAAAAATTCCCTGTCTTTTCAAGATGTTTTTGGAAAATCCCTGATTTTTTCCTGGCTTTTCCCTGACCTGCGACCACCCTGTAATATATTTATACTTCTTAAAGCATTGGCGGATCCAGGGGGGGGGGGGGCCACGGGTGCTTGGCCCCCCCAAAAGCCTCATATTTAACAATGAGAGTGAGAGAGATAGCACTATAGTGCTATCTCTTACCCCCTCCAAAAACCTTGTCTGGATCCGCCATTGTCTTAAAGTCTAAAGCCCAAAGCACAACGAATACGGTTACGGGAGCAGGGCATGAGATAATAAAGGACAGAGACTGTTTCTGTCCTGTTCTGTCTCATGCTCTGGTCCCGTAACCGTATTTCTATCTGCTTAGGCCTTAAGATAACTTCCCGGTACTTCGTAGACTGAAACAAAGCACTAATTTTGATTAATATTATAAGCAATTGAACGCTGTATTCGAAATAATGCTTAACCATATTTTCCGTCATTACTTAAAAAAGTATACTTTGAATTTTCGCCCCATAACTACGTGACCAGAATCTTGTGCGCAACTAATAAATGTTTTTAGAAATTGCAATAATCTTTTAAATTAACAATTTCCAAACAATAAAATGTTGTTTCCAATCATTTCCAAACGATTTCCAAACGACTAAAATAACAAAATTAAAAAAATAAATAATTTCTAGCACTCATGTGAAGTTCTTCTTCTTCTTCTAAATCTGGCCTTGGTATGGCCAATTCAATTCAGTTAAACTCAATAATAATTCAATTCACTTCTTTCAATTTCAGTATATCTTTCAGATGAACGTCGTGGTATAGTTTGTAGATATTGTAGGTTATTTCACATTTAGTTTTCGGTTAGGTCAACCATTTCTATCGTGTGTCAGCGTGTAGTGTGGCACTGAAGGGGGACGGGAAGGAGGGGGCAACCAGGAGCGCAACTGCACATAAGTGCACCCCGATCACACCCCGCACCAACAACCATAATAAGTATAAATAAGTATAAATAAAACAAAATAAATATAAACTAAAATAAAAAAAAAAAACAAAAAACAAAAAAAGAAAATAGATAGAATTAGAAATTGGAATAAGGAGAACAAAACTGTTGCCTTACAAAACCATAAAAGCTCCGTAAATTGACTCATATAAGAATATATTTATTTATCTTATAATAACCATTCATAATTACATTAAATAATTTGTTTGTTTTCCTCTTTGTTGATTTGCCTAAAAATAATAAGCTTAAACAAAGTGAAGCAAGGAAAAAAAAACAAAAAAAATAAAATAAAAAGTGTAGACTAATTACTAAAAATGGAAGAACTTTATCTCATTTAACCTCAATTAGGCAATTTTAATGCATCTTAAATTACATGATCAAAGTTCTGAAAAAAATTTCCAATCTCAAGAGCCATCTCTTCATCAATATTAAAAATCAAATAATCCCAATCTAACTGCTCGATGCTCAAACCCTGAAACCTTACTCTCAAATACCCATTTAGCAGTTGTCTCTCTCTTTGGAAAAGGGGGCAGCTCACAAGCCAGTGCTCAAAACTGCTGGGAGAGAAGCCACACTCGCATGCTTGGTCCAAGGTCCAGCCCATCCTTGCAAAGTGGCTTCCGGAGCAAATGTGATTGGACCTAAGTCTAGTTATAAGACAATTAATCTTCCTCGGTAATTTCATCCCCTTAAACCATGGGCGGGGAGATTCATATGTGATAGCTCCAAAGTATCTCTGCTGCAGGCCTTGATGAGGGAAAAAAGGCCATTCCGCGCGTTCTCTTGTTTTATAATTCTTATTAACTCTAGATATAACGTTGTCATACTGCCAGTCAGCCCTCACCGAATAGTCCAATGTCATAGAGATTCTCGCTAACTCATCAGCCTGATGATTACCCTCAATACCCACATGAGAAGGGATCCAGAGAAAACAAATCTCAAATTCCCTACTCCTCAGCTCATAGATCTTTCTAGCTATTTTATGGACAGTCAAGCCAGCATTAAAATCATCAAAGCGATCCTTGATGGCCTTAAGAGCCATCAGCGAATCCGAGCAAATCAACCATTTCTTCGAATTAGACGCCCTAACATACTCAAGAGCCTTAAGAATAGCATGTAATTCTCCGAGAAGCGGAGAGTAATACCCCCTCAAACCCACTCCAAACCTGTCATTCATATCTGGACAAAAATAGGCGCATCCTGCACGAAAGGTTTCCTCACAGAAAGAGGCATCAGTAAAAATCAACCTCGCAGCTAAGGGCTTGGACAGAATCAGCTCACGGAAGGAATCCTCCGGGATTTCAGCCCTTCTTATATCAGATTCCGACTCTAGATCCATCATAGCGCCAACATCAAGCGTAATCTCCCTCCATGGGAAATCAAAAAAACCAGGACGCCAAGTCTTCGATCCACCCTCAAGAAAACTCCTCGATTCAACATAAGCAACAAGAAGGGGAAAATTCTTCAAATACTTAGGCGCAGACACAAGATTGCCGACCAGCTCCTCAAGGAGTAAAAGTTTATCAGTTGTGAAATTATTATGGCAAGCATTCATTCTAACCAAGAACCTACCAGTGATCAGTCGTCTTCTCAGTTCCAGAGTCGGCTCACGTGCCTCCGAGAGCAAAATCGCAGTTGGAGTAGTCCTCATCAGACCCAAAGCAATCCTCAGTGCCTGGTACTGGACTCTGTCCAGCTTCTTTCAGAGCGATTTGCACGCACTCTGGTAAACAGGAGCCCCCCACTCCAGTATCGCTCTGATCAGACCCCTATACACCATAATGAGAGTATCTGAGTTCGCGCCCCAGGACACCCTGGAAAGGGCTTTAAGGACATTAATTCCCGAGTTGGCTCTTGCAACAAGCATTTCAATATGCTGACTCCAGTTCAGCTTTGAATCCAGTACAATTCCAAGGTACTTAATGGAAGGGGAGCATCTTACTGTACTTCCCATAATATCAAGAGTAGCAAGATCAGGATCAAACCTTTTTTTAGAGAATACACACATTTGGCACTTGCCTGGTGCAATGATTAAACCCAAGGATTCCAACCAGGGCACCAAGTTTCCAACCGCCATTTCAATCTGGTACAAAGCATAATGTAGATAGTAGGCTTCGACATAGAGGAGGATGTCATCAGCATATTGCAGTAAATGAACACCCTCCGGCAAAAAGCCGACAATTTCTCTCAATGTTAGATTGAACAGAAGTGGAGACAAACCCCCCCCCTGCGGTACCCCTACCCCACAAATCCTTGGAGAACTTGAATTCTCGCTAAAATTCAAGTTCCTACGAGTAATCAGGAAGTTAACGAAATTGTATATTCTCTCAGGGACTCCGATATGCTCCATATTTTCTAGGATTTTAACGGGAAGCAAAGCATTAAAAGCTCCTTTGAGATCCAACGCTAAAGCAACCGTAGATTTACCCCTTCCAAAGCCCTTCAAAACATCAATTACAAAGCATGACCCGGAATCCATGGTAGATTTAGTTTTTCTAAATCCCGACTGCTGAATGGGAATTAAATCCCCCGATTCCACAAAGTGCTCCAGTCTCCTCTGAACCATCTTCTCAAAGAGTTTACCTGTCGCAGAGGTTAGCGAGATAGGTCTCAATCCTTTCCCATTAGGTTTCGGAATAAATTTGACCAGAGTATTTGCCAAGACTCCGGATATTGAGAAGATTGGAAGCAGGAGTTCATTATCTTAAGCAATCTTAACTTTGCACCAGAAGAAAATTTATGAATCACTTTATACGAAATCAAGTCCATCCCAGGGGATGATCCTTTTTTGCACGAGTTTAATGCCAGGTAAAACTCTTTCTCGGTAAAAGGGGAATTATACGGACATTGCTCACCAGGATTGAGCTTAAGTTGGACATTAACAGGAGGAATTGCGTCATTAACCAATTCGTCCTGAAGCGCAAGAAATTCCGGAGATGTAATGTCGTTTGTGATATTCGTGGAAATAGGTTTTGCTCCCGAAAACGCTCTAATCAACGCCCCAAATCTTTTTTATCCCCATCTCCGGAGAAATAGATGCACACATAGTACGAAAAGAAATCTTTTTCTGTTCATCAAGAATCCCATGAAGCCGTTTCTCAGCCTCGCATAAATTGTTTAGATTATCACCGGAAGTGACTCGACGATACTCCCCTCTAACCCTTCTAAAACTCCTGAGGGCCGTCTCACACTCCTCTGACCACCAAGAAGGCTTCACTTTAGAAAGAGTTGATTTATTTCTAGGGACATATGCCCCGGAAGCCAACAAAGAATCAAAGATTATCTTCATAAAACCATCATAACTCGAGGTGGGAGATCTCTCACTATTTTCCAAAGCAATAGCTCCCTCGTGCAGCTCAACCCTAATCAAATTATCGAATTTAATCCAGTCCACAGGACTCACCCTAAGCCTAAAAGAACTATCACATACCTTCTTCAAATTAATAACTATCGAGACAAATACTGGGTAATGGTCACTCCTATAAGTAGTTTCCAAGGTTTCAGATGTCACCAGATCAGTCAATGAGTCAGACACCAAAATTAGGTCCAGCATACTACCTTCAGGGACGGGAAGAGTCAGATCTCGAACAGGTTTCTTATATGTTGGTTTCCCGTCATTTACAATCATCAAATTATGATCTTCCAGAATGGCCAGGATTTGTCTTCCCATACCATTAACTTTATAGGGGGGGGGGGGGGGGAAAGATGATAAATGCGCATTACAGTCCCCCATCAACATAACCTGGGCACGAGCAGGCAGCTGAGCAAATATCTCATTCCAAATCTCATCTTTCAAATTTGACTTAGGTGGAATATAGGCAGAAAGAATCACCAACTTGCCCTGAGGAGAATCCAGATTCACCGCAACCAAATCCATGGACTCGCTCCAGGTATTTATCAAAGTCAGGTGCTCAACAACATAGTCCCTATTAATGAGAATCAATGTACCCCCACTAATTCTGCCCCCAGCCCTATCAGCCCTAAACGTATTAAAACCTGGTATCTCCCAGCGAGGAAAACTGTCACCAAGCCAAGTCTCTGAAATGCTAAGAAAATCCAACTCCAAGTCCCTGAGCAAGGTTTGAACAGCAACTCTCTTTTTGTGATCAGCAACACTATGAGCGTTCCATG
Organism: Ganaspis brasiliensis; assembly: GCA_037103525.1. NCBI lineage: Eukaryota > Metazoa > Arthropoda > Insecta > Hymenoptera > Figitidae > Ganaspis > Ganaspis brasiliensis. Next base: position 1,834,824 of record JAZKLR010000003.1, on the reverse strand, counting down.
TAGCCCCCCTGAATAATTTCGCCATCCCAACCAATCCAATCCCAGATTGCAAACAATCAGATTAACAAGAATAATAAAATAAAAACAAATATGTATATCTATAAAATATAATTAAAAATAATAAAGCACGAAACTCCAAATCTACATGAACCGGAACTACCAAAACCCAATCTCTTCAAACATCGTACCTATAGCTCCTCGTTGGAGTCAAAGCTCCCTTCACCCTTATGCGCAGGATGTTCACCTGATTTAGAAGGGGGGGGGGGAGCACCGTCATCAGGAGGAGCAGTCTCATTACGGACTTCGAAATCTTTATTCAATCCATCAGGTTGAGAGACATGGTCAGCCCGAGGAGCAGACCCTTTATTTATCTGATTGGAATCAGAATTCCCCTCCTGAGGAGCATTTGAACCCGAAGGTGGACAGTCAGGATGATCAGCCTTATCCTGCATGACAGCAACCTCAGAACCAGAATTGCGCCTAACTGACAGCTTAACCATTTCCAATCCCCTATTTTTGAGATTTTCCTGAGCCGCCTCCTTCGAAATGTTATTTATTTATCTCTCCTTCATAAGTTCAAATTCGTATTTAAATACTGGACACTCTCTAGACGAAGCCAGGTGTGCTCCTGCACAATTGACACAGAATCTGTTAGTAATCAAATTGGAACAGAAATTAGTGGCATGTTTATTCCCACAAAACTCACAAGATGGCTTGGTGGAACGACATTGAGAAATAACATGACCAAAGCGCTGGCATTTAAAGCACCGCTTAGGAATAGGAATAGATGGGATAACCAGCCTCTTGACTCCCCAAAAATGCAGAGCATTTGGAACACAATTCGAGTCAAAGACAATGTCGGCCATGTCCTGCGAGGCCCCACTACCATTGAACCTTCTAGCAACCTGAACAACTCCCTCTCTCTCACTATCATCCATAGATTCAACCAAATCAGCAACTGAGTGTTTGCTGTCAACTCGAATGAACCCCTTCTTTTGGAGCATAGACGGAGGAATGAAAACCTTAAGACTCACCGACCTTAATTCATTGGAATCCAGAAGAAGATCCGTATCCGAGCGTTCATCGAAAAAGATCTTCGCCTGATTTGCTCCACTTATGTGGATCCTACGAAATCCCTTTATGATGCCATGAATCATTTTGCCAATATCAAATGGATCAACAATACCCAACCTTCTAGCAGGATTCGTGCTTTCCATAAGCACCAAAAAAGGACCTTCAGAATTAGGACTATACCTATCAGTAGGGGGGGGGGGGGGGAGGGGGAGACCCATTTATAGCACGGTTGCAGAATGTCAACAGAAGCAACAGAAGTAGTAACTCCATGATTGTGATCCTGATCCTGATCTGACCTTGAACCATCATTCATATCCTCATCAGCTTCATCAAATCGATCATCAGATTCCTGAAATTCCACTTCATCATGTGCATTAGTCATAATCTTTGAGCCAGTCGTCTGATTCAGATTCTCCAGACCAGTAACATTGCACCGATGCTTCCTCTTAGGAGAAGAGGTCGAAAGCGAAGATGTGCTAGAGTTGGGGGTCGAACTACCTCAGCTTCTCTTCCCATTATCATCACAATCCCGTTCAGCACTTGACTCACGTGAGGTGCTCCTTCCTCTGTTTCTCTTTACAACAATGTTTTTAATTTTTAAGAGAGACCCCGGAGAGTGTTGTTGTTGCTGATGCATGTCGTTCAATCTGGGTCTACAAAAAATAAATAGTAAGAAAAGGCCCAGACCAAGTAAAACAGAGCAAAATCAAAAAAGAAAACAAAAGGCTATATTAACTATACTTATTCTAATTTCAACTTAAATTAACTCAACTTAGCATGATTTGTTTTAGTCCCAATTACATTTAATAACAACCAATTTACTTCATCATATTTAGCTTAATTTAAATGCGCTCAATTCAGTATGTTTAAATTATTTAGTTTGATATTCAGTTAGCTAAATCCTCCTTAATTAATTAATTCCCAATAAAAATCTATTTAAACCAATCAACCTATTTCAAAACAAGTCTCTAAAATACAAGATTAAATATTAATACAAATCAGGACAAAATATTATCCAAATTTAACTGTATAGCATTCTACAATCAAAATCAAAACAAAATAAAGCTTACACAGCACCTGGTATGTCGGCGAGAGAAAGCAAGACAGAGCAACTCAAGTGCACTTAGCTAAAAGGAAAGAAAGCCAAGCAGAAATAGTCACACAGATGAGTCATAACTCCTGAATCATGAAATCTTTCATGACCTTATAAAGTACACACTTACTTGGAAAATAAAATTGTTGGAACTCAATTTTATGGCTCAATTTATTTATTTAAGAGCATTGAGTTTATTTATTTATTACTTAAGTTCCAGCTTTCAACTTTAAGTCCCTTCCTTATAGGTACTCCAAAAGCTCACATCAGTTGTAGATCAAGTGCAGACAATCCAGGCAAATTGAGAAAAACAGAAGCGAATTTTTCACTAAATGCAGTTTAGGCGGATCAAAATGCTCCGTGCATTTGCTTATCTCAACACAAACTTCAAAAGTTCGTTGAACACAGCTCACTAACATCCAAATCACTTTAATATTTAAGAGTACTAAAAACCCACACTGAGAAAATGAGACATGACTGAGTACTGTCCGGACAGGAGTGGTTCCTGTCCAAATAAAAAATTTTTATTAGACAGCACTCATTGCTTTCTGGACATGAACCATTCCTGTCTGGAAAGGACTCAGTAATGTCTTGGACATTAATGAAATAGACAGTAGTGAACCCTGTCTAGACAGGAATGGTTAATATCTAGACCTGAATGATAACTCTCCGGTGGTGAATTTAAAAGAAGGTTATAAAATGTAATAGACGTCATTCAAAAAAATGTACATTTGGACAAAACAACACTGAGAGACTGAAGATTTGAATATTTATAAAACTTGTTGAAATTTTATTATGTTAGGTTAGAGGTTAGGGAAAAACGTACTTTTTCTTAATATTTCAAATGGGTCAATCCACTGACTTTTGTCTGTAAGCTGTTGCGGCAATATTTTTAATAATTCTAATTTTAAAATATGTGAAACGCCAACATTTTCTGAATTCAGTAAGCATATTAAAATGGTATAAATTTTCTTTTTTTTCGTGTTATTATTCAAAAAATGAAGGTTCACAAGCTTATTTGTAACCTTAAAACTGATGCTTTTTTTAAAAATGTTCTAATTCTTAGAGTAATTAATATAATATTTATCAGAACTTATTAGAAATATAAATTATTTAATTCTGAATACAGAAAAGATGGGTTTATTATAAAATTTTATTATTTTAAAGTGATACTCTGATTTAAAATATTTATACTTGTATAAAGTTTCACTATTTTTCGAAGCTTATTACTTTTTTATGGAACCTCCTACAAATTTGAGGTTCAGAATATAATTTAATATTAATATAATCTACTTGCCTATAAAGTTTGACGAACGTGTATTGCCTCGTTTAGGAAATATTAAAAATTTTTAATTTCTTACTCAAAAAGGTTAATTTTTATATTTTAAGTAAACACAGCAATTTCACATTGTTCCATTTAAATTAAATTAGTATACAAAAGGAGCGTTCGCCTGTTAAATATTATATTAATTACTCTAAGAATTAGAACATTTTTAAAAAAAGCATCAGTTTTAAGGTTACAAATATGCTTGTGAACCTTCATTTTTTGATTAATAATAACACGAAAAGAAAGAAAATTTATACCATTTTAATATGCTTACTGAATTCAGAAAATGTTGGCGTTTCACATATTTTAAAATTAGAATTATTAAAAATATTGCCGCAACAGCTTACAGACAAAAGTCAGTGGACTGACCCATTTGAAATATTAAGAAAAAGTACGTTTTTCCTTAACCTCTAACCTAACATAATAGAATTTCAACAAGTTTTATAAATATTCAAATCTTCAGTCTCTCAGTGTTGTTTTGTCCAAATGTACATTTTTTTGAATGACGTCTATTACATTTTATAACCTTCTTTTAAATTCACCACCGGAGAGTTATCATTCAGGTCTAGACATTAACCATTCCTGTCTAGACAGGGTTCACTACTGTCTATTTCATTAATGTCCAAGACATTACTGAGTCCTTTCCAGACAGGAATGGTTCATGTCCAGAAAGCAATGAGTGCTGTCTAATTAAAATTTTTTATTTGGACAGGAACCACTCCTGTCCGGACAGTACTCAGTCATGTCTCATTTTCTCAGTGCATGGCGAAAAGAAAAATTTCGCCGGTATAAAGAGGACGTGCAAACACGTCCTATTCGCATCAAGTCACAAACGATACTCCATGTGAAGTTGGTACTGTAGTTTTTAAAATCACTATACTTTGTTAAGTTTGGATTTCCAATCAATAAAATTTAGTTTCCAATTATTTCAAAATAATTTTCAAATGATTCAAAAAAAAAAGAAAAAAAATATTGTAATTTTTAAGGCACGGTCACAGCTCCCGGCTACACGTATAACTACACGTATCACTCTCATACGTTGCCATGGTAACCTGCAGGTAGCCGGGAACTGTGACCGTACCTTTATGGTGTAGTGCTAACTTTACGGAGGTAAACTTTTTAAGGTGATGTCAGATGCACAGGATTAGAGGATTAGTGGAATAGAATAGACGAATCAGATAGTTGCACATTGAAAAGCATTTTCTGATTGATTTACTCTTTTCCCTTGATTCGCTAATCCTTCAAACGTGACTTTAACCCTGCTAGACCTTTTCATTTAACTTTTCTGTCTTTTTCTAATGCATGTACCATTGCATAAGCTGGAGAAAGACAAGAACTAAAATGAAAAGGTCTATAGTATTATTAACACTTCATGACAATGGACAATTTATAAATTTGCCTATCATAATATTAAGAATATAACAAAATTTGTAAGCATTTATCCAATGAGATTTTAAATTAATAAAAATAGAAATAGGATTTTGCACCCAGGCCGTCTGAGGCGCTAGTTATTATTAAAATTCATTTGAATGTGTAATATATAAATTATTTTTAGTCATGATCATAATATCTCGTCATTCGTCATGTGCATATTTTGTCTGTAAACTAAAACAATTTAAAAATTTTTTGATAGAGAGAATCAAAATTAATGAAAAAAAGTCAGACTAACTTCACTTTGAATAAACCGTGGACAGAAAAAGATGAATAAATATAAAAACTAACCAATTATTATTATTTAATTTAATTTATTAATTTATTTTTAACGCTAGTTTGATGTATTGTTTAAAAATATCATTTATGCACAATAAATTTACATTAATTTTGCTTCCTCATAGAGGAAGCTTTGTAATCGTTAAGATTTTCGATTTTCCATAATTAGTCTAAATCAACTCATTTTCATCTAAAAAGTGTAAATTTCCATTCTGAAGCAAATGTCCAGATGTCATAATTTTTTAATTTTTTTTGCAAAAAAATTTCTTCATTTTTAGCTATATTTTAAGGCAGCGTTTTTAGAAAAATTTAATTCTCAAAATTTTGAAAATGGCGGATGTTCAAAAATGGTTCAAAAAATACGTTGCAATATTTGCAGCGTTTTATCACATAAATATTCAAGGAAACTCAATAGATATTTTTATTTAGGGGGTTTTTGAGGTCGCTAATGAAGATTACGATGTCAAAAATTAATTTTTCAAAATTTTGAAACCAATATGGCGGACTCAAAATTTTGAAATTCCACATTTTCCAAGAAACCGCTTTGAAACACTGTTATCGGGCTTTTCAAGGTCACTATTAACAAATTTCATGTCAAAAATTTATTTTTCAAAAAAAACCTTATCCAATTGGGCGGATTCAACAAATTTTTTTTTCTTTTTTTTTTTAATATAATTCTCACATTTTTACAATTTAATTAATCAGTTTTTGATCATCCATAATAAGCAAAACGGCTCTCTAAATCTGAATTAGTGAGAAATCGGTTACTATTAAAAAGTGAAAAATTGCAATATTTTTTAGTAGAAAATTACTAATTATTAGTAAAAAACTACTAATTTGACAGTTGAATAACTACTAATTAAGAAAGTGAACTTTTACATTTTTAATTAGTAGATATTTCACTTTTAAATTAGTAGTTTTCTACTAAAAACTAGTGAAAATTTTTACTATTTAATAGCAATCGATTTCTCGCTAATTTATTAGTAGAAAATCACTAATTCAGATTTAGAGAGAAGTTTTGCTTATTATGGATGATCAAAAACTGAATAATTAAAAATAATGTAAAAATCTAAGAATTATATTAAAAAAAAAAAATAAAATTTGTTGAATCCGCTATATTGGATTTGGTTTTTTGAAAAATAGATTTTTGACATGAAGTTTGTTAATAGTGACCCCGAAAAGCTCGATAACGGTGGTTCAAGGCGATTTCTTAAAAAATGTAGAAATTTAAAATAATAAATTAAATCATTAAAATTTAAGTATAAACATAACCATTTTTATAAGATTAAAAATTTCCAATCAAATAGACCAAGCTTTTTTAATATAATTTTAAATTTTAAAGACAAAAATTCTTTTTTTTAAAAAATTATTTTACATTTTTATTTTACAAATACACATTTATAATTATTTTTTACAGTTCAGGGATCACAGTACCTATTGCTACTGAAAAAGGTGAATAGGTGCGAATTTTTTCAAAAATAGGGGACAAAAAGGGGACAAAAAATTTGCTTCAACTTATGTACTTGAAGATTTTATAGGACTTTTTTGTTCACAAATTTTAAATAAGGAAACATTATACAGGGCTGCCAGCGGACTTGTAGATTGAAAATAGTACAAAAAAGTGACTTTTTATTTTAAAAAGGTGAATAAATAGGTAGTTTTAAAGTGAGAAAAGTGAATAAACAATAATTTGCAATAATAAAAAAAATATTACTGATATTAATTTGGGGCCCGCCAGCAGGCAAATAATTAATCAATATCCCCAATATCAAATTTGAAAAAAAAATTTGTTAAATGAGAAAACTAATTGGAAAATGAATTAAAAATCAAGAAATGAAGACAAAAAATTTTAATTTAAAACAAAATAATTGAAATTTAAAGAAAATAATTGAAAAATGTAAAGAATACTTGTAATTACAAGAAAATAATTGAAGCATGATAAAAATAAGTAAAATTTGACGAAAAATAATGATTCACATTTAAAAGAAAATAAAAAAAATTTACATATGTAGAAAATATGTAGAAAACAGTTGAAAAATTACCATAAAAAACTGAAATTTGGAAAAAAAATTAATGAGAAATATAACTCAAAAAACGAAGTAAAAAGTAAAAAATGTATTACTTTAATTGAAAAATTAAGGACATAATTGAAACGTGAAGAAACTAATTGAATAATGTCATAAATAATTAAAAGCAAGTGTAAAAATTAAAAATTTATAGACAACAATAATAAAAAGATTGAAGAAAATGACATTTAAAGAAAATAATTCCAAAATGTCAAAAATATTTGAATAATAACAAAAATAATAGTTGTTTGAAAAAAATAATTGAGAAATGACAAAAATACTTGATAACTGATGTAAGTAATTGATAATTTATAGATAATAATCATTGAAAAATTGAAAAAAGTATTAGAAGATTGAGGAAAATAATTCAAAGTTGAAGATATTAATTGACGTTTGAAGAAAATAATTGAAATTTGAAGAGAATAATTCAAAAATGCCAAAAAAATTAAATATGAGAAAAGGAATTGAAATTGGTAGAAAATAATTGGAAAAAGTGTAAAAAATTATAAATTTGAAGACAATACTTGAAAAATTGACGAAAAAATTGAAAAATTAAGAAACTAGTTGAATAATGAGGTAAATAATTGAAAGCTGGTTTAAAAATTAAAAATTTATAGACAATAATTGAACCTTTGAAAAAAATATTGGAAGTTTAAGGAAAATAATTGAAAGTTTTAGAAATTAATTGAAGTCTAAAGGAAAAAATTGAAATTTGAAGACAATAATTGCAAAATGTCATAAAATTTAAATATAAGGAAAGTAATTGAAATTTGTAGAAATAATTGAAAAAAAAATTTAAAAAGTTGTAAAAAATTAATAAATTTATGAGAATAATAAAAAGGATTAAGAAAATGATTGAAATTTGAAGAAATTTATTGAAAACTGGTGTAAAATTTTTTTAATTTCTTGACAATAAACAAAATTGAATAAAATAATTGAAATTTGATAAAAATAATTTTAAAATGCCAAAAATAATAAAAATATGAAGAAAATAATTGGAAAATGACAGAAATAATTGAATAATGACAAAAGTAATTGAAATTTGAAGAAAATAATTTAAAAAATAACAAAACTAAATTGAAATTTGTGTAGAAAATTTAAATACTTCTGACAATAAAATAAGGATTAAAAACATAATTGAAATTTTAAGAAAATACTTGAAATATTACAAAAATAAATGAAAATTTGTGTAATAAATTAAAAAATTTATGGCAATAATTTAAAGTTTAAAGAAAATAATTTAAATTAGAAGAAAGTAATTGAAGTTTAAAAAAAAAATTGTAATTTAATAGACTAATTAAAAAAAAGTCAAAATTTAAATATGAAGAAAGTAATTAAAGTTTCTAGAAAATAATTGAAACGTGTAGAAAATAATTGAAAAAGTTGTAAAAAATTAATAAATTCATGACAATAATAAAAAGAATGAAGACAATTTTTAAAATTTAAAGAAAATAAATTAAAATTGGTGTAAAATTTAAAAATTCATGACAAAAAAAATTGAATATAATAATTGAAATTTGTAGAAAATAATTCTAATATGCCAAAAATAATAGAAATATGAAGAAAATAATTTGAAAATGACGAAAATACTAAGAAATATGACAAAAGTAATTGAAATTTTTAAGCAAATAATTAAAAAATGACGAAAGTAAATTGAAAATTGTGTAGAAAATTTGAATATTCTTGGCAATAATTTATAGATTTTAGAATATAATTGAAATTTTAAGAAAATAATATAAAAATGACAAAAATAAATGAAAACTTGTGTAATAAATTTAAATATTCTTGACAATAAGTTAAAGACAGAAGAAAATAATTGGTATACGAAAAAATGAAGTTCAAAATCTTAGAATTATTTGAAAATTGACAAAAGGACTTTAAAAATGAATAAAAATGAAAAAGATAATTGAAAAGAGATGTAAAAATTAAATATTTGTAGACTGTAATAAAAAAATTGATGATGTAATGTAATTTTTTTGAAAACTGAATTTTTTACACGAGAAGGTATATCCAAATTTTTTAAAAATTAATTTTTGACTTCGGAATCTTTATTTGCGACCTCAAAAATCTCCAAATAAGACTTGTTGAATTTCCTTGAATATTTATGTGATAAAAGATTGCACATATTGCAATGTATTATTTCTACATATTTTTTATAACACCCGACATTTTGAAAATTTAATTTCTTTAAACATTATATCTTAAAATATGGCTAAAAATGAAGAAATTTATGACCTAAAATATTTTTAGCTTATGAATTAAAAAAGTTGGAAATTTATTTTTAAAAGTTTATTTTTCCCCATGTATTTTTAATGGGGATTTTCTATTGACTGATGCAGATTAATGTAAATTAATTGGGCTGGGTTTTTATAAAATTTTTTTCTTTATATTGAACTGCTAAAATTTTTGGCTAGAACCATAAACTTTAATACTGAAAATTAGAAAAAGGGGAAATAGGGGACAATTCTTTAAAATAGGGGAAATAGGTGCAAAATTTTAAAATAGGGGAAAAAAGGTGAATAGGGGACAACCTGTGATCCCTGACAGTTACTTAGCAATAATGATATTTAGATAGAACATTTATATAACAAGAATAAATATTTATTTGACACTGAGACGAATATTTATCTTTTCGATGAGTGTTGAAACAATTTTTTATTCTGGAAATTTTCAACATGTTTGAACTAATACATACATTTAATTTCAATTAATAAACTAACATAATTAATTGATTATACATTCACATTATTTTCTAAAACAAACCTTTTATCTAAACCACATATAAGTATATATGTTAAATGTGACCTTAAAGAAATCTAATTAAACAGTAGAATATACACTTGTCCAAAATGTGGCTAAAGTGTCGCAAGTGTCTCTAACATTTGTATAAACAATTAAATATTCTGTGATATTAGTAGAAAATTTTGTTTATTTTTTCTACTTTTTTGAAAGAGTCTAAATTTAAAAAAAATTTTTTTTTTACTGAAATTGCGATTAAAAATGAAATAATAACAATTGCCATTAATTTATTTTTATGTATCAATATAAAAAAAAAATTAATTAATTAATAAATCTAAAAAAAATATATGAAGAAATTGAAACTAACTTCGTCTACTTTATTAAAATTCCAGCTTTAATTTGAGCTAAGAAAACCTAAAAAATATAAAGTGGTTCTCGAGCTTTGGCTATAACAATTTATTTTGAAAAATAGTCTAAAATTGTATTTATTTCTAAGGGTGAAGTCAGTTTCAGAGGATTAGGTGATTAGGGGAATAGAATAGACAAATCAGAAAATGCTTTCCAATGTAGCCAGTCATTTGATTGGTCTATTCTATTGCCCTGATCCTATAATCCTCCGCATTTGACTTCACCCTAACTTATTAACTAATATAATCATTTTGAAATTTCTAAAAAAAATTTACTAATAGGTTTTTTAAATCAGAATTTAATAAGGTTTCCAAATTTTCAAGCTTCAACTCTATATCTTATTTTTCGACCAAGTTATCGTGATTTTAATTGAATTGACTTTTTTTTATCGACTTTGGTCGGGAGTTTCCGACCATTTCCGACGGTAATGTAGGTTTATCGATAATCGTAAGCAATGCGTTGTAAAGGTACCGCCCCATATCGACGTAAAAGCGTCGAAGAAAAAGGAAAACCATGTGAGCAAGAGAGAACCTGCTATCTGTTCGTCTCTTTCTATCGCATAGTTTACGCTTTCTGCCGACGCCTTCACGCCGACATAGAACGGCACTATAATGGTGATAAAAATCAATAATATGTAACGCATTTGCCTTAGAATCGTAAAATAATAATTAATAATGTTAGGGTGAAGTCACATGCGTTGGGAGGTTCAGGGAAATAGAATAGGCCAATTAGAAAACACTTTCCAATGTGACCAATTATCTTATTAGTCTATTGCATTCCCCTGATCCCCTAATCCTCCGCATGTGACTTTTGAAAAAATTAAATCTGCATTAATTGCTCAATAAATTAAATTGTTTTACTTTGTCATTGATTTATTCATTATACATTTGCAGGGTCGTCAGAAAAGAATGATCTTATCTATTATATACACAAATAATAGTATTAGTATTTGTTATTTTATACTAAAATATATAGATTGCATTTGGTTTTGCAGACCTACTGACATAAATAAGAAGTCTCAAATATAGAGTGTAAGGCAAAATAGATTTGACGAATAATAATTTCAATTTATTTGCAGTAAAAGCGCCCAAACATCTGTTCAATACATGTTCCTGAAATAAAATTAAAATTTTTATTTATTTTTAATTCAGTTATTTGGTTATATATAAGAAGAAAAACAAGTATTTACCTAATGCTTCTTCTATAAGCCTATAAACGTGTCGTGGGTTATGAGTACATTGATATTGAATCGATCCAGGCAAAATAATTCCATTAATATTTATCATTTGATGTGATGTTGCAACGCATTTGTCTAAAATAAAATTTTCTAATTAATACACAATGCTCTCAAAAGTCAGAATTTTGTGAAACGGAATTTAAAGCCTATTTAACTCCATCACGTCAAAGATATTATGCACCTAGATGCGGCATTGACACTAGCGACAACTACATTTACATTACGCAACTACAAAAAAATCTCGTTGTCTAGAAAGAGATACCGATATATCCATCTCTTTCTAATCAATAAGATTTTTGGAGTTGCGTAATGTACACATAATTACGCAAATAGAAAAATTTTATTGTCTAGAAAGAGATAACGATATACCCATCTCTTTCTAGCCAACAAGATTTTTGTAGTTGCGTAATGTAATGTAGTTGTCGCTAGTGTCAATGCCGCATCTAGGTTTTTAAAATAACCTTCCTGTTAACTATTATACAAATGTTAATTTGCTGTAATATTCAAGTTCCAGTAAAAATTATTAGGTTATGTTTACGTAATTTACAATAGCAAGGGTGAAATCACACGGATGCGTCAAACGTTACGTCGCAATGAGAAAGAGAAAGACGTAAATATATGTTTCTCTCTCTCTCTCTCTCTCTCTCTCTCTCTCTCTCTCTCTCTCTCTCATTACAACACAACGTTGACGCATTCATGTGATTTCACCCTAAGTTCGCTGGAAACGTGTCAGGAAAATGTTCTAAAATATTGAAATAATAATTTAAAAGAAATTTGCTTGGAAACCTAACCTAAAAATAAACAAATAAAATTTTTTAAATAAACTTATTTTTTTTATTTTTTTGTTGTTGATTTTTAATTTTTTGTCACCGCCATTTTGAATTTTTAAAAACTAACTCAAGATTTGTTATCAGGTACCCCAAAAACACTCGAGTAACGAGTTTCGCGAGAACTTGTTAGTTTTTAAATTTTTGATGCGCCATGTTGGATCCGCCATTTTGGATTTTCGAAATTTGATACCAGATACGTGTTCAACGACTCCAGAAACATATCGTAAGCAAGGTCTGACCTCAAGCTCAGAATATCAATTTTTTTTAGTTATATCGAAATATTATTATTTAAAAAAAAATAAAAATGAAAGGTTTTCTTGATAAAATTAATTATAGAGGATGTGAGTAAAAGTTTATATTTTTCATTAAAAGTAACTCGCTTTTATTTTTTACAGTTTATTATTTTTTTTTAGTTGAACATTTTTTAAAACTAATTATTAAATTATTAAAACTAATTATTTTAGCATAATTATCAAAAATGTAACTTACTTCCTGCGATAGCTAAACTTGAGTAACTTACAGAAGACTCTGCTCCGCCATTGTAAGTTGTATGGGCAGAAACAAATTGATAATCAAAAAAATTGAATGTAATGAATAAAATAATATAAACGTAAATTCGAATTAAATACATTGTTCTTTACTGGTTTTAGAATGTGATTAAACTAATTTTTTTTTCGTTCGAGTTGGTTTCTCACCAATAACTTCTCTGAGGTCAACAACTGTTACAATAAATTAATCAGCTTATCATTGTTTATATATATACATATATATGTATACATATATTTACAAAAGTAGTAAAATTTTGGGAGAAATATCGAGAAGGGATAAAAATAAATATATAGTGACCCAAATTTAAATGTCGAACTGATAAAATGTTATAAATTTCAAGGACCCAAAAAACTAGAAATTATTGCAAATTAATAGAAATGGACTCTAAATTATATTAAGTCAAAAAATAACTAATAAATGTAAATAATTTATAAAATGTGAATTTCTAGAAAATTTGAAAATAACTAGACATTTAAGAAAATGACTATAAATTTTTAAAGATAAATAGAATTAATAAAAATTTAGGAAAAATTGCTGGTAAGGCAATAAATACCTAGAAATATAAATAAGTTACTAGAAACTAAGAAAACTAGAAGACGTTAAAAAATTTTAGAAAGAGAAAATATGTTTAAAGAAATATAACTGGGTATTAAAGAAAAATTACCACAAAGTAAAATATACTCAATTGAGAAATTCAAGAAAAAAATATTTTTAAATTATAGAGGAAGCAATAAATAAATAATATAAAAGTTGATAGGAGAAGATATTAAAAAAAAAGAATTTTAAATGCAAAAAAAATTAAGAAACATGATTTTTTTTAGGAATTTTTGATTAATTATAAACTTTATATAGGTTAATCGATTCATTTTGAGAGAAGGGATATGATTTTTGTATTTATTAGGCTATATTTTTAGAATGGAAAAAATTCTTAACAAAAAATGATTTTTCTCGATGAAAAAAGATACTGAAAAAAATTTGATTAGGTATTTTTAAAAATCCCTGTGTCAAAATTTAGATATTTATGAGCTTAATAAGCGATCCAAATTTTATTGAAATCCGTTGAAGCGTTCTTGAGTTATCGTGACGGAAAAAAATTTATACACACACATACATCTGGACATTTGCTTAAAAATGAAAATTTAGTCTTTTTAGCTGATTTTTTTCTAGTTTGATGAATTTTAATGTACAACAAGAATAAGAAAAACTTCTAGAGAATGAAAAAAAGTCAATTCATGGTTATTATAAATTAAAATATCTGGATTTGTAAATAAAAAATAAGAAATATGATCAAATCTTAAATCGTTCTAAAATTTGGAGTTACAAATTAAGAGATGGTCAAAATCTCTTGCATAATGAAAAAACTAAAATAAAATTTTTAAGAAAATATTAAAAATTACTAGAAATTAATAAATATTTGGAAATTTGAGAAAAATAACTAAAAACAGGAAAAATATTAGTAGAATTTATAGTAACTAGAAGTTTTATAAAATCATTTGATAATTAAGAAATACTCCGAAACATTTCGAAATTGGTTTTTGAGAAGCATTTTATTTTTGAAGTTGTGTACAGTGGGTCAATTTGCCCCGAGGTTCGATAGCTCAGGAATAAAAATACGCAATTAATCAGGTAAAAATTTTATTGTTAAAATTAATATTGCACACAAATTTTATAATAAAAGTAACATTTTTCTATTTTCTGATTTATAAAAAAGTATCCTTTCTTCAGAACTGTATCATATTTTCAAAATAAATGTTTTCTGAAGATATCGAAGTTTTGCAAACTGTCAGCTTCCATAGGCTTGATTTATAATAAAGTACATCGTGGTACAATAAAGTGAAATCATTTTATTTTATTGACAGTAGTAACGGCCTAACATTCTTCTAATGCAATTGTCTGAAAAAAGTAAAAATTATTTTTATTAATTTTGGTTCATATTTTTTATTATGTTACAAGTAAAACAGATATTTACTTTCCGCTTGTCTGGCGCTATAATAAGGTTTTATTTGTTGGCTTTGAGAACAGTAGAAGGTATATGACGTTCCAGAAATGCAGTTTTCTAAAATAAAAATTTTATGTAAAATGTATAAAAACTTTAGTGGTCGAATTATATTAATTCCTAGACAAAGCTAAGTAATGAAAATAATTAATTAAATCCAATTTTGTTAAAAAAATTAATTAAAAATTAAATTAAGCTTTGGGAAAATATGTACTATATTTACTACATCAATATCAGTCAATTAATTTTTAATAGTAAAATATTTTTTATAAAATAATCATTACTTAAAAATAACAATTTGAGAAGTTATCTTAAAAAAATCAAAATGATTTTTTTTAAAGTTACGAATTTCCATGATTTTTTTTAAATTTTTGATAAAATGTATACTTTATATATAAATTGAATTGATTCATTTGTTCATGTAAAATATTTCTTCTAAAGCAATTATGGTTAAAAAATAAACATTAGAGAAGTTATAGAGAAAAAAAATTAAATAAAATTAAATAAAATTTGGATGTCTAAATTATTTGTATAATAATTTACGATTTTTCTGTTTTTTTTTTGACATTTAAATTTTATTTTCCTTTCATAACTTCTCTGATTTTTATTTTTTAACCTTAGTTTCCTTGGAGAAAATATTCTAGATTAAAAAACGATCTAACTGATCTACATAAAAAATATATTTCCCCCGAAATTGACAGAATTAATGGCTATTTTTTATTTTTAACAAAATAGATTTTTTTTTTTTTCTAGAAAAGTTAATTTGAAAGTATAAGGTGAAAAAATATTTCATATACAAATAAAAGAAAGATAACTTACTCTTTGCATCCGACAATTGTAAATAACCTTGAGAATCGTTAACACCAAAATTATTGGATGTTACACTAGCAGAGGCATACATGAATAGACTGCATGTAATAAATAAAATTATAAAAATGTGAATTTTCAATAAATACATTATTACTGTTTAGTATTGTAAAGTATGATTAAACAATAATTTTTCTCAAATTATTAAAGCTCGTTTTTTCTCAATGAATTCCCAGTTAATACTGTTACAACGAATTAGACTGCCTCTCTTTATATCTTTAAAAAAACGCAGTTGTTTCAATAACTTTTTATATAATATGGCAGAGGGGGGATATATACTATTTGCCACATTTCTTTCTTAGTTTTTTGGGGGGATTTTGATCAGGGCCAGCGGAATATTTCTTCTAGGAGGGAGGGGGGGGGGAGATATACATTAGGGTGGTTCAAAAAATGAAAACTTTCAAATATTGTTAAAAGGCCCTCGAAAATTTACATCAAATAAAAAAAAATTCCCCTATTTTTTATTTTTTTGATCTAATAATAATAAGGGGTACCGTTTGCTCCCCTTAATTTTCCATTAGAAACAGATGGAAAAAGTGTACTTTTTTCAAAAATTGCGAAAAACTCTTCTTAATTTTATCGAAAAACAATTTAATTGATTTAATTTAATCTATTAAATTCAAATGATTGTTTAAACAATCAAAATTGTTTAAGATCAACTTTTCATTAAATTCTGCCAGAATCATGTGGTTTCTTGCAATTTTAATTAAAGAACTATAAAGAAGTTTATTATTCATAATTTGCAATATATATTCAATTGTTTAAACAATTTTTTTTTATATTTTCGAATTTAAATAATGTTTTTGATAGCTGTCGATTCTTAGTAACAATTGACAGAAAATTTGTTCATTAAATATATTTTTTTTATTTATTTAAACAATTTAAATTATTTAAAACAACTTTTCAATAAAAAGTTTTAAAATTGCAGACGGAAAAAAATTATTTGTGATATTTCTTTAATGAAGAAATCGAAATGCTTCAAGGAGAATTAATTGAAAAGTTGTTTTAAACAATTTAAATTGTTTAAACAGATTAAAATTGTTTAAACAATTGAAAGTATATTGCGGATTATAATTAAATAACTTATTTATAGTAGTTCTTCAACGAAAATTGCAAAAAACCACATGATTCTAGCTCAGTTTAGTAAAAAGTTGATTTTAAACAATTTTAATTGTTTAATGGGAGGCACCGGTGAAATTTTATTCCAAGTCTAAAACCCCTGGAGTTGACAATTTTTTTAGCCTAATTAGGACATATAAAATTATTTTATAATTTCAAAAATAAAAAAATGAAAATTTGGACATGTTTAAAATTTTTATTTTCGAATATATGAAATTTTTTAAAAATCTATCTTCTTTGACAATTTTCTATTTTTTTACTTCAATTTTTTTTAAGGGCTTTGTTTTCAATTTTAAACAAAATTACGCATGAATTTAAAAAAAAGTTCTAAATTCTAAAACTCATAAAAAATTTTTTTTTTCATTTTATCACTATAGAATAATTTTAAATCCAAAATAAAGCTAGAAAAAAATTTGGCATCTCTAAACAACGCAATTTATGAAATGTTGAAAATTCACCGGTGCCTCCCCTTAAACAATCAATTGAATTAAATCAATTAAATTGTTTTTTCCTTCCCTGTTTTAAAAAGTTGTAAGCTTTTAGGATATTTAATTAAAACAGAAACTATGAAAGAATAAGTTTAAGCAAATTAAAATTGTTTAAACAATCAATAAATAAATTAAATAAATTAAATAAAATATTAATTAAATTAAACATTATATCTATTTAAATGTTTTTCTCTTGGCTATTAAAAAAGTTGTAAGCTTTTAAGATATTTCATTAATTATTATTTCATTATTGAAAAGTTAATTTTAAACAATTTTAATTGTTTAAACAATCAATTAAATTAAATTAATTTTCTCTTCGCTATTTAAACAAGAAATTGATAAAACTAAGTAGGTTTTATTACGCAGTTATTTGTGAACTTGAATTTCACAATTGAGTAAACGAATAAAAATATCTGGAATTTTAATACCAAAATGTTAATTATTATAAAAATAGACTGTCGATAAAATGTAGAAATTAATTTTCTTAAACTCCTGGATCTAATACGGTTGAAATAAAAATTTTTGTTAAAAATTGCTAAACAAATTTGTTTGCGTTTTTGTGAACACAATAATTTTTTATAAAAATAATAATTTTCAAATCGTTTTAAAACTATAATAGTATTTCTGAAAAGCATGTTTATTTAAATTTGAAATCCAAATTTAATATTATTTTTAATACAAATTTTTTTTACATATATTTACAATTTAAAACAATAACCTCTTATGAAAGCTAAATTAAAATAAATTATATTTTTAAATTAGAATCCAAGAATAATATTTTTTATATCATTAATTTTTTCATCTTTAAATTTTTTTAAAAATTTTGTTCAAAAATTTCAATTAACAATTTTTTAATTCTTTATTATTTCTTTTATTTAAAAGAAACCTTTAATTCTTTTCTGTTTAGGTTTTATTATTCGTAAAGGTTCGTTTTAAAAATAGTTGATGTTTTTAAAACCTAACTTTAAGTAAATGATTATTTGAAATTATTATTGAAGTGCATTATTATTTGTAATATAACACCATTTTTTAAATTTATTTAAAATTAAACAATTTTTAATTTAACTTTAAATTTTAAAAAGTTAAATTTCTTATTTTTAAAAACAAATTTTAATTTTTCTACGTCCGTATTTTTATATATTCTGTATAGTTATTTTAAAAACGAGTTATTTTTTTAAAAGTGAATAAATCAAATAGTCATTCATATATATAAGTAATTAAATTAGAAAAATTTTTAAATTTGTTTAATATTTTTTTATGTCCAAATTTAGAAAATTTGTTACTTAATTCTAGATAAAAATTTATTTTTTTGCGCACATAGGAAACAGGAAAAATAATTTAAAATTCAATTAAATCTTTATAAACTATTATTCTTTAGAATTTATTAAATTTTATTTCAGATTTAAACAGAAACAACTCTGATTTTAAAATTTAAATACTTAGGTGATTATTTTGAAGTTGTAGGATTTAAATTTAATACCAAATAATTTCAATAAAATAAAATTTTTTTAATATCTTTAATTTATCATTTAACTTAAAATTTTTTGTTTTGTTTAATTTACAAGCAAGGTTTAATTTTTTTCTGTGCTTATTTTTATTCTTCTAAATTTTTTTTCATTTTAAGAATAATATGTTTTTTGAAGAAGCTGAACTTAAATAACTCAATATTTGATGTTATAATTTAAAATTAATATTATTTTCTAGATACATTTTTTTTTAAATTTATTTAATTATTCTTGTAATTAAAACCGATTTTTTAATCTAAAAAAACTTTATTTTTTTATTTACATGCCCATATTATTGTTGTGAACAATTCTTTTTAAAAACATTCGTTTAAAAACAAAGATAAAAAAGGAAAATAATTAAATAATTGAAATCCAAGACAGCATTAATTTTTGCTATTCTTAAAGGTTTTGTTTTGTTTTCTTAAAAATTTCAAATTAATGTTTTTTAAATACTTTAACATTTTTTTGAATTATAATCAAATTTCTCAAATTTTTTTAAAAAATTTATTTTTTATTTTAAAAAAGAAAATTACATTTTTTAATTTAATTTATATATTTTGAAAAATTTTGAAAAAATGTTGCTTTTTTGAAAGGTTTAATTTAAGTAAATAATAATTGAAAGATAGAATCCAAATTTAATGTTATTTTAAAAGTATCATTTTTATTTGTTATCAATAGAAATTCTTTCCGATTTCTTTATAACTATAATTAATTTATTTATAATTTCTAAAAAATGAAATGAAATTACAATAAATTCAGAACAATAATTTTTAACTTTAAAACACACCTTTAAGAGATTTACAAAATCTTTCAGAATTGAATACTTATATTTATAGAGGATAAAATATTTCAAAAAGATTTTTAAATCAAATAATTTAAAAAAACCATTTTTTAATTTAACATATTCTGAAGGATTAAACTATTATAAAAATTTGTAAAAGAATTATCTGAAATGATTATTATTTGAAATTAATTTTTTGAATTCTGATTTAAGTAAAATTATCAAAGATTATAAAACAAAATTGGTAAGAAATTCAAAACACTTTTTGAACAATTTAATTAATCTTAATTTTTTTAAAATAGTTAAAATAATTTAAAAGCTTTGTAATTAAAAAATTTTCTTAAGCAATTTACTCACAGAAATGATAAAATGAAGTAAGAAATAATTTTCTTTTAATTAAATCAAAATTAATGTTTTTAATTCTTACCTTCAGAAAAATATAAAATTTTTTTTTTGTTATTAATGGGTAGCTTATTATAAAAAAATTTTAATAATTTTATATGTATACATTTATATGTATACATTTATGTATGCATTTATATGTATGCATTCTTTATTAATAAATAAATCAATAAATAATTTGAATCATTTATATTTGCTTGGGAGAATATTAAGTATATGTATACATTATGTATGCATTTATATGTATGCATTCTTTATTAATAAATAAATCAATAAATAATTTGAATCATTTATATTTGCTTGGGAGAATATTAAGTATAAACAACTATAAAAAGAAGGTTATGTTCGCAGGTATAAATTCAGATTCCTCCGCTAGATGTCGCATTATGTTATAAGCTGCACATGTTACCAACTTAGAAATCTAAAAATCTTAAACTACAGTATAACCTAGCATAACCTCACCCTTTATATTGTTCAGGATCATTTTTAGTAACTTGAAGTTTGTTATTAACTCAATTTGAAACCCCACTCAAAATGAGTTGCATAAAAAATACGACTTCAGGTTTTTTCACAGTTTAAATAATTAAATTCAACTTCATATAATATATTTGAAAAAATACATATTAATTTTATTATTTTCATTAAAAACAAAGTACAAAATTTTAAGTTCAAACATGTGAATTTTTTTAACTCCATCTTCATGAATCCTTGTCTAAAACTTATATTCATTTTTGCAGTAGTAACGGCCTAACATCATGACAACACAGTGAACTGGAAGAAAAAGTAAAATTAATTTTTTATTCTATTAAAATTTTTTTTTGTCAGGGGCCGTCCATAAATTACGTCACACCTTTTTTTTCCTTTTTTCGACCCTCCCCCCTCCCCTTGTCACAACTTGTCACATATTTGTCAACCCCCATTTAAAATTACGTCACATTTTGTGGACCCTCCCCCTCTATTCAAAATCATATTGAAAAATTCTTTTCTACCACACATGCACGAAAACCTCGTGTTTTCGTTCGCCTTAAGCGGGGCAGAACTCACAGTTTTTAGGTCAGTGAACGTTAGAGGTAAAAAAACTTCCGAACAGTGAAAAAAAACTCTCATTAAATATATAAATATTAAATAGCATATGCATAAATAACATAAATAGCATATGCATTCTCCGAACTCGTTTCGCACTCGTTCTTCGAACATTTGTGCTTGACAAAAAACACGGACTTCCCTCCCTTGATGCATAATATACTATTATTTTACAAGGGGTCATCCACAAAGCATGTGATACTTTAGGGGGAGGGAGGGTATCAGCAAAATATCACGCTACATGTTAAAAAAATTTTAATGCATGAAAAAAGCAACACGAGGGGGAGGGGTGGGTGTTAAATTTCCGAAAATATGCATCACATGCTTTATGGACAGCCCCCAATTTAAAGTAGTTAAATTTTTGTATTTTGAACTCTTAAAAACAGGGGCGTAGCCAGGGGGGGGTTTGGGGGTTCAAACTCACACCTAAATCGAAAAATTCTATTGAAAAAAAGGTCTTTTTACGCAAAATTTTTTTCAAAACCCCCCCGAAATTTTTTTCAGGCTACGCTCCTGCTTAAAAATGACTCCTTTTTCAAAAAAAGCAAGAGTGAAATTTACTAAATCAATCTTTTTAAAATTTCAATTATTTTATTTTGTCATTTCAACTATTTACAATATTTTTCAACATTTTAAAATAATGAATTAGAATCCTTATTTTATTTATTAAAATTATTGCTTCCACATAGAGGAGGTATTTTTGTTTATTTTCAGTTACTTTTTTCATTTATCAATTATTTTCATAAATTAAAAAATAATGTCTTTAAATTACAATTATATTCTTCCACACATTTGATTAACGTAATCAAAATTTAACAATTAATAGTATTTTTCAATTAGTTTTGTCAGATTTTAATTATTTCCTACTTTTTCGATTATTTTTATCAATTTTCAATTAATTGACTAAATTTTAAATTACTTTGAAAATAATTTCATGAATTATTCATTTTTTTTTTAATTTTGAAATTATTTTTCCAATTTCGCAATTGTTTTTATCATTTTTTTAAAATCAATTTTTCCAATTTCAATTATTTTCTTTATTTTTCATTTTTTAGAAGCATTTTTCAACTATGTGCCTTCATTTTTAATTTTGTTCATAATTTTTTCATTAAAACCATCAATTGGTTATTTTTTTATTAATTTCTTAAATTTCTAATTATTTATGTCAAATATCAATTATTTACTTCAATTTTCATTTTTTAAAATAATTTTTCAATTAATTTCTTTAATTTTTATTTTTATCATTATCTTTCTATTAATTTTATGAATTGTAAATTATTTTTATCATTTTTCAAATATTTGTCTCAGTTTTTAATTTTTTCATTATTCAAATTTGTTTTTTCAAATTCATGAATTGTTAATTATTTTTATCATTTTTAAATTATTTTGTCCAATTCTCAATTATTTTAATCATTTTTCAATTCATTGACCCATTTTTAAATTTCTTAATTATTTTCTTTAATTTTCAATTGTTTTTATCATTTTTAAATCAATTTCTCGCCCAACTTCGTTTTATCTATTTTTATTATTTATGTGCCTTCATTTTTAATTTTGTTCATAATTTTTTCATTAAAATCATCATTTGGTAATTATATTTATTATTATTCAATTGATTCTCTAATTTTAAATTATTTTCATTATTTTTTTATTAATTTCCTAAACTTCTAATTGTTTATGTCAAAAATCAATTATTTACTTCAATTTTCAATTTTTAATATAATTTTTCAATTAATTTCTCCAATTTTTAATTTTTCCCTTATCTTTCTATTATTTTCATAAATTATTAATTATTTTTATAATTTTTCAAATATTTCTCTCAATTTTTAATTCATTATTTAATAAATTTTTTTTTTCAAATTCATGAATGGTTAATTATTTTTATCATTTTTCAATTATTTTCTCCAATTCTCAATTATTTTAATCATTTTTCAATTCATTGCCCCATTTTTAAATTTCTTAATTATTTTCTTTAATTTTCAATTGTTTTTATCATTTTTAAATCAATTTCTCCTTCAACTTCGTTTTATCTATTTTTATTGTTTTTCAATTAAAAACATTTTTCAACTAACTACCTTCATTTTTAATTTTGTTCATAATTTTTTAATTAAAATTATCAATTAGTAATTACATTTATTATTATTCAATTGTTTCTCTAATTTTAAATTATTTTCTATATTTTTTTATTAATTTCTTAAACTTCTAATTACTTATGTCAAATATCAATTATTCATTTCAATTTTCAATTTTTAACATAATTTTCAATTAACTTCTCCAATTTATACTTTTTTCCTTATCTTTCTATTAATTTAATGAATTATTAATTATTTTTATAATTTTTCCAATATTTGTCTCAATTTAAAATTTTTTCATTATTTAAATTTGTGTTTTTCAATTTCATGAATTGTTAATTATTTTTATCATTTTTCAATTATTTTCTTCAATTCTCAATTATTTTAATCATTTTTCAATTCATTGTCCCACCCGAATGGTTCCAGAAACACCCGAATGGTTCCGGAAACACCCAAATGGACACGGAGACACCCGAATGGTTCCGGAAACACACGAATGGTTCCGGAATCACCCGAATGGATATAGAAACAACCGAATGGTTCCGGAAACACCCAAGTGGTTCCGAAGTCACCCGAATGGTTACGAAAAAACACCCGAATGTTTCCGGAATTACCCGAATGGTTACGGAAAAAAAGTGTGATGTCACACTTTAACCGACCCTCCCCCTTGTAACACATTGTCACAAACTCTTCAACCCCCCCCCCCTTAATGTGTGACAAAATTTATGGACGACCCTTTAAATTAAAATGTCTCACTAAAGGAGGAAATAAAAATTTATAAAAAAGGTGAAACACTCACACACTGCTTTATCTAATGTTTCGTAAGTTTCGTAGCTGC
Source organism: Ganaspis brasiliensis (assembly GCA_037103525.1). NCBI lineage: Eukaryota > Metazoa > Arthropoda > Insecta > Hymenoptera > Figitidae > Ganaspis > Ganaspis brasiliensis. The sequence continues at coordinate 1,810,643 of JAZKLR010000003.1, read as the reverse complement.
CGCTTTGAGTGCAAATGAATGAATGTCGGCTTATTAGGGCAGGGTAGCTTGCAGGTGTATTTCCAATGCAGCGTTCTGCAATGAGTATTTTTTTATTAAATTTTATAAATCTAATAGTCGAAGCACTGAAAAAACTGTATTTTTTTACGAATATTATTTTTGTCCAGAAAATTTTTAAGAAATATAATTTTCTTAAAATAAGAAGCACATTTTTAAAAAAACTAATCAAGTCTTTATTATTAATAAATTAAGAAAATATTCTTAGTCTAAGAATATGCTTCTTATTTTAAGAATATTATTATATTTTTTGAAATTTTACGAATATTTTATTCTTAAAAGGACGCCAAAAATCGTTCTTAAAATAAGAATAATTAACATTCGGTTAAATTAAAATTTCTTTTAAATGAAAAGTCGGAGAATTTTAAATTATGTTCTAATTGTGAATTCGGTGACCCAAAAATTCTGTTGGATAAAAATTCGACTAAATTCATATTTGATTGAAAAAAAATTCTGTAAAATAAAAATTTGAGTGAAAGAAAATGCGATCTAATGAAATTCGATCAAGTGAAATTTCTAACTAATAAATTTTACAATATTTATTTATGTGTTTTAATTAGTTAGGACAACTTACCCACTGCGTAATCAAGGGTTGAGTAACTTAAATCATAAGTGTAACCATTATTATTAGAACCTACGTGTGCAGAAGCAAAAATAATAAAAAAATTGTACGTAATAAATAAAACAATAAAAATTGAAACTCGCATTAAATTCATTGTTACTTTATTGTTTCTAAAATCTTCTAAAAGAGATTTATCAAGATCAGTTTCCTTTTTAGAGAATCTTGGTCTACAACTGCCTAGAATGGATTAACTGTCTTATACTTATATAAATATGTAAATGTTTAGATAAATAAGTTTTCTCAGAAAAAAATTAAACTAATTTAAATTTTAAAATAAATAAATTAAATATTTGTAAAGATAAGAGAATTATTAGTAAAAAGTTCCGAGTCAAAAACCTCTAAAAGATATTTAAAAATTTAGATACGTGGCATTTTTAAATGATTAAAGTTTTATTTAATATTTAAAATGATTTAAATTTAAATTTAAGTTCAATATTGTTTCATCTTCAAATTGTACAGAGTATTTTAATTGGATTTTGTATTATCTCCCATTTGATTATTTTATTAAAAGTTATTAAATTGACTTTATTACCAATTTAAAATTTACAGAAGACTCAAACAGCAAAGTTTAGATTTGGAATTAGAAATCGTCTCGATATTTCTATAAATTAACATTTATTTAATTTGATAGTTTCACCAAGAATTAATTTTATTTAATCCCTTAAACAAAATTATTTTTGTAATTTTATATTTTTTGTGACATATTCACATGTGTAAAACTGCACATGTGTACCAAATTTCAGCACTCTAATTAAAAAAATATAGGCGCTAGGAAGAGGGGGAACCCGCTTTTCTTAAAAAAAATGTGTTTTCTTGAGAACGCGATGCCAACTGCTTTCAATCAGGTTCTATATATTTCTCGAGCAATTTACAAAAATTGTATCTATTAGATTAAATACTTTAGCCGGTATAAGCCGGTATTTTTTTTTAGCCGGTATTTTTTATTATCAAAAAGATATGATAATAAACTCCAATCACATTTTCGATTTCATTTTCGTAAATCGAATGTGAAATTACACTATTGGCCAAAATTATGGTACCACTTACAAAAATCGGATTAAAAACATAACCATCTTGAAATGTTGATAACTCTGTCAGATATTGTCAAAATGAAATTTTTTATAGACCATTGAGAAGCTTATAAAATTTGCTGATAAATGGTCCTATTTTAAAGCTTCTTCGATTAATAGAAACAGAGAATCAATTTAATAAAGACAGGTGAATTTTTCGTTTTTTGTGAATTTTCATTGTTCAAGTTTGGTGGGCTGAATTTTCTAGAAAAGTAATTGGAAAAATGTGAAATTAAGCTAATTTAAGGCTGATCGAGCCTTCGAATGAGAAATTGTGTACCTTAATTTTGTTCACTTTGGGTCACGACAGCGACCAAATTCACATTACGATTCCCACCTGATTTTAATATTGACTTCTCTTTTTTGTAAAAGGTAAAGGAAAGAGGGGGAATAAGATTTTTTAAACATAAAACAGTTGCAGGAGTGGTGGAAAGTCAATTTCGATTACCAAAAAAAGAGCTAAATATGATTTTTTGAGAAAAAGAGACATTTCCCGATTTCACGAGAAAGATGGCCGCCGCACGTCAGCTGTTCACATGTCAGGCTGGAAGTTTCTTCTGTATAAAAGAGAGCTAGATGGCCTCTGCACTCTGTTTACTATCTGTCAGTTTCCAAGTCGAACTTCGTTTTCTCGCTCGCGAAAAAGTGTTTCCCAATTTCCTCATTCCCTGAACTTTGGCAACAAAAAACATTTCCCCGAAAATGTGTCTAGTGTTTTATAAAAGGAAAGTTAAAGATCATGTGAATTTGTGTTTTTTATGAGTCTCGTAGCCTTCCAAAAGTGTTCACACGCAGAGAAAAACAAGTGTTTTCCATTATTCTTTTTTTTCGTCCTACTGCTAATTAATTAAATTCTTACAAGTTTCTTTTTTTCTTTTCAAAAACAAAATTTTCAGCAATGTTTTTATCAAGCAGCACCCTGACATAACGACCACACCGATCAGCTGGCCAATATTTACCGCATATTTCACAATTTTTTTCCTTAAAATCCAGACACTTTTTAGGAAAAACAACTGTTTTATCCTCAGGTTTGATTTAACATGAGGTTATGATAATTTTAATTAAGTAATTACCAAGAGCAGGTTGTTTTAAATGAATAGTGGACTGTAATTTTTAAACTATTAAAAAACTTATATATTTTTTACTTTGCCGGAATACATATTGGTGGGACCATACTCGCGAACAGAGTTCCTTTTCGAGAGCCGAACTGTTCCCTTCAAAGGTTCGTGAATTTCTAGCGTTTTACATTGGTTCGAAAATTGGCGGAGTTTCTCTCAGAGAAGTGGTGGAAAATTTGAAAAAGAAGAAGGAGAATTTGAGTCGTAGGTGGTGGTAATAAGGAAATTTAAGCAGGGGTAAAACTGGCGGAGGCTAAGGGACGATTTATTGTTAGGGATAAGGATATTTTAATAGTTCTCAGAACCAGGTAACTATAATCGTCTAGCCGAACAAAATCTTACTTATTACTAGAGATACAATCTGGTTTATAGATGTTTTCAAAAAAAAAAATTGCTTTGAACAGAAATGTAGTAAACAAAATTGTAAATCTTACAAAAATTATAAATCTTTAAATTGTTAATCTCCTTCAGACTAAACTAACCTTTTTGAAACGTGTTCAAACGAAAATTACAAGGATTAAGTTTTTTGAATAAGTTAAAGGTTTGTCGAGCATAAATTAAACTAAATTCAACAATTGACAATAAAAAATAATGCTACACAACAAAAACCTTTTTATTGACAAAGTTTTTGAGATGAGGAATTTTGTCAATGTTTCTTTCAGATGCTTTCACAAACGAGAAATTTATCCTCCGTTTTGACATTAATTTTCAGATTAGTAACACGCACGAAAATCTGTCATTTTCAATGTCAAACTTAAAATTAATGTTGTCACTCCCGAAAATGTATTTGCACATTAAATTAATGTTTCTAAAATAACTAATTCCCCACAATTTGTCAAAAATAACCATACTTCAAAAAAATGTCTAATTTTTTAGGAAATATATGTCAAAGATCACGGATATTTATCTTATTTGTAAGTCACGTTGCCCTCAGAAAGGGGCCACATGCAGTTTCTATTTCGCTCAAACCACTGACATTCGACCAAATTTGGTCGCTGACATATTTTAAAAAATATTATAACCTATATTATATGTATTATTAAAGTATCTAAATTCAACTTCTGAAGTTGTTTTAGCTAAATTTTTTATTTTTCAGCCTTAAATTTTTATTAAACGAGCAAGTGCCAACAAAAAAAATCTGTCAATTTTTGTCATTTTTAAAAGTCTGTTTCTTAGAAATATACTTAACAAATATTACTGAAAATTGACATAATTATTTATTTGTGCACTTTAATCATGTTTTCAATAGAAAGAAGACAAATATTTATTTTGTTATTGAATAATTTCAATTTGGAATTATAAAACTTTAAGTTACTTAAAGTTTTATAATTATTCTTTGATTTTTTACATTATTTTGTTGGTTTGTGTATTAATCTAACCATTTTTAAATTTTTTTTTCAATTGTCAATTATTTTCGTCATTTTGTAATTTTGTTTTCAAATTAGCACTTATTTTGTAAAATAATTGTTAAAAAATTTTTTGTGGTTAATTTTGAATTTCCAAATTGAAATTATTCAATAACAAAATACTTCACGTGACACATAGTAAAAATGCTAACTGTACGACGAAATACATAGTGCGTTGTAAATTGATGATCCGACTGTATATTTTTATTGTAGTGTGAATTTACAAGCGACCGTATTTCTACATTCCCTTTGTGATTCTACGTGCTATTCATAAATTTCGTAACTATTTACGTTTTGTTTACGATTAAGAAGAAGTTAGGTTAAAACTACTATTTTGCTTTTAGAAACAGAAAACTTCACTTTTATTGTAACTTTTTTGGTTTTTTTTTTAGAAAAAAAGTGGCAAATCCCGAGAATGTATCAAATTCCTACTCCTTAAGTAAAGTTATACTCACTGTCAGAAAGAAAATTGAACCAACGCTGATCCTCGCTAAATTCTATAATTTACTGCAAAAAATATGTGAATGCGGAATTAAACCTTTTCACGTTTAACGTAGGGGAGAGTCGCTAGTTGTGAGACGGGTTTTATTTTTGACCTATAAATTGGAAATAGGTAAACGAATTCGTAAATAAAATACACCATTCAAAAAGTAACTTAAATACGCAACTTTTAATCATAGAAAGTGTAGTGTTCAGATGAACTCGAAAAATTTTATGATCAATTTTCCGAGCACATCTGTTTAGTCAAAAAAAAAAAGGTGTCCAGTTGTGAGACACTTATAAAAAAATGCTAAAATTTAAAAAATTTGGCATGAAACATTATGTTTAATATAAATAACTAAATATATTGATAATACATATTATTATATACTAAATAAAAATATTTATTCTTTAAAATATGACTATCAGTTTTCTTCATCGAAATCGCTGTCGCAATGTAGGCAAATGAAATAACTTGTGCGCATGTTCCCACACTTTAAATAATTGTTGTGTTATCAAATGTACGTAACGAACTAAACTGAACAGAGCGCTTTATGCTGCATAACGAAAAATATAGGCTATTCCAGATGGGCGGCGCCACCGTCTCACAACTGGTGACTTGCTGTGTCTCACAACCGGAAATTGGCGCTATTTTGAAAAAGAAAAAAAAAATATTTCCAACTGTAGATTGAAACAATGCAATATTGCATTACAAAATAGAAGGAAAATACTAAATAAAAATGCATAACATTTAGCTTTTCCAATTAATTAACTTAAAAAAAAGTACTTTGCACATATTGAAAAAAAGTTTTTTAGTCGATTTTCACACACAGTGTTGGCATCTAACACAAACAATACATATATCCGCTTCGGTGTACACGCAAAAGTTGGCTCGTATAAAAATAAATGTTTTTATGTATAGGGGAAAGTCGGGCAGCCCCGGACCCTTAAGCCTTTTGGTCAATAAATTGTGTAAATATTTCAAGAACAATAATTAAATTGTTTCATGGTGAAAACAAACTATTTGTCAACACTTAAAATGCTTCCAATAATAAAATAAACATATTAATTAAGAGATACATAAGGACAAATATGAGGAGTAAAACACTAACCCTCAAAAGTTCATCGGGTAAGTCCGGCCACAGTAAAATAAACTTTTTATTTTAATTATATAACTCAGTAAAGTAACAACAAATTATGTCTTAAATAATCGTCAGAGAATCATTTATGGATATCAATTGAAAAATAAATTCAAAAGTGTCAGAAATTACAAATATAATATCATTTTTATATGACGTTCAATGCGACACTCATTTCTTAAATTGTCCGAACACTTTAAGGTTATATTTACAGAATAGTAGTTTTTTATAAAAAAGAAATGAAATAATGGAGTCACTACACTAAAAAAATAAGTTGAATTAAATGATACACCATTTCTAATTTGTTTCAATTATAAAAATATGGTATTATATATAAAATAAACAGTGGCCTCGGCTACCCGATGGCCAGTGCTACCCGACTTTCCCCTACCAATCAGCCTTTTTATATTTCATGTTGAAAAAAATGGATGTTACGTTCGGAAAAATTTTAATTATTTTCTCCCACCCTGTTATTACCTGTCACTTTAATTTTTAACATGGATAGTAGAATTTAACTCTAATCTTTACTTACGCTCTTCGGAACCACGTAGTCACAAGTATAAACTTGTGTTTATTTTTATTGCGGGATTCGTCTTACTCTATCTTTTGGAATTAGTTGCCCAGGAGTAGGAATTTATTGTTGGTAGCGAAATTTTCAAGAAAAACTCAAATAATTTTTAGTTTAAAAATTTCATACAATATATTCTGAAACCGCTGTTTTCCCCTTTTACAAATTTTATATTAATTGCTAATTGAAAGTGAATTTTTGGAACGATACTTGCGATGTCTTAATACTTACACGTAACTTAATCCTACCACTCAAGGAAAGAATTAAAAATCCTTTTTAGTCCTCCAGCGGGCTCAACCAGAAATCAAAATTTGTGCACAATCTCACACACTCTCAAATTGTCTATTGTGCTAAGAGTCAATATTATTAAAATTCTTGGAATCTACTATGGCCCTGTAATTTTAATTCTTCTTCCTCGTTGCCTTTAAATTTTCCGACAGTCAAAAAGGGGAGCACTTGTCCGCAATCGCCTTTTCTTTTACTTCCCGGAAAACTTTTTAGAGGTTCAGAAAATGTATTACAGTTATCCGCACATAAAGAAATTTATCCAAGTTTGTTGGTAATTTTTACAATTAAATATTTTAACGTCTGCAAGACTGGACGGTTTTTTATTTCAATTTAGACAATTTAACCGAAATTGTTGTCCCAATTTCTGCCTACTTAAGTGACCGCGCCCCAAGTCGTATGGCCGCTAGACGGGCGAGTTTACCTGTCGAGCCAGGTTCGCGTCGATTCAGGAACTGCGAAGATTTAGTGTGACATTTAGAATCTTCAGCTCAACTTAGTGAATTTATTTCAATTAACCTTTAAGTTAATTGAATTATTAATATTCTCTACATTTGATTAATTAACTTTCAGTTAATTAATTATTTATTTTTAATAATTTAACAATGGTGTTTAGAGTTCAAACAATTGATAACCAATTTTAGTGGTTTATCAATTTCCAATAATTCGCAGAGAATATTTGTCCAGAAGTCGACATGAGTTTTAATTTCTCACTTTGTTAGCATAGATTCGTTGAGGTAGGCCACGTGCTTAGTGTCAACAATCGCACGTGGTCCAGCACGGTATTGCACCCATAGGTAAGACGGAGGAAGGAAAAAGAATTCATGATGGCCGGCGAGACCAGTCACTCTTCTCGCGTATGGCGATGTATGTATGTCGTATGTATGTATGTCGTATGTATGTCGTATGGCGCCCAATTGGCTGGAGCAGGGGGGGGGCGGCCGCCCCCCCCTGGTCGAGGGGTGGGTGGTGTCAGGAGGATGGTAAAAAATATAAATAAAAAATTAAATTTTACGTAACAAAATAATAAAAAAAAGTACGGAATTCAAACACCCCATGAACTTACGTACATATGAACTATGGTTAATTTGATTTTAATATAATTGTAAACCTAATATTTACTCCTGTAGCGGTTTTTTAGATAGAATGTCTTTGAAATATTGGTTTTCAAATTCAATTATAACCATAAATTATTCAATAATTATATTTTTAATCATTAATAATATGTTCCTATAAAAATTCAAGAGTTCCCTATTGGAAATAATAAAATGAACGCGCCGCCCGCCCAAGGGCTAGAATCTTTTCACTGTTAATTTTTATTTAAAACTATATAAATATTAAATTAAAATAATTTTAAATTAAAAAAGTAAGGAAATTCTAGGAATAATTGTGGGAAATAATTGTAAATTGAATAATTGGATTGAAAATCGAAGAAATTAATTTGAAATTCAAGAAAATCTCTGAAAATTGTAAAATGTAATTGAAATTAAAAGATTATAATTAAAAATTTAAAAAAGTTATTGAAAAATGGCGAGAATTATTGAATATAACAGAAACTATTTGGAAATTAAAGAACCGAATTAAAAATTTAAGAATTGGTTAGAAAATTGAACGAAATTATTGAACAATTGTATTTAATATTAAAGAAATTTATTGATACCCGAAAAAATGATTAAAAAATGGCGAGAATTTTTGAATAGTAAAGAAAATACATATAATTGGAATTTAAAGAAAATTAATAAATAAGGATTGAAGAAAATATTTGTAGAATTAAACAATTGAATTACAATTTAAAAACTATTTTTTATAATTGAATAAAATAACTGAAAAAAGCTGAGAATTGTTTAAAATTGAAAAATTAAATAAAAATCGAAAAAGTAATTAAAAATTTAAGAAAATAATTGAAAAATTAAAAATGGAATTGAAATTTTATAGAAAATAATTAAAGAAGACGGAAATAATTAAATATGGTAGGAAATTATGTGAAATTGGAGAAAATAATTGAAAATAGAGTAAAATATAGTATTTTTCGAGGATTTTTGAAAAAAATAATTATAAAAAACATAGAATTATTGAATATGGAAGAAATAATTGACAAATGATAATATTTTTTGAATATTGTAAAAAATTCAAAAAGGCCAGAATATTGGACACATTAAAAGTAATTAAAGAATTAATGAATAATTATACAATTTTAATAGAAAAATAATTAAAAATAACCGAGAATTATTGAATACTGAAGAAAATAATTAAAAATTGATGCATGGAATTAAGCAGTTTAATTCAAATTTAAATGAAATTGAATAAAGCCAAGAATTATTGAATATATTGAAGCAAATAATTAGAAATTGAAGTAGATTACGGAAAATTAAAGAATGGAATTTATTTATTTACTTGTCATACATTCGGAATTGAAAGTTAAAGGTTATAATTTCAAGTTCAAAAAATTTATTGAAATATCGGGCAAGTACGAGTTACACTCCTACCAAGTCGAAGGGTTCCGTGCCGCTCTAATTTTTTTCAACTATATGAGTCAGAGATTATTTGAATAATAATATAAATAATGATAAATTAAAATAATTTTTTTTATTTTTAAAGAAATTTAAGTATAAACTTAATGATTTTTATAAGATTAAAAATTTCCAATTAAATAGACTAAGGTTTTTTATATAATTTTAAATTTTAAAGCCAAAAAAATTTTTTTTTTATTTTTTTTTATTTTTTAACTTTTAAAGTAATTTAAACATAAACATAAACATTTTGTACAAAAAAATAATCTGAAACTATAAAATATTGTAGGTGTTTAGAAGAAAAACATTTTTTTTTGGTAAAATTTCAGTTTTTTGGAAAAAATGTTATGATAATAAATTTAAAACACAATTTTTATGGTTTTATAAAAAATTCTGCATAAAATTACACATTTTTAACCAATTCCCAACCTTTCAGGAAAAATACGCTGAGCTCTAGCATAGGGGTTTTTTGTCATTTTTCAACTTTTCATTAATAACTTTTGAAAATTAACTCCAGCAACGTTCGCTATATTTTTCCTGTAATCTACACGTAAAAATACCTAGATATCCTATCCCCTGGGCAACGTGGTCGTCGCATCAATGTCTCTGTGGCAATGCAATAACGACTGCGGCTAATGGAAGCTCTGGCCTCAAGTCCACCTTGCCAAGGTGGTAGTACCTGATTTTGGCTCCTATTTGGGAATACAAACAAACTTTCCTTTAATGATGTTTGTCACACCACCAGGAAAAAACAACGCTGGGGACGGAGCCTCGGCACCGGCGAGTAGTGGAGGCGAGAAAGCGGGCCTCGACTCGTCGTCATCATGCGACCGCAATGCAGTGGAGGTGGACCACTTGGCCTCCTTTGCCTCTAATGCACCAAGTGAAAGAGACCTTGAAATCGGACCACCGGTGGATAACCCGGCGGACCTAAACGAGTTTAGAAAGAGCGAGCTGCTCCAGAGATCACCCCCTGGAACCCCCCTAGCACAAATGTTTCGGGAAAGAAGCAAGGAGGGAGAGAAAAGTACGAAATGGAAACGTATCGTAATTTCCCCAGGTGGAAGCTCTAAAAACCCTGATTCTCGTCTCAGTGAGGAGGAGAAAATGGCGCTGTCTGCTATAGACATAATAGCTCAAAATGCCGAGAAACTTGCTAAGATAGTCAAAAATGGCTACCGAATTAGCAACGAAATTCGAGACGTAAGTAGCTCTTTAAATTTGCAAGTTGAGCGTCTAAAGGAGGTAAGAGATGTGATAGCAGATAGTCTATCTGGAGAGATTCAAGGTCAGGAAACAGCTAACGAGCGTTTCCAAAAGGAAAACGACCTTTTGCGAAGGAGAATATATACTCTGGGAAATCTCTACTCCAGAGCAATAGCAAGTCA